>OY744613.1:31998884-32021384 GCA_963556255.1 Allolobophora icterica
TGTTGGAAGAGTAGATATGACAACCGGTCGAAGAGTCAGGACCGCTCGGTGGCAGATGACGATGCCACAACCCAGAGAGTCCTCGTCGTAAACGCCAGACCTTGGACGGTCGACGGCAAGAACCGGCGCAGGGCAACATCCGTTGAGGAATGAAGCCACGATTCCGTAACCAAGGCCTTAGGAAATCGAGATCGTTAGTGATTATCGTTTCAGTAAGAGTAACGCATTTGTTCCGCAAGGAGCGAATATTCCAAGTGGCAAAGCGGATGTCATCTCGACTGGAAGACAAGGACTTGATCGGAGAAGAAGCTGACGACGACGATGGTTATAATAATATTCTTTATTACTTCAAACTGACAGACGCGGTAAGATTACATTGAAACATGACAGTATAGTACAGTCAAGATCTTAATTAAACACAGGGTTTGGCAGCAAGGCGCCGCCCTAGAGGAGGGATACGGGTACCGAACCGCGAACCTAATGCTCTCTTACCATTACTCTATCCTCCCTCCCCAGGACACCGCCTCACCCTCGTCCCGCATCCGATCGGCAGCAACAGAAACCGGTGGCAGAGGAGTAAAGGAGTCCAAAGCACGGCCTGACGCAGACCGCCACAGACGAAATTGGAAAAGAACTTTCTTTGCGACACGGCAAAACACGATGAGTGCGCGAATAATGCAAACGAATCTGTTCAGATGTGTACGTGAAAGGGGGAGTTTCCGGTAATAATAATAATAATAATAATAATCATAATAATAATAATAATAATAATAATAATAATAATAATAATAATAATAATAATAATAATAATAATAATAATAATAATAATAATAATAATAATAATAATAATAATAATAATAATAACACGGACAATTTCTAGAGCGCCGTAACGCGACCATACCGCTACAAGGGCGTTGTACAGAAAACACCTACAGCCTAGCATGATAGCCGGCCCTATTTAGCAGACGGATAGGCTTTGATCAAAAGATGACGCTTGAGCCGGGTCCGGAATGCCTCAATTGATGGCGCAGAACGGATCTCTGGTGGAAGGCCATTCCAGCTACGCGGTAACTCCGCAAGTATTCCGTTTAAAGGCATAACGTCGTTCAGCGACCACCTCAAAAACTACAAAGTTAATCCAGTCGTTGAAAAAACAACAACGTGACGAAAACTGAAGACAACGTTAGGTCAAATTAGTAAATAATCATGAAAACTTACAATAGCCGTTTTGAACCGGAGTAAACACGCCCAGGCGCTGCCTACCGAATGTCTAATTTAAAATGCAAGTTGAATAACTGAAGAGTCAAACCTGAGTATAATGTCCGCACATAGATTTGCAAGTGCCACCCTTTCCGTTGTAACCGTATTCAGTAGTTTCGTTGGCATAAAGATTCGTAATATGTTTTGGCGCTGCAAAAAAACATAAACGATATGTCACGAAGTCGACTACAGATGCAACTTTAAAAAAACTGCTAAGTCAGGAACTGACGCTTAACAACGTGGAAAAAGAAAATCCAATTGACCGATATATGTACAACATTTCTGATTGTTGTCGAGACCTGGTAACAGTCTTTCTCCGACGTGGCATTGCTGTTGTCCTTCCAGGGCTTTTGGATAACGACGCTCTGCCCATCCATCCATCCATCCATCCATCCATCCATCCATCCATCCATCCATCCATCCATCCATCCATCCATCCATCCATCCACCCACCCACCCACCCATCCATCCATCCATCCATCCATCCATCCATCCATCCATCCACCCACCCACCCACCCATCTGCGGTAAAACACGGGTTTTTCCAGGAGAAGGAGCATTATCATCGGGAGACCATGATTGACATAGACTCCAAGAACAGTAGGCGATTGTGGAAAAACCTATTGGTGATCCTTGGCCGCAAACGTAGCTCTCACAAACTATCGTTTAATCATGAGGAGTTCCTCGATGATTTCTTGAGGAAGGTCTCGGGTATTTTGCTGATCACTGAAGGCTCAGCGCCTCCTACGCACTCAACAACAGAGTACCGTTTCGAACAGGTCGACATGGTGACTGAATTGGAACTAAAGACAATCATTTGTACCGCCAAAATTATGTACAATCGAAACTAATATCGACTTTTCTCATTCCCGACTACATCGATGAGCTGTTGCCTTATCTGATGCGTGTCCGTAGTGCGTCGCTTATAATGGATGGAGTCTTACCAACCAGTCTTCTAGAACAGCGGTTCTCAAAGTGGTGGTCCGCGAACCGGCGCCGGTCCGCGTAGCTCTGGTCAGCGGTCCGTGAAACAGTCCCTTTAAATTCATAATTTTTCGACTTATTCGCGAAAATGTATAATAAACAGTTTGAATTGGTAACAGTAACAACAATATAGTTGTTATAAACAGTGACAATGTTATATGAAATCTAATTTTTAGTACAACATGTCAAACATGTAGCTGATGTTGAAAAGCACCGGTCCGCGAAATGGCTGGTAAAGCGAACAGCGGTCCGCAGCATCCGAAAGTTTAAGAAACACTGTTCTAGAAGCGTGTCATCGTACAGCCGTCACTGAAGAAGCCGGGAATTGACCATGAGGATATCGACAACTACAGGCCTGTCTCAAATCTCAGCTACTTATCAAGTGATCGAGTAGCGGGACAGATTTTGCACTATCTTGAAGCGTCTGACCTAATGCGACGTCTCAGTATGGCTTCAGATGAGGCTATTTCTATCGCGCCTGATTTCTGATTTCTCTGATGACTCTGGTCGTGTGACGTCGCTCGAGTTTCCTGAAATAAGCGCGGCGTGTGATAGGTCGACCATGACATACTACGAACACGACTCAATCGTATGGATCTATAGGTTAATTTTTCAAATAGCTTCGAAAGTTTCTTGACGAGTGGGCGATGATGGTAGGTCTGGAGTCAGCCTGTTCTGAATATACGCCCGTTCTCTTCGTTTATTGCCGCAACGACCCTGCTCCATTCATTTGTCCTGACGCGTCTGGACTACTGCAATCACATCCTTCTAGACTGGCCAAAATTGTGGCCTTCAAAATAATACGTTACTTGACACTGACACTTGCTGAACTGCTGGATGAGGTCGTTGAACTGTCCAGTATCCTAAGAGTCAGGGTCCTCAAGGAGGATACTCAGTTTACCGGTAATGTCCAGTTGGCTGTTGTAAGTTGTGAACAGCTCAGCATCGAAGTGAACTTATTGAAGCATGCTAGGGAAGTAGATGAGGAGCCAGCATCAGTAGACCAGAGGTACCGGTAGATGCGTACGGCTGGCAAAGGACCTTACAGAACTTTGATCAATATGGTTAAAGAACAATTTGGCCCCAACAGCCATCTTGAAAGATACTGCGATACCACGTTGGTTCCCTACAAGATCTTCTTGCTCACCATCCGTTCTGCATCCGTTCATCCATCAGTCGAGGCATTCAAGTCCCGACTCAAGCGTCATCTCTTCTCCAAGGCTTATCCTTCTGATGAATAGGACCGGATGTTATGTTAGGAAGTAGGTTGTGTCTGTACAGCGTCCCTGTAGCGGCATGGTCGCGGTACGGCGCTATAGAAATTGTCCGTGTTATTGTTATTATTACCCGTCACTGGGGGCAAGTCGCAGCATGAGAAGTCCTTGAAGTCTTGTAGGGCTTACTTTAGATTAGCGATCAGTCATCAAAAGAGACTAACAGGCATCACAGTGTAGAAGTGGAACTGATTCAAGAAATTTCTTGAATTTTTCTGTAAGCGAACAACATCAACAAACAGAAACACAGAGAAACGATGAACAGATGAATGAAATTTGTAAAAGCTTACACAGTCTAGGTCCAGTATAATACTGGATGTTCTGTCCAATAAAATTGTATTGTATGAACGGCCCCATCACGTTCTGAAATTCCGGGAGGCTGATAACTTTCGATTGCCCATGTTTCCACTCATCGCAGCACCACATCGCCCAAGCTATTGCACTGGCCTCCAGATGAGCGCTCCAGTACTGTATTTAAAAAATTCATATAGCAACATTTTAAGACAACTTGTTCCAAGAGCAGAACATTCAGTAACACGTACGCCTACATGTGTATAACCATCAGTCTTGTTGTCCTCGAGACCAAGGTCTTGGTCTCGAGTGCACTCGAGTTCGTTTTTAAAAGTCTTGGTCTTGGTCTTGGTCTTGAGGTTCAAGGTCTTGGTCTTGGTCTTGGTCTTGAGGTTCAAGGTCTTGGTCTTGGTCTTGGTCTTGAGGTTCAAAGTCTTGGTCTTGGTCTCGCAAGACCAAGACCAAGACCGGCTGTCAATATGAACAGTCATTTAACAGAACTCAAGAATTCTGTATCAAGCCTGCTTGCATCATATACGACCAAAATCTATGGATGGATACAAGTCTTGTTGGTCAGGAAAACCCATTGGCAGCAGCCACAGTTATTCTGCATCAGACGGTATGATAAACCATGGGAAAATTTCAAAAGGACTCGATCACTATCCGTACATCCAGTGCTTGAAAAACTACTCTATGTGTGTCAGCGACTTCAGCACCTGTAGAGCTTATTCTTTTCACATGGCGGAATTTTTATGAGGCCCACCAGCTACGTCTTGGTCAGAAAATTCTGAGCGAATTTTTTTTTTATAAAATACAAAGGGCATTTAGAATAATAGTTTGCATGAAGGACTTTTGAATACAAATTCGGATTTCTCTGCAGTTTGCATTTAAAGTTAATTTGCTTCAATAAAATAAAAGACTCATGTTTTCATTAAAATAGCGAATATTCAGACTTGACAATTTTTAGAAGTCTTGACCTGATTGTGATTTTAAAAGTCTTGGTCTTGGTCTTGGTCTTGAGGTTCAAGGTCTTGGTCTTGGTCTTGGTCTCGAGGTTCAAAGTCTTGGTCTTGGTCTTGGTCTTGGTCTTGAGGTTCAAGGTCTTGGTCTTGGTCTTGGTCTTGAGGTTCAAGGTCTTGGTCTTGGTCTTGAGGTTTAAGGTCTGGACAACAAGACTGATAACCATAACCATAGGTTTTTATTGTTTCCGACAGCAACAGAAGAAGAACAACAACAACAAAACTTTATAATTACAATCATTTGAATAATCACTGTGAAACAATGGTAGTAGAAAGAAGAAACCATAAATGGGAACGAGTCCCGACTAGTAGGGTCACCCTTTCATCACAGTGTCATTTTCAGTGGTGAGCTGGATAACTGTGTTTCCTAGACTTATTTTTAATCTTCATTAATTCTTAACTAGTTAACTAGCACACACAATAAAATTACTAATTTTGTCATAGCTGATCAGATAGGCACGTAGTCTACGCTTGAATTGGTGCATATTGTTTAGGCATCGTATGTCATTTGGAATGCTCTTCCATATCCGAGGGCCTGCACTTCTAATGAAAACCAACGAGTGTTAGTTCGTATGTATATGGGCCTATAATAAGCGTACAGCATAATTATCATAATTATCTGGTTGCCTTTTCTGGATGTGTCAAAAACCAGAACTGCACTTGGTTCAAGAACATTTTGGTTGTTGAACCTTAATTTTTGAACTCTCTTTCAACATGACATTTGTGTTCGTTCTTATAGGTCCTTTTGTGTACTTTTGGCCTCAACTTAAGACCTTTTCGGATTCCTTGTCCACCTGCGTCTATGACTTAACTTTAGTTATTGACCTGACTATGGCTTGATTTTGGTGCGTCATAGGTTGATTGTAATTAGATACGTAATTAAACATTTATATAGCGCCATTTGCAAAAACTACTATCTGCTCTAGCCTATAGTATGACGTTAGATGTAATTAAGAGCAGAAATATCATCAGCGAACAAAAAGAATACACGGAAACCGAATGAGTCATAACAGTTTTAATATCCACGCACACACGTTGATGGATGCATGGATGAGTGGGAGGGTGGATGGATGGATGGATGGATGGATGGATGGATGGATGGATGGATGGATGGATGGATGGATGGATGGATGGATGGATGGATGGATGGATGGATGGATGGATGGATGGATGGATGGATGGATGGATGGATGGATGGATGGATGGATGGATGGATGGATGGATGGATGGATGGATGGATGGATGGATGGATGGATGGATGGATGGATGGATGGATGGATGGATGGATGGATGGATGGATGGATGGATGGATGGATGGATGGATGGATGGATGGATGGATGGATGGATGGATGGATGGATGGATGCCCCATCCAAAGTTGATAGAAAGCATCACGATCAGGGTCTCTTCTTCGATAGCCTTGACAATTAGACACCTGAACCATTGACATTTCTAATTAATAATTTAACAATAATAATTATTATTAATTAAATAAATCGATGGATTGAAAGTTGGTATACAACGGCTGGAACTTGTGGCGATCAACATCAAAGCCGATCAGCAGTGATAACATATTATTTAAGTTCATCAGTAGGCTAACCATAATTTACGCTATGAGCTGTTAAATTGGAATCTTGGAACTTAAGCATTCAGAGAAAATGTTGGGAATGCAATGCATCGTACTACTGAACAGTGGAGAGTGCCATTGGAGATGGAAAAGAGCTGAGAAACGAACTTTGCCTCTAGAGGCTCACTTTATGGAGATATTTGGCATCTGCCAAAATTCCGCACACAATCTGACCCAGCCAAGAGTACAAAAAAGGTGTAGGTGGCAAATCCCGAGCGTGCGACAGGCTGAAGTCGCAGCGTGTTCAATTTACGACGCAGAATAGTTGCGTCTCGAGCCAGATACTTTCCTGCCACCAAAAGAATCAAAATGACCCAGTGTCTTGCCATCAGAGCTTTGCAATTATTCAGAACCCTGGTAGTTGTTCGCTACTAGGAACATCGATTTTCTGCAAAGCATGTTAGATAATATCCCTACAGAGGAACCGTTTCAGGAGAGGTTCTAGCAGGACCCTAGCAGGACCACTTCAAGTGCATTAGCAAGCAACGTTGTTATTAGCATTTAACAAAAAGTCACTGTTAATTATGTTGTGACCTACCATTCGATTCATCGCAGCGGGAACCGGTTGTGAATGATGAAGAATAGACAAATCAGCTCGAATGTCGTTGTGTGCCGTAAGCCACTCAATTCGCTCAGCGTGGGTGGCCATGATGGGATGCTTCTTCTTCGCCTCTCTTCGGTGTCTCATTCCCTCGGTCTCGCTGTCGCTAGAGGCGCTGCTTTCAAGTGACGTCACACCTCTAACCGTCCAGATAATACCAACACCTGTCAAAAGACAATATTTTAAGTTTAAAGAAACAATTGTCATCATTACACGAGGTAGCCCCTGACAGGTTAAAAACAACTTGCAAATAACACCGCCTGAAATTCCAACATCTACCAACATAGCATCACATCGATTTACAATCAGCCTGGCGTGACATCAATTTATAATCCATTCCGTCACTGAAGTCGACGCATTGTCTACCGGATCGCCTCCATTGTCTGGCAATGTCAGCTTGGCCGTGCTTCCTTATATCTGCGCGAGCTTTGTTCTCAAGCCTCTGCTCCGGCTGGTCATCACTCTCTTCGCTCTGCCACCTTGGAGACCTGTCACCTCTATGTTGCTTTCGCACGCACCGCTGCTATGCAGTAGCGCGCTTTCTCTGTGCTTGGACCCACACCTTGGAATGGGCTTCCTCCTGAGTTGCGGTATCTTCCTCGAGACTTTCTTCTCTGCTCTAAAGACTGTTTTCTTTCGCCGGGGTCGGGCTGGGAGCGGCTCTGAATAATTGCTTAGTTGATTGATTGATTCATTCATTGATAAAGACTCTAACAATAAGCTAAAGTTGATTCGAAGCAAAATGACAACTATATTATAGTTGTCATTTTGCCTCGAATCTTCTAATCTTTCTAATTATAGTTACTATAATTAGAAAGATTAGAAGAAATGAGTTACACTGGCCACTCACACCAATGCTAGTTAATACATTTACTCATAAATTAGCGTATACATACTTACTACAGTAATGTAACATAGTCTTTTACGGTACTTAGTTATTCAATTTTCCAACAACATGAAGTATTAATGAGAGCTGTGGTTTGGGGGTTGAAATATCTCTCGATTGAAATCCTCTAAGACTGAAGCCCATTTCTACATATGGCCTTTAATCAACATCCGAACTTTTCTTGATCTCCTAGATCCTCTTGCTTTTGGTCACTGGGTTGTTGACCAGTTAGATGATCTCTGGGACTTGAAAATTTAGAGTCTAATTTACATGGAGGAAAACGCGCATCTATCTGCTTTACTCGAAGTGTATTGATAACAAGCGACATGGTTACAGAAATCAAATGGTTTATGCACAAGAAACTGTGTGTTTATTGTGGATTGTAGAATTGTGTGTTAACCTCCATGTAAAGGCACTTTATAAACAGCAGGATATATACATGTATATATACATGATTATACTTTACAATTTGTAATTGCACTTTCACACAACGCCTTTTCAAGAAAACTCGTCACATAGTCTGATACAGACTATCTTATCTTGCAGTGTAGCAATGTCTTGTAAAGTTTCTGACTCCCAAAGCTATCATAGTTTTACACCTTGGAAATACAACAACATTATAATAGTTGGTACTAATTGTGACGAGTTTTCTTGAAAAGGCGTTGTGTGAAAGTGCAATTACAAATTGTAAAGTATAATCATGTATATATACATGTATATATCCTGCTGTTTATAAAGTGCCTTTACATAGGCGTAATTTGTGGGGGGTACGAGGGGTACCCGTACCCCCCACTTTTTGGACTGGGGGGTACTGTACCCCCCACTTTTTAAGCAATGTCAATCAATATTTTATTATTGTGCCTTCTCAGAGAACGCAGTCACCACCAAAAGTACGAAAATACTTAGATACACAGGTAAACCGACAGCCAAAATTAATGAGAATACTGACAGGGAATATGTTCAAAATGGGCACCATGCGAAAAGCTAAAGTGGAGAAGAAATTGATACCCCCCCCCACTTTTTAGACCAAAGCATTGGTACCCCCCACATTTTAGACTAAAGTTACGCCCCTGTGCCTTTATAAAACTCACAATACTGTCAATGAATCTTGTAATATGTAGCATATGCGTATGCATACAGGTTCTCAAACAATAAAGATTGCCATTCTGTACTTCATGTCACGTGGGGGCAGGGGCGGATCCAGGGGGGCCAATCCGGCCATGGCCCCCCATTTGAAATTTTTATTTATTTTTAACATGTATTTTATGGCGTTTTATGATGGTTACACAGGCGTGGCCCCCCTGTAGGCGTGGATGAGTAAAATGTATACAGAACGCGGGTCCCGTAGATGTAGACTGATGACACTAAAAAGGTTAACGACTTTAAAAAAAAAGTCATCAACTTTTTTGGGAGATGACAACAACATTTTTGGCCCCCCCCCCTTGACAGACCTTCTGGATCCGCCCCTGCGTGGGGGAACAAGAAGGCAGGCGTCTTAATGAAGCAGTTGATGTTAACACAAATCATATCACATATGAGCATCACGAATAGTCCATCACTCGACTAATCACAAGAATCAAAAGCAAGACAACAACAAAATTTAGGCCTAAATGTCTTTGATTCTCTTCTGCCGATCCCAAACATTTGAAACATGACTGTATTAAACCAGTTTTGAGCTGTTAAACAGCAACTACAAACAAAGGCATGACTTGTCGCATTACGGTTAGGGCCGTCCACATATTACGTACGCAATGAGGGGGGTCGGATTTAGGCGATTTTGCGTACGGGTGCAAACGGGGTTCACTTTTGTGTACGTACACTTTTGTCCCCCTCCTCGGGGGGAGGGGGGGACAAAAGTGTACGTACGCAAAATAAATTTCTAATTATGACGTCCACATTAGCCTATTTATAACTCTGTATTGTCCTATAGTCGTCCGATGGCATTTTATTACATTATATAAAGCCATGTGCAGTTATTCTGTGCTGTGAACGAGATACCTATAATTTGTCTATATTGGCCCTCACTCATCCTTCAATCTGGCCTAAAGTGCAGACAGTCTGGAGCTGTCGAGACACTTTCTGCAGCTGGTCTTCCGGGGGGGTGCGTCAAGTGTACGTACGCAGGGGGTGGGGGTGTGGAAGAAAGTACGCTTGCGAACAGGGGGGAGGGGTCCAATTTTCCCGGATTTTTGCGTACGTAATATATGGATGGCCCCTTATGCGCGAACGAAAGGGTGGTGTGACTGGCGTCTTAATTCACCCTCCATAGTCGGAGATCGTGAAGATGGAAACAAAATTTGTAAATCTTTGAAAGTATTCTTACAGGTCAGCCCCAGGAAGCACTGAAGAGCGAAGGCGAACATTTCCGTAGACTTCTTTCGATGGAAAAATGATAATATAACTAAAGATAAAGGTGAAGCTAAAACTTAAATGATAATATTGTAGTTACATAAAAAGCGAGATGTTACTCGGCCTTTCGGCAAACGGGTTGAACTGACGTTAAAGCCGTTAAAACTCTAATATGACGTCATCGTGTACGTGAAACAATCAGAAACGTTTCCATGGAAATTACAAGGACACAAAGAGACTCGCGCAAACTGGTATGAAGACAATCCCACATAATTAATAAGTAAGTAAGTAAGTAAGTATATTCTTTAATGAACGCTAGCAAACGCACAGCGCTTTACATACAATATTACACAAAGAGGAAAGAAAATATGACAGTAATAATAACGTTAGATCAAAAATAAAATAATAGCAACAGAGCTTGGCGTGCCACAAATACTTGGAAATCGTGTATCTCGCGGGCAATCGAAAAATCACGCTGACGACAGATTTTGTTAGCAGATGGCCTACGCCAGCAGTGGTGACTAACCTGCGGCACGCGTGCCATTTGTGGCACGCCAGGAGGCCTATGATGAGTGCACGAAGGACCTCGGAATTTTCCAAAAAAATTCTGCTGGGTTTCTTAGTTTAGACTTTTACCTATACGGGTGAATTAAAAAGTAGGCCTATTTTTACCAAACATATAATGAAATTTTCAGTCTCGATGAAACCACTTATTCTACAGCTTGTTGCTCGTCTCGAAACCTCTCTCACCGATGCATACCATAAGGCGAGCTTCAAAGCGATCCCTGCACCACATGCAGGTGATTGGCTTTTTGCATTACCAATAACCACCTGTACTTTGGACTGAATGATGAGACTGTGAGAGACGCTGTTGGTCTTTGCCTTGGGACAAGTATTTGCGAACTCCACAGTTGCCCATGTGGTTCACTTGTCATCTCGCCCGGGATGCCGTCTTAAATGATTTAAACCGCCGATACCTCTGCAATCAAGGAACCACCTACTTATCCAGGACTGCCGGTAAAACTTTTATGCACATCCAGGGCTGTAGTCGAGGGTATACGCGGGTATACAGCGTATACTTACCTCTAGAGAAATTTGAGAGCGTATACTCAGCGCTCGAGACGAGGGTATACGCGGGTATACAGCGTATACTTACCTCTGAGGATGAAATTTTGAGAAAAAGACAGGTTTTTTCAAGGTTTTTAGGGCGAATGACTAAAAAAAAAAAAAAAAAAAAAAAAAGGTCATCAACTTTTTCAGAGACGAAATCGTAAAAAGTCTGAAAATTTTCAGAGAATTGGTGAAAAGTCTGAAATTTTTCCTAAAAAAAGGTCTTCAAATTTTTTTTGACGCCGCTGGTCACCGGCAGCGTATACTCACCTCAAATTTTACCACTACAGCCCTGTGCACATCCCATGGCGCAATGGACGTATATTGATCTGGGATGTCACCGTGACCGACATCGTGGCTGCTTCATATGTGGCTGATACATGTTTTTCGGCCGGTGGGGCGGCGGAGTTGGCGGTTTAGAGAAAAGTAAAGTATCCAAGTGCAAATAACTCTTACCACAATAGCATTTCGTTCCGCTGGCCTTCCAAACTCTGGACTCTAGTAACAACGCTGGGTCACCCTTATCACGGAGCATGAGAGCTCTCTCATGCATATACCTGGAGATGCTAGAGAAATATGCCATCTTTTCCAGCGCCTACAATTGCGATCCAACGGTTTAATGCTGTAGCCTTTCGCAGCACGTTTTCCCTGCCTGAACTTGACGAGGTTTAGCCAAGCCAGAAATTTTACTTCTCCGGAGCTCATTTAAGTCCCGAAGGTTCATATGTACCTTGGGCGTAAAATAAAAATAATAATAACAACAACAATAATACTACTAATAATTATTATTATGATTAGAATGATTATTATTATTATTTATATTATTTATTGTTATTAATATTAATATTATTAATATTATTATTATTATTATTATTATTATTATTATTATTATTATTATTATTATTATTATTATTATTATTATTATTATTATTATTATTATTATTATTATTATTATTCAGAGAAGTTAAGATATCCTTGGAGGAACGATAACCATGATGTGTACTGAATGAAAACATAATAAAAAAAATCGTGGAAAACAAATTATTACTAGACTATAGTGTCGTCAAACTCTGCTGAAGGCGATGCAGAATGCTTCACAGCAGAAAGCAGCTGACAGTTCAAGAACAACCAGCATCCCAGTCCGTAGCGTTTGCATGCTGTTATTATTCACTGCCGATAGTGCAATCGCAGACGAATGACACTTGCGGTTGCAAATGGACGGAAGTGCAAACTGGAAAAGTGACTCTCGTTAATTTGCGATTCTTTACCATACGTTCAAGTCCTGAAATTTTCGAGATGGGTCTAAAATTAGAACTAAGTTAAGGTTAGGCCTATTATTGTTGTAATTTAGCGATTTATCAAGCTACATTAAATGCGCTATTAAAATACGACAAAATAAATTAAATATACTTTACGGTACGTTATAAATGTTGCTTCAATTTCCCGTTATAATGGACTGATTTCTTTTTATTCGCGTATTATATTATCTGCACATGATTGTAAGTTTCTATGCCGATGGAACTTACAGTTTTCGTCTCGATGTTCTGCAAAATGACGGAAGGTTCTTTGGATCCGCCTCTTGACGTTTTCGTTACGCTTCGTCGTACATTTCTTTGTCATTTATCTAGTTTCTGTCATCAGTTCCGTATCAAATGGTTCTGTTATATGTGTACTCACTGACCTTTGTTATCGTATCATCGTGTGTTTCGCGTTGTGTATATAGGCTGCTTTCAGTTCAACGTGTTCTACTTATCTGAACTCTGTTGCCCGATTTCAGGCTTGGCCTGCCACCGAGCCTTGCGCTCTGCGACTGGAGAAGAGCTCTTCGTCCCTCGGAATCGCCTTACGGTCACGCAGCGACGAGCCTTCTCGATTATTGGCCCGGCTACATGGAATAACTCCTGCTCGCCTTGCGCTCATTCCCGGAACAACCTACTTGCCTTCTACCAATTGCTTAAGTCTATCCTCTTTAGCCGTGGCTGGGAGCGCCTCTGGATAGGCCTCTTGAAGAGGCGCTATATAATTTTCAGAATGAATGAATGAAGTATGTCACCTGTCATGATACACGATCTAGATAATACTTCAAAAAGGAAAACATCTAAATGGTCGCCTGCACACAATATCTTTATTGCCGCCTGAACATAACAGTTCAAGCGTTAATTCTTCAACGATCCCTTTGTAGTTCAATGAAAAGCATCCGATATAACAATAGAACAAAGCAGATCTAACAAGCAGTGCAGTTGCAGGGAAGCACTTACATCAATGCGTTTGATGTAATCGTTAAGTGCTGTGATGGGGTTCTATTGGTCACTTTTACCAGTGCATTAGAATCAGTATGTAATGGGCATCTGCGAGGAGAGATGCTTATCAAATGCGGTGAGAAAAGCACAGATTACTTAGGTAGTACTTCAAAGGTTTCTGCCGCCGATCTTCATATGAAACACGGTTAAATACAGGTCAATAAGAGCATAGACACAGGTAAAGAAAACAAGACAGAAAAGTATTGATGCACATAGGCGCCGACTCCTTGGGAGCCTTGGGTGCGAATGAGAGAGAAAGTTCAGCGAGTACCTCGCACCCGGAAGAATTCTGACCATAAGTTTAAAATTTCCACCAATTCCTGTCTGCTGTCATGCATTTGTCTCCGTTACTCTCTATGCCTCTGTGCTTGTATGCATCTCTCTCACTCCGTCTCTAGCGTGCACTCATACAAGTGCAACACACAATCGCACTGTCGTTTTTTTCTGTTCCCGTATCGATCCTCGCGGAACAGCAGTATTGAAAACCATTAAATAAGAGTGGACTGCATTTGATTTTTCAATATTCGTAGATACATGGATGCCGACTGTATTATTCTGAATTCACTTGCGTCTTGAGCTGCCTTTCAGATTAGCATCTTACATAATTTAGTTCCTATATTTGTCATATGAGACAATAAAATTCTGAGCGTTATCTTTGTCAGAGTACATAAAGTTGGAGCGTGATACGAATGAATTAATTTTACGAAGTCCCTGGATTCAAGTTTGATCGACGTATTTCTTGACAAACCTAAATTTTCCTGAAAATCCAGGCAAGTATAAGACAATGGCATACGAGTAAACTGGTATACGATCAAAAAATGCAACAAGAATAGTTACTTCTCACTTGTTATTTGAGCCTAACTTGAGTCGACCGAAAAAGATCCTCTGCTTCGCAAGTCTAAAATTATTTACTGTGCAATTAAATTTTTTCTAATTTATGCTACGATTAATCTTTTAAATGCTAAAGACCTAACAGATGTGATTACAAGTGTCGGATTAATTTTATTTCAATCTTAGCATTCGGGTTTGCTTCTTCTTAAGACTTATATATAGACCTTTTCTTACCGATCATTGGACTCTTGATGCACCAAGAGACTCGATAGCAGCACTGGGAATTTCGGGATGTGTTTTTGCTTATCTGATTGAGCATCTGTATATGTTAACCTCTGGCTGTATATGTAAACCACTGGCTGGGGTTTGGCCGTCCCCTTGGTCTTGTGATTACAGTAATTAGAGTATCTGAGACGCTTTCCTTCTTGCTTTGAGGACAGTTTCCTAATAACATTTTTATAATAACATTTTTCTAATAACATTTTCCAATTGCATTTTTCTTTTATTGTATTTCCTTTGTTTCTTGCGCCTCTTTTGTGCATAACATGTCTGTTAGCCGCAGTGCGTTTGCAGGCGGTTCATTAAAGAATATACTTACTTATTTACTTACTTACCTACTTATCTAGAGTAGCTTCCATTTGTATTTATATTTACATTTTACTAACTATTTCTTTACTGCATATTTGTCACTAACCAATGACGTTTCAGTATCACGATTCGTTAAAGTCGGTCAGTGAGATGCTTGGAAACTGGAACGACAGCGTCGAACTTGGATTGGAAGTGGACTGGAATCTGACGAACTCTACTGAGCCTCCCCTTCCTCCTCCATCATCTGGCCTAAGTCCACTGAACACAGTAAATCGGGTCTTCACGTGTTTCGCCATTTTGATCGGGGTCATCGGGTGCATTGCAAACGGCCTTGTCCTTCGCGTCCTTCTGTCGTTGAAACTCAGGACACAGACTTCAAACATCCTTGTTACGAACCAGGTCCTCATGGACCTCTATTCCTGCATCTCGGTCGTGGTCGACTACGGCAGCAAGGTCACCGAGATTAAATACTGGGGTGGATGGGGGTTCTTTGTGTGCTCCATGGTCCACAGCGATGCCATCGTTTTCAACGGATTGACTGGATCCATTTCAGGAGTGGCCATTATAACAGCCGAACGTTATTTCAAAATCGTGCACCCAATTGCTCATCGTAAGAACTTCCGGAACTGGATGATCTACACGGCCATTCCTATAACATGGCTGAACGGGATTCTGACGAATATCACCACCCTTTGGGCCTCGGAGATCATTGACGGAGTCTGCTACCCGTTCTGTGTCTGGCCTAATTCCCTGACGGCGACCGCATACTCGGTGTTCATACTCGTCTGGGAGTATGTCATACCGCTGGTGATGTTCGTCTACTGCTACTGGCACATTCTTGTGGTGATCAGAACCCAGACGAAGGTATTTCAAGGCGGCCCCGGCTCGGTAGGACCAAACAGCGAGTCTCTCGCACAACAGGCGAACATCAACAAAACCCAGATGAACGTCATCGTTACAATGATCGCCATATCGGTGGCATTCGTCTTGTGTTGGACCCCGAACCAGGTCTTCAATACACTCGTCATGTTGAACATTCAGCAGGATCAGTCACTCTTCAGCTTCACCGTTGTCATGATCTTTCTCAACACCATTCTCAATCCCTTCATCTACGCCGCCAAACTCGACCCCGTCAGGAAAGGACTTCGGAAAATGTTCGGCAGGGACTTGGATCAGTCGACTTCAACAAAGGTTACTGAAGGAACTGTGACGTCTTAGATCAAACAATCGACAGTAAAATAGATAGAATTGAACATAAGTATTTGAGAGAATGACTCATAATGGTTAGTTTATCTAGTATGGCCAAAACAATTTACTGAACTACAATAAATCCGAATTGTGAAACTTGCCAACCAATTTTAGGAACAAAGGACATGCGACATCCACAAGGGTAGAAGTGTTAAACTAATTGCTTTTTTTGCTAAAGCACTCGTCTATCTATCTATCTATCTATCTATCTATCTATCTATCTATCTATCTATCTATCTATCTATCTATCTATCTATCTATCTATCTATCTATCTATCTATCTATCTATCTATCTATCTATCTATCTATCTATCTATCTATCTATCTATCTATCTATCTATCTATCTATCTAATATTTATCTATCTAATATCTATCTGTCTATCTATCTATCTATCTATCTATCTATATATCTATCTATCTATCTATCTATCTATCTATCTATCTATCTATCTATCTATCTATCTATCTATCTATCTATCTATCTATCTATCTATCTATCTATCTATCTATCTATCTATCTATCTATCTATCTATCTATCTATCTATCTATCTATCTATCTATCTAATATTTATCTATCTAATATCTATCTATCTATCTATCTATCTATCTATCTATCTATCTATCTATCTATCTATCTATCTATCTATCTATCTATCTATCTATCTATCTATCTATCTATCTATCTATCTATCTATCTATCTATCTATCTATCTATCTAGCTATCTATCTATCTATCTATCTATCTATAATAAACTTATATAGCGCCCCTTAAAGAATTTACTCAGAGGCACTCATCAATGCGGTGGACCTCTGCTTTTTCGTTTATCCTGATGTAAATATGTTGATGCTTGTTCACCAGAGTGCAGTTTGACAGCTGGTTATATGAAAGAATATACTTACTTACTTACTGCACTTACATAAATTTTACTGGCGACTGTAAGTCGCCGGCAAGACCTCTTCAGCTGGGCGACCTAGATGGTCAAGTGCGCGTGTACTTACGCAAGCTGTGTGAAGTCGGTGATGTGTTAGGTAGGACCATTTTATGTCGCCATGGCCCATTGTATTGTCCAGCATTATGATTAGACGTTACGGTGGACACATCAGTCTGGGTCCAAACGATACCGAATCTCTCTTAACATGTATGGGCTATGTCAAGCGAGTAAGTAATTAAAGTATGTTCATATCCGCACAGTGGGACGTAGGGGAGGCGCTCATTTCCTTTTCTAAGCCCCTGAGCCGGTGTCGCGTGACAGACTATCCGTCCTAAAATTATCCGGGGGATGGAATCTACCGGTATAGAGTATCTGGGAGATAAACCATTTCTATCCCCCCCCCATTGTGTAAAATCATCCGCCTGGGGACAAAAATTCACAGGTATAAGATATTATTGAAAAATGCGTATAATTGATAAATCTTTGCTGTAGGCCTAATCAAAATCCAAAAGCAAGTGACTCCAAGTGTTCTAAGCAATGTTTAGAGCAAATCAAACCGAAGTTACAGCACGAAGTATAACCACACGCGGAAGTGGCTTTCTTCCCATTCTCTAAAGATGGATTTTATGGAAAGATAGCATTACCTTGTCGTTGAAGCATTTCTCAAGATATTTTCGCATTTCTTAAGGCTCACCGAAGTCAACATCCAGCGTGGCAGAACCGGAAGCAATCTCAAAGGGATTGGCAGCTGCGTAAAGCCCACACGAAGGGAAGTCCATTTGCCGCTGGAGGACTTTAACATGTAGGTCCCCCGATGTGGTTAGGTGCCTTGTATAGAGTTTACGCAATTGTAGGCCGAGATTTGCCGATATACGAATCGACCAAAATCAAGCACGAGCTACCAAGTCACGTAATTAGCACCGCAGTCCCTTTTCATGACTCTGTCGTTTGTGATTGCTGATATTTGTCATCCTTGTTTTAGACACATCCATCGCAACAAGCCCTTCAAACAACTAATAATGCGAATAGACATTGTTTAATTTGCGTGAGATTACAACATCACAAAGAACACAAGAGTCATTGAAGTTGGTTCATTGCCTCAAATGGCTTCACTGGCTTTGCTAGAGTAGGCCTACCTACTGATACGACCGATATCAAGCGCGAGCTACCAATTCACCTAACAGCGCCTTAGTCCCTTTTCATGAAACTGTCGCATAAGGTTACTTCTGGGAAAATTCTCTTCCATAACCGCCTTATAAAGTCTACCCGACCAAGAAGTATCATAATGAGTCTAGTGAGAACAGAGAGCTAACTGAGTTTAACGTACAAAATATGACTTCAAAACCTTACAGTTAAACTTCCTCTAAATCTGTCGTGCATCAACTCTAAACACAAACTAGATCAATTTCGAAAAAAATAGACCTAGATAGACTTGGCCTATCCCGATACTAATCTGAAACTTGATCTGTCCAGAACTAACGTAAAATAAACTGTGCTATAATTCTGTCACGGAACTATAAAACGACACTGAGAATCCAACTTATTTCCACCTTTGGGAGAGATACAGCAAAAGAAACGTTCACAAAATGTTAAATGTCCAAAATACAAACTTACAAATCATTGATGAGTATCGAGCAACTAATGGTCAATAAAAATGTAAAATCATCAGGTAATTCAAAACAATATAGTAATAGTATTCAATGAACTCTTGGTACAGTGTTCAATGATCCAGGAAGTAATGCTGTGTGTCGTGTGCGCGTATAAGGAAGTTGTAACATATATATATATATATATATATATATGTATATATATATATATATATATATATATATATATATATATATATATATATATATATATATATATATATATATATATATATATATATATATATATATATATATATATATATATATATATATATATATATATAGGTGTGCTGTGTGCTTTGTTTCTGTATTTCTAGTCTATGTGGTTTGCATGGAGTTCGCAATCGAGCTTGACAGAATAGTTACAATAAAGAAATTTACCAATCGAAAACATTTCTCAACACCGGCTCCTGCACGCATTTCAATCGTAGGTCTATTTAAAGTTTTATGCTGTTAGTTAAGAACTATATATATCAATGGAAATTTTATATATATAAATATATATCGGCCTATATATAATCACTGTATATTAAATTAGACTTTTAAAACTCTCTATACAAATTATTAGGGCCTACACAATTTTTTTTGCTTTCATTGTGTTACTTTTTCATAATGTTGTAGGTGTGGGCCTTTGTTTCGCACTAATAAAGATAACTTACTGACTTACATTTATGAATGCTAATTTTCAAGTCGCCTTAAATAAACATAATGATGTTTGTACTTGACTGTGCCGATTCGTATGGCTACCGTATCTCTTTAGTTAGTAGGAAACATGTTTCACTGAAAAAATTCTGTTGCAATTAACATCAAAACTATTGTTAGAGCCAATAAATATTAACACACAGATATATATATATATATATATATATATATATATATATATATATATTATTTCCCAGCTCTGTGTGTCCATCGCAAGATAAACGCTCTGCAATGCAGGGCATATTTTAACTGTATAACTACTGGGACAAATGTCCCAGTAGTGTTAGGATTTGTCCCAGTAGTTAGGCTGATTTGTCCCAGGCAATGTATGGTTAAAGTATGAGTAGTGGGACAAAATGTTGGAAGAGTTTCAAGATTTGCCCCAGTAGTAAATTCCCCAAAAGGTCATGAACTTTTTGGGGAGATGAATTCCTAAGAAAAGTTCATGAACTGTTTTCGGGAGGTAACCTTTTCGGGAGATGACTTCCTAGAAAAAGGTTGTCAACTTTTTCGGGGAGATGAATTCCCAGAAAAAGGTCATCAAAGTTTTTCTGAGACGAGTTCCAAAATTTTGTCCCAGTAGTCTAAATTCCTTAAAATATGCACTGCTGCAATGTCTGGAATGTGCATCAGGAGAGCCCATGCATGCGTACGGGATGTATGGAAATGTACATCGGGCGAGCCCAATGGAGGCGCACGAGCCGATGCAGGACACGGGCTGCGCTGTGTAATGTAACTCATGCAGTCTAAGGCCTGCATCTTGCGAATGCAGGCACACGGGCCCTCCTAGCCCACGTTGCCAGCTTTATGTTGCATTGCCGCGTTCACGAAACAGCGACAACCCGTCATATATGACGGGCAAATACTCCAGTATATATATAATAATATCGATGGAGAGTATTTAAATATCACGTCACAGCTGTAAAGCAGTAGGCTAATAGTAGCAGTAGTACTAATTTGACACATGAACATACTTGTCATCGATGTCAAGTGACGATTAATTGCACAAGTTTTGACTGATGTTAGCCTTAAAGATCTGAGAGTAGCACAGAACATTACTAAATGAGTCAATTTATGTAATCCTCGTCCGTCAATTTAGACTAAGATAATGAATATGCACACTTGAAAGCAAAGTGACAAGACACTAAGAAGCCACAGTTGAAACAGTGTCACAACAACAGGGCCAACAGCCAACGCCTGATCGATATCCACAGCAGGCATCGAAACCGCTGACATTGAGCCGACTGTCTTAATAAACAGGACACAGTTGTTGCGAGAAAAAATAAAAGTCAGACAAAATAAGCAAATTAAAATAATTCTACGCAATCAAGCGTCTAATTTCAAGAGTGTGTCCACAATCTGTGACGTCATTATTCAGTGCAACGAGCGACATGACGAGGTTTCGGATTGCTAACGACTACATCAGCCCTGAGTGGAAAACCAGCTGCACGCCCTGGCCCAGTGCAATGGCGACCAATGGAAGAAACGGGCCAAAGACGACAACTGGAGAACCAACGCCCGTACCAGCAGCCTTCACCATTCGATTGACAATCTCCTGGTACTCCGAATCACCTGCCAACAGAAAATAAATGAATGCTGTAGTTGTAGCTGTAATCGAAAATTTATAAAGCGCCACTCAAAAGGTCAGTGGCGTTCCCGATCCGGGACGACTTCCAGGTCATGAATCAAGGTAGAGAAGTGGAGATCGGGATTCCGGAGGCTGTGGACGCTATTCCTAAATTATTCAGCTTGATATCATCAAATTCAAAGATTGAACTGCAGGCACAACTGCACAACCATTTGCAATAACACGGTAGCCAGGTGCACATATGTATGTACATGTATGTCTGTATATTCTGTATATATATATATATATATGTGTGTGTGTGTGCGTATGTATGTATGTATGTATGTATGTATGTATGTATGTATGTATGCATGCATGTATGTATGTATGTATGTATGTATGTATGTATGTATATATGTATGTATGTATGTATGTATGTATGTATGCATGTATGTATGTATGTATGTATGTATGTATGTATGTATGTATGTATGCATGTATGTATGTATGTATGTAGACCGTAGGACACTGAGTGTCAAATAGGCGAAACGAGAGCAGATAGACGTAGAGAGACAGAGAGAGAGATACACAGACAGAGAGACAAACTCCTGCTGTGACTCAGCATGTAAAATTGCCATGTCTGTCTCTTTCTCTGCTATTGTTCGTGATTTGGTGTCAATGATCCTGAACCAGATATTCACAGAACAAGTGAAGAGATCATGTCCAAAGGACTTTCACCACGTGCGTCATATTCTTAGAATAATCTTTTCGTTTACAACCCAATCCGCCACGACACTAATGCACGCATTTCGTAAGCTCCGGGTCTAATTATGGTAATGCTATTTTTACACACCTAACTCTTCCGTACTAACCTCATTTTCCGCGCTAACTACATATAAATGCAGTCTGTGTTATACGATGCGGTCCCGCTGATTGAAGGTGAATCTAGGCTTGGACATATATCCAGTTTTATGCAGCAGGAAATGCACTACCGATCCAAAAACCTTGACATGAAGATCTTGATGTGCTGCGCGCTTTAGCTCACCTTATCTCAAGGATCTAAACGTTTCGGGGGTCATCGATCCATTGCAGTATAGATCCGTTCCTACTGATGCAGTGACCTGTTCGTTGTGCGAGTCGCTAGAACTTATACATTGCAGCATGGAAGTGTCGTTGTGGTTGATATAACTTTCTGGAACAGATTGACTAACAACCAACGACATGAGCGTCTTGGCCATACTTCACCCCTATTCATAAGCACTTTAAAACCATTTTCAATCTT
>OY744613.1:32026384-32181384 GCA_963556255.1 Allolobophora icterica
ATGTGCTATATAAATGTACACGTTAACTTAGTCAGGAAACATACGGCGATAGATAAGTCGATAGTTTAGATTCACTTGTGCTATATAAATGTAAATGAACATATGGCGATAGTATAAGTCGATAATTTCATTTCCGTTCAATAAATAATTATAATGGAAGAAGAGATTTTATCTGAACACGAAACTAGCCGAATAGGCGACATTTTGGAAAGGGTGGTAGGAACCCAGGAAAAGATTGTAGAGCGCCAGGCAAATCAAGACTCGATACTAGGGGCATTTATAGAGCGCCAGTCGAATCAAGATGTTCTTTTGAGCGCATTGCTAAATAGTCAGCGAGAGTTTATAGAATGCCAAGCTAATAGGGAGATTGGTCTTCAGACATTTATGGAGCGCCTGTTATCAGATGGGGTCCCTGAGAGAAGAGAGCAGAAGAAAGAAATTGAGTCTGTTGTGAGAGCGCCGAACCCTAGTGAGGGCTTGACACTAAGCCCTGCTGCGCCAGCAACGGAAGCCGCGGACATGCCACTCGTCATCCATGGTAGAAGAATGCCTCAGGGATCTAGTATAATGCAACCGGACGTGAAGCCTTGCTCTCGGCCTAGTAAGAAAAGGCGACAGCGGTTGCAGCAGATAGAGAGAAGAGAACATGCCCACAGCGCCAGCAAGCTGGGTTCAAAACCAGGGCTTGTATACTCTTCAGATGTTCTCTCACAACAGCGCGGGCACTCGCTAGAGCGGGACGAGCACGCTACACTTGGTACCAGAAGTGGGGTTAGAACTAGAGAAGATTTGCTTAGAACTAGAGAAGATTTGGTTAGAACTACAGAAGAACCGAAGCCAGCCTACTATACAGAAGATAATGAAATTTTCTATAGGATGGATAGGGCAAACTTAATGGACTTAGGACCAGCAGAGTTAGAAAATAAAATGTTTAACTGGGCTATGCCTACACAAACAGAGATAGAACTAAATTCTGCTTCAGACGCGGATGCAATTGAGAGTCTCAGTGAAACTAATAGTACAGACTCTGATGTTAGTAATGCTAGGTCAACACATAATGTAGATACTAAGGTTAACCCAGTAGGTGTAGATCAAAAGAATATACGATCATATACTAACCTGGAGTTTTCAGTTGCAGGTGTTGGTCAAAGCTGGGGAGAAGACTCTCGACGGCCAACAGTACGAGAAGACTTGGTTTCTCAAGTCTCTCAAGGGGGAAGAACAGGCAGAGATGCGCATCCCAGTCGTCATGTACATGTCGACATGAGAGCGGCCACCTTGCCTAGAACTTGGACAGAAACAAGGCCTACAGTTGGACAAGTCAGTTGGAGCCAAGATGAACGACTTCCAAGGACGAATACTCCTGTCTACGCCATGTCATCTGAGCCAAGAGTAGTAACACTTTCTCAGCATCTGCCTTCGTCGTCGATGACTATGCCTCGATCTACTGGTGGACAAATCGAATCTTTGATGATGCCGTCAAAAGTCGCAGCGTCTTTTCCTCCTCAGTATGTTAGTATTGTTGATGCAGGAGAAATGAATAAGTCAAGCAACATGTTTATGCTTATGCCTGTTCATACTCCAGACATTAATGGGCCTCGGATATCCACAGCTGCCTCAATGTCCAAACCGGAAGTTGTTTGCAACATGGAGCCAAAACCTCAACAGGTGATGTTATGTTATGGTCCGTCAAATGTGCAACCTAGTCTGATGGAAAAGCAAGAAGCAAATGTTAAACTGGCGAGCGATGTGAAACCTGACTCTAACTTTCAGAAGATGATGCTTCAGAAAATAGTGACGTCAGTGGCAACGCAAACTGTTGTTCCTGATGACTGTTTAATCGCAATGGAAAATAAACCGGTTGTGGCTAAAGTTAAACAAGCTGCAACGGGAGAAACTATTTCTACTGCGGAAGCTACGGTGAAGCCAATTCTAACGTCTACCTCGACGAATGTAACACCGGAGAGAAGTAGACAATGGATTAAGCTTGGTGGTTACAATGGTCGAACCCCAATAGAAGCTTTTCTTCGAAAATTTGAGGTGTGTTCGAGAAATAACGGTTGGACAGATGAAGAGAAATTAAACCAGTTAACGTGTGATTTAACAGAACCGGCAAATCAGCTGTTATGGGAATTCGACTCTGCTACTATGGTTACCTGGTCGGACTTGGTTAAGAAACTTCGATCTCGTTACGGAAGTGCAGAGCAAGCTGCGTTATATCAGACTCAATTGAGCACAAGAAGACAGAAAGATGGAGAGGATCTTGGAAGCTTAGTTCAGGACATTCGAAGACTGCTAACTTTGGCATACCCTGGACCACCGTCGCAACATAGTGAAACTATTGCGATACGTGCTTTCGTGGATGCCTTAAAAGATAAAGAATTAGCCTTGAAGCTACGGGAACGCGAACCAGAGACACTTGATCAAGCGTACAAACTTGCTTTGCGTTTAGAAGGCTATTCTCGAGTTGACAAGGACAATTCAGACCAATTTGAACGTCGACCGGCACGTGTGAAGGCTGTGAAGGAAAATGATCCGAATTCAGAGTTGATGCGCCAGTTTTTAGAACAACAGAAGCAGTTGGAGCGACTTTTGGAAACACAACAGAAGAGGTTGGAGAAAATGGAGAAAGCATTGGAATCCTGGCAAAATTCGTCAGCCTTTAGAATTCCTCCTCCTCCTTTTCAGCCGCAAGCTCAGCGAGAAGTTCCGCCTCGTTGGAGAATGGAAGGTGGAACCAGTTATCCTAATAGTGGACAACGGCAAGACAATCGAAAGTCATGGCGGTCTACCAAGCTCTGCTTTGAGTGCAATCAACCCGGACACTTGGGTAGGTCATGTCCGTTTCGACAGAATGTTCCGACCGATGTAGATGGAACTCCGAACCAACAAGAACCGGCAAGCAATCGACATATTCAGGGATGTAGCAACGCCTATCTCTCGTTGACTGTGAATGGAAAGCCTACCTTCGCATTACTGGACACAGGGAGTGAATTGTCCTTGACTCCAGCATCGTTGGTACGTAAAGAGGATATGAGAGAATCTCGACAGCTAGTGAGAGCGGCAAATGGTTCCGAAATCCGTGTATTGGGCGAAGATACTCTTAATTGTACGGTTAACAATTTCTCTTTTGAAGTCAAGTGTTTGGCCACTGAACAAGTTACAGAGCTTATAATCGGAATGGACTGGATGGAGAAAAATAGTGTTCTATGGAACCTCGGAGCGAGGTGGGTTCAGGTTCAAGGTCACACTATTCCTATCCAAGGTCGACGTCAAGTAGTAGTCTGCAGGAGGATAGCAGCAGCTAACGACGTGAAAGTGCCTGTTCGAAGTGAAATGGATATTAGAAAACGCTCGATCCAGATTCAAAGACATACTCGACCTACTCAAAGAATCTATGGAGCTTTTACATGCTAGAACCGGGTGGCGTTCTTCTCAAAATCCACGAGAATGGGATGCGCATCTGCCTTCTGCATCTGCCGTTGTCGAGGGGGTATACTGCGACACAGAAGCAAAGGAATTAAATTGCTTATTGTGAAATCAGTGCTTTATGAATATGGTTGCTTTGTTAGTTGCAATTGTATCTCTTGCATTGTGTGTGTTGGAGCATAATTTTTATATGGCGCTCTAGGTCTAGAGTTAATTGAGAAACCGGTAAGGTACATGTAAGGTTGACACTGTATAAGTATGAGATAAGGTAAGGAGATTTGAGAGTGATGTATTGCAATAATGCCATTACCCTGTGCCTGTCACTAGAGAGTTGGTATAATGTGACATTCATAAGGATTTAGTTTTGTAAGTCTAGTTCTGCGCCGCTTAATGGCGACTATTGTTGAAAGGAGCGAGATGCTATGTCTCTTAGTTTTATTTTGATGAATAGGTGTTTACTTTATTGTTAGTATAAATTTGTTAAGCTATTGTACTTTGCTTAATAGAATAGTCTTACCTTAGCTTGACATTAGTTGTGTAGGAGCTCTTCTGCTTCTGATGTAATGGTAGTAGACATTGTTGACTTCTCGCAGGATTGAGTGATGCTTATGAAACCTTGCTGTTAACTAGTATCGATGTTGTAGTTAAGGAACATTGTACTAAAATCTGGAGATTTCCTGGATAACTCTGGGATTGTTCCCAGCAAATTTCCAGAGTGTCTGGAAATTTGAGCTAAGTGGGGGAGGGTGTAACGAATCGTTACAAGCCTTAAGTATATTACTTTCACTAAGATTGCGAAATCAATGTTATTCGCTAGAGGCCACTGTGGTAGTGCAGTACAGTGCAGGCAGCTGTAGCGCTGTGGCATGCGAGTCAACCAATGGGAAGACGTCACGTAGGCCGTGCTGGTTCGTGATTGGCTAGAGGTGATCACGTGCGAACTTTTGCGCCATTTTGTGTGGCCTGTAAGCAGTTTCAGCCTAGACGTGAACGAAGAAGGAAGGAATCGGTGTCCTTAGAGCTAAGTTGAGCGTGAAATGGTCTTAACTGCGCAATAAGGGATTTTACGATTAAAACGATAGAAATTGTCGAAACTTGGGGACAATATTTCTTCGTAACTACATCCGAGAGGATCGGGCGTCGAATTTATCGACGGGCGTTCGATGTTTCTTCGAATTTGGGCAACGAAACTCCTGTGACCTTGGATAACCTTGACGTGGATTGATATTTACTGGATTTGACCGAGATCGCAAATATTGGCAATTGGGAAGAATATATCTTGGAAGTTCAGGGAGTACAACCCCTTATTCTTTTGAGTCGTATATTGAAATCTCCAGCGATACTTAGATCGTTAGATTAGATACGTATAAATTTGTTGTGAAGCGATAAGGCGATAGGTTAAGTTCATGTGCTATATAAATGTACACGTTAACTTAGTCAGGAAACATACGGCGATAGATAAGTCGATAGTTTAGATTCACTTGTGCTATATAAATGTAAATGAACATATGGCGATAGTATAAGTCGATAATTTCATTTCCGTTCAATAAATAATTATAATGGAAGAAGAGATTTTATCTGAACACGAAACTAGCCGAATAGGCGACATTTTGGAAAGGGTGGTAGGAACCCAGGAAAAGATTGTAGAGCGCCAGGCAAATCAAGACTCGATACTAGGGGCATTTATAGAGCGCCAGTCGAATCAAGATGTTCTTTTGAGCGCATTGCTAAATAGTCAGCGAGAGTTTATAGAATGCCAAGCTAATAGGGAGATTGGTCTTCAGACATTTATGGAGCGCCTGTTATCAGATGGGGTCCCTGAGAGAAGAGAGCAGAAGAAAGAAATTGAGTCTGTTGTGAGAGCGCCGAACCCTAGTGAGGGCTTGACACTAAGCCCTGCTGCGCCAGCAACGGAAGCCGCGGACATGCCACTCGTCATCCATGGTAGAAGAATGCCTCAGGGATCTAGTATAATGCAACCGGACGTGAAGCCTTGCTCTCGGCCTAGTAAGAAAAGGCGACAGCGGTTGCAGCAGATAGAGAGAAGAGAACATGCCCACAGCGCCAGCAAGCTGGGTTCAAAACCAGGGCTTGTATACTCTTCAGATGTTCTCTCACAACAGCGCGGGCACTCGCTAGAGCGGGACGAGCACGCTACACTTGGTACCAGAAGTGGGGTTAGAACTAGAGAAGATTTGCTTAGAACTAGAGAAGATTTGGTTAGAACTACAGAAGAACCGAAGCCAGCCTACTATACAGAAGATAATGAAATTTTCTATAGGATGGATAGGGCAAACTTAATGGACTTAGGACCAGCAGAGTTAGAAAATAAAATGTTTAACTGGGCTATGCCTACACAAACAGAGATAGAACTAAATTCTGCTTCAGACGCGGATGCAATTGAGAGTCTCAGTGAAACTAATAGTACAGACTCTGATGTTAGTAATGCTAGGTCAACACATAATGTAGATACTAAGGTTAACCCAGTAGGTGTAGATCAAAAGAATATACGATCATATACTAACCTGGAGTTTTCAGTTGCAGGTGTTGGTCAAAGCTGGGGAGAAGACTCTCGACGGCCAACAGTACGAGAAGACTTGGTTTCTCAAGTCTCTCAAGGGGGAAGAACAGGCAGAGATGCGCATCCCAGTCGTCATGTACATGTCGACATGAGAGCGGCCACCTTGCCTAGAACTTGGACAGAAACAAGGCCTACAGTTGGACAAGTCAGTTGGAGCCAAGATGAACGACTTCCAAGGACGAATACTCCTGTCTACGCCATGTCATCTGAGCCAAGAGTAGTAACACTTTCTCAGCATCTGCCTTCGTCGTCGATGACTATGCCTCGATCTACTGGTGGACAAATCGAATCTTTGATGATGCCGTCAAAAGTCGCAGCGTCTTTTCCTCCTCAGTATGTTAGTATTGTTGATGCAGGAGAAATGAATAAGTCAAGCAACATGTTTATGCTTATGCCTGTTCATACTCCAGACATTAATGGGCCTCGGATATCCACAGCTGCCTCAATGTCCAAACCGGAAGTTGTTTGCAACATGGAGCCAAAACCTCAACAGGTGATGTTATGTTATGGTCCGTCAAATGTGCAACCTAGTCTGATGGAAAAGCAAGAAGCAAATGTTAAACTGGCGAGCGATGTGAAACCTGACTCTAACTTTCAGAAGATGATGCTTCAGAAAATAGTGACGTCAGTGGCAACGCAAACTGTTGTTCCTGATGACTGTTTAATCGCAATGGAAAATAAACCGGTTGTGGCTAAAGTTAAACAAGCTGCAACGGGAGAAACTATTTCTACTGCGGAAGCTACGGTGAAGCCAATTCTAACGTCTACCTCGACGAATGTAACACCGGAGAGAAGTAGACAATGGATTAAGCTTGGTGGTTACAATGGTCGAACCCCAATAGAAGCTTTTCTTCGAAAATTTGAGGTGTGTTCGAGAAATAACGGTTGGACAGATGAAGAGAAATTAAACCAGTTAACGTGTGATTTAACAGAACCGGCAAATCAGCTGTTATGGGAATTCGACTCTGCTACTATGGTTACCTGGTCGGACTTGGTTAAGAAACTTCGATCTCGTTACGGAAGTGCAGAGCAAGCTGCGTTATATCAGACTCAATTGAGCACAAGAAGACAGAAAGATGGAGAGGATCTTGGAAGCTTAGTTCAGGACATTCGAAGACTGCTAACTTTGGCATACCCTGGACCACCGTCGCAACATAGTGAAACTATTGCGATACGTGCTTTCGTGGATGCCTTAAAAGATAAAGAATTAGCCTTGAAGCTACGGGAACGCGAACCAGAGACACTTGATCAAGCGTACAAACTTGCTTTGCGTTTAGAAGGCTATTCTCGAGTTGACAAGGACAATTCAGACCAATTTGAACGTCGACCGGCACGTGTGAAGGCTGTGAAGGAAAATGATCCGAATTCAGAGTTGATGCGCCAGTTTTTAGAACAACAGAAGCAGTTGGAGCGACTTTTGGAAACACAACAGAAGAGGTTGGAGAAAATGGAGAAAGCATTGGAATCCTGGCAAAATTCGTCAGCCTTTAGAATTCCTCCTCCTCCTTTTCAGCCGCAAGCTCAGCGAGAAGTTCCGCCTCGTTGGAGAATGGAAGGTGGAACCAGTTATCCTAATAGTGGACAACGGCAAGACAATCGAAAGTCATGGCGGTCTACCAAGCTCTGCTTTGAGTGCAATCAACCCGGACACTTGGGTAGGTCATGTCCGTTTCGACAGAATGTTCCGACCGATGTAGATGGAACTCCGAACCAACAAGAACCGGCAAGCAATCGACATATTCAGGGATGTAGCAACGCCTATCTCTCGTTGACTGTGAATGGAAAGCCTACCTTCGCATTACTGGACACAGGGAGTGAATTGTCCTTGACTCCAGCATCGTTGGTACGTAAAGAGGATATGAGAGAATCTCGACAGCTAGTGAGAGCGGCAAATGGTTCCGAAATCCGTGTATTGGGCGAAGTTACTCTTAATTGTACGGTTAACAATTTCTCTTTTGAAGTCAAGTGTTTGGCCACTGAACAAGTTACAGAGCTTATAATCGGAATGGACTGGATGGAGAAAAATAGTGTTCTATGGAACCTCGGAGCGAGGTGGGTTCAGGTTCAAGGTCACACTATTCCTATCCAAGGTCGACGTCAAGTAGTAGTCTGCAGGAGGATAGCAGCAGCTAACGACGTGAAAGTGCCTGTTCGAAGTGAAATGGATATTAGAAAACGCTCGATCCAGATTCAAAGACATACTCGACCTACTCAAAGAATCTATGGAGCTTTTACATGCTAGAACCGGGTGGCGTTCTTCTCAAAATCCACGAGAATGGGATGCGCATCTGCCTTCTGCATCTGCCGTTGTCGAGGGGGTATACTGCGACACAGAAGCAAAGGAATTAAATTGCTTATTGTGAAATCAGTGCTTTATGAATATGGTTGCTTTGTTAGTTGCAATTGTATCTCTTGCATTGTGTGTGTTGGAGCATAATTTTTATATGGCGCTCTAGGTCTAGAGTTAATTGAGAAACCGGTAAGGTACATGTAAGGTTGACACTGTATAAGTATGAGATAAGGTAAGGAGATTTGAGAGTGATGTATTGCAATAATGCCATTACCCTGTGCCTGTCACTAGAGAGTTGGTATAATGTGACATTCATAAGGATTTAGTTTTGTAAGTCTAGTTCTGCGCCGCTTAATGGCGACTATTGTTGAAAGGAGCGAGATGCTATGTCTCTTAGTTTTATTTTGATGAATAGGTGTTTACTTTATTGTTAGTATAAATTTGTTAAGCTATTGTACTTTGCTTAATAGAATAGTCTTACCTTAGCTTGACATTAGTTGTGTAGGAGCTCTTCTGCTTCTGATGTAATGGTAGTAGACATTGTTGACTTCTCGCAGGATTGAGTGATGCTTATGAAACCTTGCTGTTAACTAGTATCGATGTTGTAGTTAAGGAACATTGTACTAAAATCTGGAGATTTCCTGGATAACTCTGGGATTGTTCCCAGCAAATTTCCAGAGTGTCTGGAAATTTGAGCTAAGTGGGGGAGGGTGTAACGAATCGTTACAAGCCTTAAGTATATTACTTTCACTAAGATTGCGAAATCAATGTTATTCGCTAGAGGCCACTGTGGTAGTGCAGTACAGTGCAGGCAGCTGTAGCGCTGTGGCATGCGAGTCAACCAATGGGAAGACGTCACGTAGGCCGTGCTGGTTCGTGATTGGCTAGAGGTGATCACGTGCGAACTTTTGCGCCATTTTGTGTGGCCTGTAAGCAGTTTCAGCCTAGACGTGAACGAAGAAGGAAGGAATCGGTGTCCTTAGAGCTAAGTTGAGCGTGAAATGGTCTTAACTGCGCAATAAGGGATTTTACGATTAAAACGATAGAAATTGTCGAAACTTGGGGACAATATTTCTTCGTAACTACATCCGAGAGGATCGGGCGTCGAATTTATCGACGGGCGTTCGATGTTTCTTCGAATTTGGGCAACGAAACTCCTGTGACCTTGGATAACCTTGACGTGGATTGATATTTACTGGATTTGACCGAGATCGCAAATATTGGCAATTGGGAAGAATATATCTTGGAAGTTCAGGGAGTACAACCCCTTATTCTTTTGAGTCGTATATTGAAATCTCCAGCGATACTTAGATCGTTAGATTAGATACGTATAAATTTGTTGTGAAGCGATAAGGCGATAGGTTAAGTTCATGTGCTATATAAATGTACACGTTAACTTAGTCAGGAAACATACGGCGATAGATAAGTCGATAGTTTAGATTCACTTGTGCTATATAAATGTAAATGAACATATGGCGATAGTATAAGTCGATAATTTCATTTCCGTTCAATAAATAATTATAATGGAAGAAGAGATTTTATCTGAACACGAAACTAGCCGAATAGGCGACATTTTGGAAAGGGTGGTAGGAACCCCGGAAAAGATTGTAGAGCGCCAGGCAAATCAAGACTCGATACTAGGGGCATTTATAGAGCGCCAGTCGAATCAAGATGTTCTTTTGAGCGCATTGCTAAATAGTCAGCGAGAGTTTATAGAATGCCAAGCTAATAGGGAGATTGGTCTTCAGACATTTATGGAGCGCCTGTTATCAGATGGGGTCCCTGAGAGAAGAGAGCAGAAGAAAGAAATTGAGTCTGTTGTGAGAGCGCCGAACCCTAGTGAGGGCTTGACACTAAGCCCTGCTGCGCCAGCAACGGAAGCCGCGGACATGCCACTCGTCATCCATGGTAGAAGAGTAGATGTGTAAGGGGGCTTTGAGCGCAGGGCCCTCTGAGGGCCCCGAGACCAATGGGCCCTTACAGCAGATCGACCTTCAAAGGGTCTCCAGAGGCCTACGAACCCATATAGCATATCCACTTTCTCCTGTGTATTTTAGAACAAAATATGCGGGCCCTTAGCGCAGGGCCTTCAGAGAGGGTCCTGAAACCCACGGACAATTATAGCCAATCGACTTCCAGGCAGTCCGTGGAATCCACGAACGCTTATAGCTTAGAAGTCCTCGAGTGTGACAACTTTCACAGTGTGACGATAATATCTGTCACGAGTGTCACGTTTAAGCTAGGAGTGTAATAACAGCTTTAAATATTTAAATTAGGAATATACGCCAAGTTGAATATATAAAAAACGGTGCGGCGCTCCTGAGTAGGTATCTTGAAGGGGCTATTTTAAATTCACAGAACGAATGAATGAAAGAATGGAAATAGAGAGACTGAGAGAGAGGTAGAGAGATAGACAGAGACATTATTTTATCATAATCATAATTATACCATAATCGTCATCATAGGCGCCGACTTTTGGTTTTGTCTCTGGGTGCCAGTCAGGGGCGGATCCAGAAGGTTTATTTTTTTAGTCATCCGCCATTTCCATCGTCTGCACAGAAAATTTAAAAGGGGGCCATGTCTCCTAAAATTTGACGACTTTTAGGAATTCATCCCCATAAAAATGTAACGACCTTTTTAGGAATACCCCAAAATTTAATTTAAGGTCCGAATTCCTCTGTGGGCCAGGCCCCCACCGAACTTTTTCTCTGGGTGCAATGCACCCAAGGCCCCCAAGAAGTCGGCGCCTATGATCATCATTACACCAGTAATATATACTTTTTTCGCTTAATACAGAAAGAAGTAGAATCACTACTCACCAGATGCTTGGTTTTTTTCCTTGGGTGGATTGCCGTTTCGTCCTGTGCAGTAGTCATGTCCTGAAGACCAAGGCCAAGACCGTAGTCTCAAAGACAACACGAGTTTTGCCTGGACTCATCAGGGCGTCTTCGAGACACCGACGGCCTCCTCCCAGCAAAACTGCTGGTCTTCCGCCCCCATGTGTGGAAAACGATTGTTGGACGGCAAATACTATGTAATGATATTTCAGGGTCTACAGGGTCTATTGTGTTGCCTGTATTGGAGTCGTCTAAACTTTTAGTGAAAAAAAATTAACCCACAAAAAGCTGCGGGGGCACAGGCTTATTTTGATGGCGGCCTGAACTCGCCACGTCACAAAGCTATCAATGGGCTCCTGCGGTTTTTAATTATGAGACAAACGCCACTTTGCCACACACCGCGCCCTGATAACTATGCCAATATAAATCTTTAAAATTTTCACAGAGCTACGCTATACCCAGCCTTATACTGGCGCAGCAGCTCAAAAGCCTTAATAGCCAGGCTGCAAGGAAAAAATTTACCATGTTAGGGGTCCGGCCTTATAACAGCGCCGTATGAGCTCAAAATTCGTAATAGCCAGGCTGTAAGGAAGAATTAAAAATTTAGGGAATTTAACGACTATAAACTAAATTATAATTGACCTCCATATTCTCCACGACAGGTTCACCCAAGCCTAGTAAAATGTCATCTTCTACCTGTTGAGGCAGTTGTAAATTTTCACATTCAGAATCTGAATCTTCATTTACGCCTACCTTTAGCCCGTTAACTTTCTCACGCAGCGACTTCCGTTCAATTGCGAGCTGCCTTAATTTTAACGCTGATTCATTCAGCCGTTGTTTCGTATTTCTATAATTTTGATTTATTCTGCTAAGCTGCATTTCTGCAGATTTAATTTTCTCTTTTTTACTAACCTCTTTAAATGGAATATCAGCTAAAGCTCGCAAAAATTTCTGTTCATTATCCATATCGAATGATTATAGGATGTTTACCGTTCAACAACCGTCTTCCGACACATGGGATGTCAATCCAGACTGAGCAGGTCCTATATATAAACACCCACGTTGATCTGCCTGCCTGCCTGCCCACTTCCATTAATAAGCATGCAGAGACTCTTACGCGCAGCCTGCCCAGCCACCAAAATTTGCGACGGTCCATATAAGTCGATGGTTAAGACTCGGACAGAGACTGACAGGCGCACGGCTACCCCAGCCTGGCCCAGCCAGCAAAGTTTAGCCCCAGAGCGGAACGCCTGCGTGCGGCTACGCCGCAAGGCTAGCCAGCAACGATACATGAGATTCGTCCATACATACTCATGTGCATACATACATACATATATACAATACAATGAATACATATGCATACATACATACATCCATACATACATACATCCATACATACATCCATACATACATCCATACATACATACATACGTCCATACATACATACATACATACATCCATACATCCATCCATACATACATGCATACATACGGATATCGTCTGGCCGCTATAGAGGCACACACAGAGGCGCACACAGGCACACACACAGAGGAAGACATATGCCCACATAGAGGCTTTAGGCTACATCATTCAACGCTTGATATAAAACAGATGCGTATTATTTTCCATCAGTGCAGCGGTCTCCGACAACCACCTAATTGTGATTTATTGCTTTGTACCCACATAGAGGCTTTAGGCTACATCATTCAACGCTTGATATAAAACAGATGCGTATTATTTTCCATCAGTGCAGCGGTCTCCGACAACCACCTAATTGTGATTTATTGCTTTGTATTATATTCCATTAGTAAGCATCCTGTTTCACGTGATGTGGCTTTGTTTAGCGCTGAGAAATCTCGGGGATATAGGCCTACATTACATTTACGTAAAGTTCATTCATCATCCTTTCCATCTATCTATCCATCATTTTTCCATTCATCCATCCATCCATCCATCCATCCATCCACCGCGGTCTGGGTTTTACAACAAGCGAACCATAAACACAGGCCAAAATAATAAGGACTTTGACCGATCATCGCCCATATCGACGCCGTGCACTTTCAGGCGATGACTGTAAGCCTTAAATCCAACAGTGGCCTATTTTTTATGTACTGTGGCGCTTCATACGGTGAAGGAGTATAAATCGTGTTTAAAGGACTTGTATAATTAAAGACTTGGAAGTCCTTATTATTTTGGTCATGGCATCTATGTACGTGGCGTTTCATACGGTGAAGGAGTATAAATCGTGTTTACACTGTGGTTTTTCTACGATCAACAAATAATTATTTTAAAGCAATAAACAATTGCCCGTGCTGAATGTATATTCCACTTAAATGACATTCTATTTAGCCCCATTTTTTCTAAAGTTATTAGTACACCAATTAGGCTTAAAAAGTTAGTATTTTTTACTATTTTTAATATTTTTTATGCATGAACATAATAGAATGGAAAAAGATAAATTGCTAGTTAAGGTTCTAAAACACGCTTTAAGAGTTTATTGCGTGCTGAATGGATAGCTAATATATGAATATGCATAATAATAATAATAATAATAATAATAATAATAATAATAATAATAATAATAATAATAATAATTAGCCTTGTTTTGAATGAAAGTCCTCATTACTTTCAATCACGATTATCTCTTCATTTTGCTCTTTCCGCATGGGTAACGTTTGGACGTCTCAGAAAACTTATAGCCCACACTAATAATATGCTGGTGGCGCGCTAGGAATTACAGACTCACTACTCCAACCACCTACGATGAAAACTTTTATTTTGAGGTTCGCGGACAAGTCCCAGTGCTGGTTAGTTTCTTTATTAGTTCCGCCACCATGTTGTCTTTGCTTTGACTCGGCAACTCTTTTTTTCCGCTCTTGCTTTGTATATCACGTTTCATCGTTCTATATTTTTCCTCCTCTCCCAGAATAAGTTTATATTCATCGTCGCTTATAGCTGTGTCTTCTAACGCCCGAGAAATATGGTCATGAACTGTGTTTAGCTTACTTTCCGCCAAAATACAAATTTCGTCGTGTTTTGAAGCTTTAGCAACAAACGATCGGCTAACAACATTTCCAATAATATCCAGAAAACTCGTCGCTATGGCCAAACTCTCCAGAACAATACCAGGAATAAAACCAATACCAGTGGCTAACATAGCTGCCCCACCCACCCCAGTTCCAAGACTAACTATAGCAAGGCCGGCCGAGGCCCCATTAGCCACATCTACAACCCTCTTATACTTCTTGCATAGTTGTCCCCGACTTATCGCCTCGGACCTCAGGAATGCTTCTATTTCGCCGATCTTCTGCAGACGAAATGTTTGCGACGTCGTGTCTGACGAAATTGTTGACTCCATAAGCGGTGGGTACAAAGACATAGTTTTTTTATAGTTGCTCTATCAGTAACGTTACGTTTAACTCAATAGTTGAAGTACTTAAAACGCCTCTCTTTTTTCCTTCAATTCGAAAACTCGTTTGTCCTGGAATGAATATTGCCCTAGATGCATCAAATTGTCCACTTTGAATGTCAACTGTACGATCGATGCTACCCGCGGCTGTAATAATGCGAACTGACGCATCACCGGTACTAACACCAAACATTGTAAGCCTCCAGAATCCGCGGTCTAAAGAGACCGTCTCATTGTTAGTTTGCAACGTAATACAGGGATAGCGTGCCGCGGTCAATGGAAGCGTTTGCCACGAACTTAGAGTCACAGTTTTGGTTGCTGTGTAAATATCGCGGCTGTGGTAATCATCCGACACGAAATCGATGTGAATTTGGGGAACCGCGTCTAACATATCTGCGGTGGGCTTAGGGATAGTATATCCCCAGTTGGTTAGTCCAACCAAATCATCGAGGTTGTACTTGTGCATATTTGTTTCTCCTTTTTGCCGGAGATAACCACGAATCTTATAGTGTGATTCGGCCATTATTAAGTCTTAAGTTTCCCCAACTTTAAAATATGTATAGATCTGAAAGTGAGATAAACCAAGAGTAGTTGATGATGATGGTTCTATTGCACAGGCCTCCAGGCCGTATTTTTTGAATGCGGTGTTGGTGCCGATGGCAAACTCCTGCATAGAATCAGTCAAAGCGGTATTGGAGTTGAGTAGTTCTGCAATCACGGTTGACGAGGTTGTTTGAATATTCCCAAAAATCTTCCAGGACGTGATACGACTAGCAGCCACCCCAGCCAGACTAACCTTCCATATTCGTACAGGCGTCGGGCATTCAATCTGTAACCAAGCTTTCACATCATCATCATCATCACCCACAGCGGGCCTGGTCCTCCACTCACCTATGACTCCTGAGTTGAATGCCAAATATGCTGGGTTAGTGGAGATAGAATCGCTGGCTGAGGCTTTAAAACCCGTTTCGGAAATGTTTTTGGACAGGGGTGGAATGTGTCCGCTGTAGTTGAGAAACTTGATGTTGTTCACGTACTGTCTTACAGCGGTCTCTTTACTGTCTGCATACCTTTTAACCACAACAGCCTGATTGTCGACATATTGTTTATTGGCCACGTTCAAAGGCTCCGTCGGTATTTTATTTAATTTTGTCATTTTGCCGGTTACGATTCTCGTCACCTGCCCGATACTCGCCGCGTCGGTATTAGTTGTTGAGGCCCCCGTGTAAAGCCCAGTCACCCTCTTACCGCCCATAGCTAAATTTCCAGTCATTGCGTCGCCAACTTTAAGCACGCAAGCGCTCCTGACCATAGCGTCTTGTTCTTCGGCGTAAGTTTTTGCAGCTTCGGCTTTCTGGTCTGCGTACCCCCTTGCGGCGGCGGTCTTTTGATCTGTATACAACCTCACGGCCGAATTAATCGCGGTGTCCTGATCGACCGCGTACTGTCTAGCAGCAATATGTTGAACATCAACATATTGTTTGTTAACCACGTGCAACGACTCCGTGGGAACTCTATCGAGGCTCAATAGAGCGCCGGCGACCGCTGTTGACACTTGTTTCCAACTCGCTGCGTCGCTATCAGATCCTGGAATCTCTGTTGGAAGTCCAGTTACTCGGTGGCCACCCATGACTAAACTTCCAGTCATAACGCTGCCAGATTTTAGCACACACGCGTTCTTGACGATAACATCTTGCTCGTTGACGTAACTTTTTACAATAACGTCCTTTTCGTCTGCATACTGCCTAACGGAATCTCTCAGCACCTCGTTCTTCTCGTCCGTGTACTGCTTGGCATCGATAAGCTTCTGGTCTGCATGCCTTTCGGCCGCAGCCGCCTTCTGGTCCGCGTACAGCCTGACGGCAGTGTCCAGCAGAGTGTCCTTATCGTCTGCATAACGTTTAACGAGACCAGTTACCTCAGAGCTTAAGCCGTCTGCATACAACTCAGCTTGTTGCGCCCGCTCTTTCGCGTACTCTGTTATTTGTTTCCAACTCGCAGCGTCGGACTCCCCCACCAATTCGTCCCAACCCTCGTCTTCACTGTCAGATCCCGGAGTGTCCGTGGGCAAACCAGTCAATTTATGACCGCCCATTTTTAGAATGCCAGACATCGTTCCACCGGTGATTTGTAAGTTGTCCTGATCTACGATGTCTGCATAAGCCTTTGTCGCGGCGTCCGTTTCCATCGTCGGCGTTCCCACATTTGTCAGCCGAAAACCTCCAGCCGAAAGAATTCCCAGCATGGTATCACCAGCCTTGTGGATGAGCCCAGCGGCGCTTATCTGCCCTCCTCCCACCCCACCTCCACCGTCTCTTCCAAATTTATCAACCGGCATTTTTATATACAAAAAGGTGATGGAAGTCTAACATAGGTCAAGCACGATGTCTTCAAAATTCTTTCCGGCAGCGAGCTCTCTTAGCACGAGCAGACAGAGATGACCACATACCACATCATCGGGCCCCTGTAGCTGGAACGTTTGAGTTCTTATAGGATTTTTTAAATATCGAGAAATTTCGAGAGGTGGATCCAGCCCATAACTGTCAAAATAGACGGCTGTAGGTCCATCTATCCAATAAGCGACCCAGTGAGTACCGTCGCCGGAACCGGAATCTAAATTAACAACTCCACACTCCTTCTCACGAGCCACGGCGGGCAGACCATCTCGCATGAAAACACCGCGGAAATGCGGCAGCGCCCTGGCAACTTTCTCTATATCGAAGTTGCTAAGAGGTTTTAGTTTTTTTGTCCGATGTAGAGACCCGATCCTTTACACATTGGGCAACAGCCACCATGAGTCTCCCGCCCGAGATATAAACCAGTCCCGCGGACCTGGGCCTCGAGTGCGCGATTGTGACGCTCCGCCTCCGCCTGTGCGGCGTCGTTGGCCTGTTTTTTGTGCACGGCCTCAGTCACCCCAGCGACAATACCACCCGCCGCGGACAAACCGCCGAGAGCCAGTAGCGGAAGAAAGCCGCCCATTTTTGTCATCTTTTTCAGTTGCGTTTTGGTGTATCTCAGCTCCATACCAACGCCTTCCGAAATCTTCTTCACTATTCGGGCGGCTTGAACTTTTGTGAGCGCGAGCTTATCGTTTCCGCGAAGCTGGCCATGAGTGAGCCGGATCGTGGCGCCAGTGCCGGCACGCGCAGCTTTAGCCAATGTTTGCTTTTGCCCTTCGGTCAGTGAAAGGCCGAACGCAACGTATTCAGTTTTCATTTTTGGAAAAAATATATCTAAAAGAGGGCCTTGTATCTAAAGGTAAAAAAACCGATTTCTAGTAGACGACGTTGAATTTGCTGCCATCCGATTCAAAATTCAGGAGTCGGTCGCTGATCAGGACGGCATATGCTGTCGTATTATTTGGTACCCCTTCGTTAAAGTCCACCTTGATTTGTATGTCCTGTACAGAGGTTTTAAGTCGTTCGGATTGCCTGCGCACGTCCAGGACGAAGATCGGAAACAAATCTACAAATTCGATTGGTGTCGGTTGGCATGACGATTCACGCGCGTCTATGCCGCAATATTCTTCCTTGAAGTCACGTAGGGCCTTGTAAGCGCGAGAGGTTGTCCTCTTGGTGAAGTCGAGATTCATGTCAACCACTGGGTAGCGATCGCTGTTGAGCATAGCGAAAATGTTGCGAACCTGCACATGGTCAAACAGTGCCGGATTCTGGCCTTGATGTGCATTCTTTCCAGTCTGAAAAGCAACAAGAATCCAGCGTGGCTTTTCCGTGCCCGACTTAACACTCAAACGCCAGGAAAAAGTCGTCGCTCGTGGCACCGCAATGTTGTCGCATTGCATGGCGCGGAATGCTACAGGTACCTTAACCTTGGCTTCAATCTGCTTCATAAGCATGCTTTTATACTCCAGAGCGGGTATTATATGCGGCATGAACCAGGAGAGTTTAGTCAGCGCGATCTGGCCATTGGCCGCAGCGGCTTCCTTGAAGATCGCGTCTGCATCCCCCTGCCGGCTCAGCAGTAAAGAGTGTTTGATCCCGTATACGACCTTGTGATAATCATCGCAAAAACCGAATAGATGTCTTAAGGGAACGACGAATGAAAACGTTCCAATAGGGACGGGTTTTCCAATGATCATCAGTCTACGGGCCTCGAAGCCGATATTCGCAGCCGCCGCCGCCGCGGTCGTGTCCTTCTGCCAACACATGTTTAAACCTTCGCCTTTGGAAAAATCATCGCCGTAAACCAGCATGCCTTTCATCGTCGTGGCTTGCCCAGGTGACATAACATTCTCTATCTCGGTATTGTTAGCCAGGTATCGAATTTGAGAAAACATGTACGGGATGGCGTTGTTGATGAATGACACTAACGAGTCTGCGATGTAAGCTGCGCCTGTTGTGGTAAGCCTGCCCTCCACAAGAAGGTAGCTCTTGGAAGGCTGTGTGAAAATGTCTTGGTTCTGGATGTCTATCTGTATGGCCTGGCCGTTGTTAATAGCCGCAGGGTTTTGTGATTCATACTCGCGGTATTCAAACGATTCGATGCTATTATCATCGGGTACCGCCGAAGCGATGTCCAACATTTCACTCGGCACGTCAAATGCCGCCATTATTATAGCTAAAAAAGTTCAAGCTTCAATTATTAATCATGTTGCAAATTAATTTCATATGTGGTGGGTTAAACATTTTTTTTCCGTTTTGTGAATTAGTCGGAAATTTTTTTCATTTTGCAAGAAACAGACCCCTACCACAACGACTCGGCTTTATAGTTTTGAAACCGGATCCAGCAATGCGGCTGTTTATGTCGGCCATTGTCGGAACAACGGGTGGCGGACTCACAGCCAGTTGTTTTAAGTATTCGATGCTCTTGTCGCTGAGCGCCTTCTCCAAAGGTGCGGGAACAACAGGCGCGGCAGATGAATTTTCATTTCGTAAATGAGCTTCATTTACGGCCGCAGCGCGTCTCGCTTTCACGGCATCAACAATTTGCCTGACGGCAGATGCTGTTGTGGCGCCGGCTTTCGCGACATTACCAACCGCCTTGGCAACGTTTGTGATTGTGCCTCTATTCGCCGAAATGAAGGAGCCTGCACGGCCAAGGAAACCCGCGATTTTGGGTATCCAGTCGAAAAGTCCACCACCCACGACACGACGCCGCTTTTTAATTCCAAGAACAAACATGAGAATATTTAAGTGTGAAAATCTACGCACTGCGGATGTGAAACCTTATAGTTACTGTCTCACCGCGGAGGTTTAATTGTTCACCATTCTGGTCGGTCAGCCACACACGAATGCCCTGTACGTTGCCAGCCGGTGCTACTGGTAGGTACACTAGATTTTTCGGAGACTCGATTACCTTATAGCCGGGCGACACATCCGGGAAAAAACTGTAGATTACTGGCAGCTGGCTACCATTTCGATACGATCCAGAGATAATATCACAATTTACCAGGATTGTGTCCACCCGGAGAATATCGACTGGATTTTCTCCCTCTTTATAACCAAGACCAAGCCTCTGAGGGTTAAAACCGAGCGTTTTCCTGATGGTAGATGCGGCCATATCTACCTTATAAAGGGCATTCGTAATTTTTATGAAAGCGCGTAGGGTAGATGCGTTAGCTCCTATAGTAATGGGAGAATTAAAGCCGAGTTGAACAACACCTGTCGGCGGCGGATTTTGCTTTTCTAACTGCCGGCTGATTTCATCATTAATCTGTGCGATCTCGTAGCTTCCGTCGGGCAAAATGATCGTCTTCCACGTCTGTAAATTGGTGGCGCTGTAGACGAACTTGTTATTTGAACTGTCAATGTTCGGAATCGAATTATAAGTTTCAAGATTGACCAAAGCAAGCTCAAAGCGTCTTTTTGGATCCAGGTACAGCGGCGGTGAGAAAGCCGTGGTCCACCCTGTAGTATCTGAGGAAACAACTATACTAAAATTTTCCTTAGGCTGCAAAAGGTCTCGAATTTCCTCGAGCAGTTTCTCCGAGCGTTCCATCTGAGCCATGAATTTTGTTTTCTATTTCTATTTTATGAGCATGTTTCTATTCAATTCGAGTGCCAGCTCTTTGGAGATCGCACCGGAACGCAGTAACTCGTCAAGAATGGCGGAGATTTCGTTGCCGAGACCTGTGTTTCCCGCGGCCCTAGAGGCCACCAAAAGCTGCAACCTCTCTACCAGGGCGTTTGGATCGTTGTAAAATTGCACCGCGCCGCCTCGAATCAGCTGGAACTTTTTACTTTTCCGGCCATGAATGGGCAGACCAGACATCTGTACGAGCTTTTTAAAAGTTTCAATTGCCTGAGGCGAGTATTGCTTAGTCTTAACGAAGCGTTTTGTTAACAGGCTGAACAATGACTCATCGGCAGGAGCTTCGAGCACGAGGTTCCCACCTTTAAACACTCTTAGTCTACCAGCAGACAGGGCGACGGGGTCAACGGAGAGCTCACCCAAGGCGTTACCTTGTAATTTCAGAGGAACGGCTGGAACACTGAAACCCTTTCCTTTTTTAGTGAGGGCGTGGCCTTTCAATAGCAAACGAATTCGATCTCTGTAGTCCTGTAGGACGCCGATATCTACGGCCAGCGCATGTACCTTTTCTTCGTCTCCGTTCTTATTGGCCTTCCTTTTCGCTTTGCCCAGGGTGTGGCGATTATAATAATTTACGCCTTCGATTATCTGTTTCACAGCTGCCGTGTCGTTCAGGTCGAGCTCGCTCGGAGGGGTAAAACCGTGCCGCCTGATTGCATCGACGTTGAGATGTCTGTTTGGGTGGACGAGCAATGCTTCCTGAGCGGGGTGTGCCGCAATCGCCGGAAGGGCTGGAGGAGCAGTTGCTCCAACGGAATCACCGAACAACGCCGCTATCGGGTTAAAATTAGCAGACTCTGAAATCTGCGCCGGCAAATCCTGTAAAGCGCTGGTAACTTTCTGCAGCTCCTTAGACGTAGCCACCTGGGATTCAGCCGTGGCTGTGGCTATTGGTTTAAAAAGCTTTGCCGCATCGTACTGAAGATTGGCTTCACCGAGCTTCTCATCCACGAAACGCTGTCTCAATCGATCTCTCCGAGCTAAATAATCCTGAGTTAACGCGTCTCGCTCCTGTTTAGAAGAAACCTTTGTCCACATCGTGGTTGTATGTCGACTATATGTAAGTTCTTAAGTGTGACAAGTTTCACAATGTGACTGATAATATCGTCACAACTGTCACGCTAAGGTATTTTTTATACACATTCAATCAATCAGTAACGATAACTTTTGTCCACATCGCGTTTGTATGTCGGCTATATATTGCCTATATCGTGTCTTTAAATACTTGCCTTGGGCTTATAGAAGCGATCGAACCCGCAGCGATATTTTCCATCGTACACTTTGGACGTCAAATCTATGACTGCGATTCCATATGGCTGGGCAGCACACTCGCTGAAGAACGTACGGAACTCATCGAAAGACATGTCGCCGCCTACGAACGTATCGTGAATGGCTCGTAAATTTTTGCTGTCTTGGTTGAAGAGGACGATAAGATTAGCATTGTCACGGATCGCTTGCTTCGGAATTCGAAAATAATTCTGTGTTAAGTAGAAGCAGTCCGCGCCACCGTGTCGACCCATAGTGAAATACCTTTCAATGGGCGACTGTTTTTCAAGCATGACGTCATCGAAAACTAGAAGGCTTCTGGCATTCTTATTTAATGATTCAACTGGAACTATTTCATCTGAGCAAGAGTGAAAGGAAGCCACTTCCTTACCGGCAACTTTTTCGAGTTCTGTTATCCAGTCCCGAAGAAACTGATATTTTTCCTGTCCCAGAGACTTTGAGTATAGATAGAGCCGGTCAAAACGTAGGTACCCCTTCTTCAGAAGGAGGTTGAGTAGTAGGTTTGTTTTTCCACATCCGCTAGGCCCACAGATTATGCATCGTATGCTTGATGGCAACAACCAATGGTGGTGTTTTTTCCCATCGTCGGCTTCGAGATCGAAATTTGTTATTTCCATATAGAGACAACGAGTTATGATTGTATTCAACGAACACAATGTATTGCCTACGATGTAAGAAACATACTGAGACTTCAAATGAAACAATCGTCGAGTTACGAAACGGTCGGCCAGCCAAGAAGGGAACCTGTGCCGTCTGCGGTGCAAAGAAGAGCCAAATTTTGCCTTCTAAAGTGCGAAAGACTGGAGGTTCTCTACTGAATAGGGCCCTCAACGCTCTACCTCTGCCAGAAATGCATATGAGCCTTCCATCCGGTATGTCTTCGGAAGATAATCCGGGAGGTTGTTTTCAGAACACGGGAAAGTACTCTTACTGTGGACCATTCACAAAACTCGACAAACGGCTGTCACAGCGATATCACGGTGTTAATCAGCTCGACCGTGCGTGCCTCCACCACGATGTGGCTTACGCAGTTCATAAAGATACTCCGGGGCGTAACCACGCAGATGACATCCTCGCTGCAGCCGCGTCGAAGATCGCACTCACCGATGAAACTCCGGTTTATGAGAAGAAGGATGCGCGGCTGGTATCGGCCATTATGTCAGCGAAGTCGAGGCTGGGGATGGGTGTCAGAACGAGCCAGCGAAAACGCAAATGAAATTCATTTGTGTATGTGTTTACCTGTTTGTAATATATAGTATTACTGAAATGTCTAAGCACCTTTCAGCCGTCTATTACAGCCCTAGAGGTTACTGGCGAGGTAAGGCTGCGGTGAAGAAACTAGCCTCAGCCGCCAAAGTTTCCGAGGCGGAGGCTCGTGATTGGTTGAAGAAACAAGCTGTGTGGCAGATTTATCTTCCCGTTCCACGCCGCATACCGCGTCCAAAGTTTGATGAAAATCGACCAAACGCCGTACACCAAGCCGATCTCTTGTTTTTACCTCACGATAAAGTAGGTCGAAAGACTTATAAATACGCCTTGACTGTTGTCGATGTTGCCTCACGATACAAAGAAGCAGAACCGTTGATCAACAAAAGTGCGACCGAAGTCGCCGCCGCTTTAATCCGGATCTATAAGAGGGGCCCATTAACTTGGCCTCGACTCTTTCAGGTCGATCCTGGACGCGAATTTATGGGTGATTTTACACCGTTGCTGGCGAAGCACGACGTTCTTGTAAGACGCGGACAGGCCGGAAATCATCGCCAACAGGGCATCGTTGAACGCTTTAACCGTACTCTAGCTGAGCGACTCTTCGGTGCTCAATACGCTCAGGAATTGCTCCTGGATGCAAGGGGGTCATCAGAACGGTCAGTGGAATGGGTTCGACGATTGCCCGAAGTTGTAGCTACACTAAACGATGAGCCGACGCGCTTGCTCGACATGAAGCCGGTTGAAGCGATGAAAGCTGCTAAAGTACACAGAAGCCCTCTCATTCACAAATGAAAACTCGTTTGTGGGGAATGGATGAGCCTATTCTCGGACACGACGTTCTCGTCCGCTATTTGTACGCTCCCGGCGAGCTCGAAGGTGGAAGCAAACGTGCCACCGATCCTAACTGGTCGCTCACCATCCACGCTATTTTGGATGTTGTTCGGCAGGCTGGTAAACCGGCTTTATACCATCTAGTTGATGGGCCTGGCCGCGGTTTTGTACGTGAGGAGCTGCTTCTGGTGCCTATGGGCACTGAGCTACCCCCCGATAGAATACTCAACCGTCGTTGATTTTGTAGTGCCCATATGCCAGCGTTGTTATCCCGTCCGGAGATATCCACTTTTTTGTGTCTAATGGAGATAGGCTGATCTTATTCTGCTCGTACACTCCGATCTGGTGGTCGTGGCTTCTAATCACGACTTGTGTGTGCCGCATCTCTTCTCGTTCGAACAGGCACTCCTTGTATAGCTCGTGGTGCAGATCCTTCTTCACAACTGCTCTCTGAACGCCTTTTGCTTTCCTGATCTCTGAACCACCCGATTTTAAGATCGAGTACATTTTCGGACGCAGTCCCACGAATTGGGCTATGGCAACTCCGTTACATTCATCTTTGAACTTTCCCACGACTTTCTTGTTCTCGACGTCGTAATAGGGGCTGTCTCTTGGAAACTCTGAGAGGTCGTATAGGTGTTTTTTATTCCACATATCGGCATAGGCGTTCGGAGTTTCCACCTGAAATAACAGGCTGTCAGTGTCTGTATATAGCAACTGGGCTTTTTCTCCGTACTCGTTTTTCACATCGTTGTACCAGAAGTCGTACATCAGATGCTTGCTGAGGTCGAGGACAGCCTGGCCGACATATACAGGTCTGTTTAACTTGAGCTTGCTCTTCAAACTGTGAATCGCGGCGAGTTGGTCGTTGAAGATTTTGTGTGATATGTAGGCCGGGTCAGCAATTAGTTTACGAAGTTTGTCAACTTTTGAGGTCGGTACCAGGTTAACTCTGATTCTTTTTCTAAGATTTTCCATGGTCTTTCCAAAGACCGCATTATTAGCCAGCTTGAAGAAATCCTTCTCAAATTCCGACGTTGCCTTCGCCCTCAATTTTGTATTCATCTCGATATATGGAGCCATCCATGCCTCCTGTCTAAACTTAATGACACGATGAATTTTAGAAACTCGTAGGCCCAACGAGTGGTAGAGTTTGAGATTTCTATAATGGACCACATACCGCTCCTTAGGTCGTAGGCTTGGTACTAACTTCACATGCTTTGTGAACTTGCCTCCCAACTCGTTCATAAGCACATTCTGATAGTCACTCAACCACCCCTCTTGGACTGTCAGGGTCTCCGGTGCTAAGGGATAGTCGCTATGTGATTCGTGGAGGTGCTCCGGGTACCCGAGATCGACTTCAAGTAGGAAGCCTTCAGGCGCGTCGTCTGGAGTTTCCAACACTTCGTCGAGAGTTGGACTTTCCCAGCTAAATCCTCCAACTGGTAATGGCTGTTGCATCGCCCAGCCGTAGAGGTTATTAGCATCGAGATACATGATCCAGTTGTCTGGCTTCGTGGTATCGTAGTCGGGGCATTGCGGGTTGTTGGCTTTTGCGAAGCGCTTGGATACCATCGAGATTCCACCTCGGAGACCTTTCTCTACAAATAAATGCATATCTATATCGGTGAAAAGTTCGAGTTCGATCTTCGTCTTTTTCAACAAAGCGTCCCAGGCCATTCCTGGTAGGCTGAAGTAGTTAGCCGGGTCCAGACTGTAGTGCTTCATCGATGTGTCTCTGAAGGTCTCGAAGACATCGGCTAGTAGGAGTACATCCGTACGGAGATACAAGTCGTGATAGTCACCCAGAGTTCTACAATCGAATTCATTCCATACTCGTTGGGCGTGTTCATAATCCGCATCAGAGATGTTCTCTCGTGTGAGCTTGCTGTAGAACGCTTCTTTGGGCGGAAGTCGATCTTCTTCGAAGCGGTGGTAATCATGGATGTATTCGTAACAATATACGCCCTTTCGTCTCAACAGATCAAGTTTTGTCCTATCATTATGATTTTTTTCGTTTATATACGCCGTTGTGACTTTCAGATCCTCTAGCGACAGATTTCCTGATAATTTATCCAACGAGCTGTTTAGAAACTGGAGACTATCAATGAACTGTAGTTGTCCTATGTTGAATGTCATGTATTTCTCCATATTGTTTGGGATGCAGTTAATTTCAGTTTCCTCATCCTGTGCGGCCTCACAGCTACCTATCGCTTGCATTATGAGATGACTGTCATAGCCTCGCAGATTGTGGAAGACCACCGGTACCTTACACTTATCGGGATATATTCGAAGTTTGAGGTTGCAGGCGTTATGAGCGGCACCTCGATATTTACCGGTAATGTGACAGTGGTCGCGAACTCTATCCTCTTCGAGCGCTTCTCCGCAGATATGACATTCAGTAGCCTCGCGGAATGATTGGCGATCAACTGCTGACATAACTATCTTAGCTGGGGTGGCCAGCCTTTGTTTGATAGTGGCTAGCTCGCCTTGTAGTCGTTGTAGGAACTCTGGCACAGCGTTCTCTCCACGATATAGAACTGGTTTCTTCGTGCGGCCGTCACATCGAACTACTATATAACAGAAGCTGCATGGTTTCTGCTCAGCTATCTGTCTGGTGTTGCTCTCGATGGGGTTCATGACTGCACCTTCGATTGGTATGTTCAGCGCCTCGAAGTCGGCGTATATTATATACGGGGCTCGCATCTGTTTGCGATGGTTCTGGAATTTGAGGATATTTTCATCCTCTTTTGGCATCTCAATCCGCTGAGGCTTCTCACTGATGCCCTGGCAATCTTTGATGTGGGCATCCAGTAAGTCTTGTCTACAGAATATGTGTAGGCAACGACGGCATGGGTGTTTTCTCTCTTTATGATCGTTATTTTTGTACAGCATTCGGGCCAAGTCCTTGATCCAGACATAGTGATAATTCTGTAAAGGTAAATTTTCATTTACGTCGCTGGCCAACAGTAAAAGATCAATATTGTGAACTCTAGTCTCGGTTGAGACATAAATTGGATACAGCCCTTCATTCCATCCAAAGACCGATATGGACACCATCGGGTTCTGACGTCCGAACTTACCGATATCTGTGACCTTCACCGGAAATTCTATACCTTCGAAGTTTAGTTCGTGGAGGTGGGCTCGATACTTAGTTGGGCGTTGAGGGTCCTTTTCTACTGGATACATGGCGCTTAAAATGGCCCACTCGAAGCAACGATTGTCTTCATTCTTGACATTAATAACCGTACGAGGGGGTATGTACTTTGGTGTGGGAAAGTAGCTCTTACCTCGGAAAGGCTTATATCTTGCAAAACTGAGGTCCAGCGCTACGACCCGCTTCACTCTCCACCCCGACCCTTCATTGGTGTAGTCCTCGAGGAGTTTTAGTACTTCGGCTTTGGCCTTCCGTATAGCCCCTTGGACTTTACCCGCAGTGGTAATTGGGACTGCTGTGCTTCGAAAGTAGGCGGTATTAGTAATGATGCCCGGGGGCGCGTTGCCACCATACACATTATCAACGGTCGGTGCCAACTTTTCCAACTCAACTGTCAACACTTGAGAGTATTTCAAACCGCCATATTTCAAGAGCTCTTCGTTGAGCTGCGCCTCAATGCTGTGCTCCATTGCACTCAAGAAAGCCAACGCATCTCTTTCCAGCCTGTGGTTAAGAGGTACTTCTGCACGGAAGTCTCTCAGAAGCTGATTGGCGAGCTCTTTGTGTACTAGAAAGGGTGGTGGTCCACCTCTATCCTTCTTATGTAGGAGTGGGTCGAATTCTGCCAGAAGGGCCTTACGTTTTGCCCCTCTATGCTTGCGCACTGGAGGAATTGGCCTTGGAAGCAGTGGCTGTAGTAAGCGCCTTTTGACTGCATCTGGGATAGGTTCGTCTAAGATATTCTGTAGAACAGCTCGAAGAGCTGGGGGACCAGTAAACTCGCCCAACAATTGTTCAATTTTTTCATTCGTAGACAATGCCATAGTTATAAGTTATTTTATACTACTGTGGCAAACTTTTCTCTAATACAATAATTATATCATTTGTTCAAAATGAAATTTTGTTTACTGATATTCGATTGACGCTTGCTCATCTGTATTACCTCAATACAATAACTATATCATTTGTTCAAATGATAATTTTTTTATTCTACTGATATATTTGATAGTCGCTTCCATTCTTTATTAAATTCACGGACTAGCCCACCTCGTCGAGCTCTCAAATATTTAGCGAAATAACCACATTTCATACACTCACCCACGTGTGTTTTTATACCCCTTCCACATTTGGCGCAAGGTCTCGTCCCACAACCGTTTCGCAGTCGTGCTAAATGCTTGAAACAGTACTCCCCAATGCACCTGCGACAGCAGAGGGTTGTTTTCCCTATACCGAGCCAAATGCAAAAGTTTTGTCCTAGCATTATGTTTTATGTATACCACAACCTATTCATTTATTTAAATGGAAAAAATTCTGAACGACTTAAGATGCTTCTGCAGGAAGACGCTCCTAGCTTAGTGTGACACTGTGACACTTGTGACAGATATTATCGTCACACTGTGAAAGTTGTCACACTCGAGGACTTCTAAGCTATAAGCGTTCGTGGATTCCACGGACTGCCTGGAAGTCGATTGGCTATAATTGTCCGTGGGTTTCAGGACCCTCTCTGAAGGCCCTGCGCTAAGGGCCCGCATATTTTGTTCTAAAATACACAGGAGAAAGTGGATATGCTATATGGGTTCGTAGGCCTCTGGAGACCCTTTGAAGGTCGATCTGCTGTAAGGGCCCATTGGTCTCGGGGCCCTCAGAAAGCCCTGCGCTCAAAGCCCCCTTACACATCTACTAGAAGAATGCCTCAGGGATCTAGTATAATGCAACCGGACGTGAAGCCTTGCTCTCGGCCTAGTAAGAAAAGGCGACAGCGGTTGCAGCAGATAGAGAGAAGAGAACAGGCCCACAGCGCCAGCAAGCTGGGTTCAAAACCAGGGCTTGTATACTCTTCAGATGTTCTCTCACAACAGCGCGGGCACTCGCTAGAGCGGGACGAGCACGCTACAGTATCACTATGGATTTGTTCAGATTAAACTAGATAGAAAAGTGAAAATGATACGAGATATAGCGAGGAAGGAAAGGAAATCTGGAAAAAATATGGAAGCCGAGGAAAACTGGTAAAAAGAGTTTAATGACTCAATATGGTCAAGAAATATTTTCCACAACTCCACGAACGCGGTTAAAAGTTTTAAACAAGGCTAAACTTCGCTAATCTCAAACTTATGGATCCCTCGGTAGTATTTATTTTGCTGTTTTCCAGCAGTTTATCTTCGATCTGTTTTATGTTCATAACCTTTTCTCAGGCTGTCGCGAAATACACAAGGAAATTGTAAAAATGACTTTGGAATAAAGACCTGAGTGACCTCATAATTGGCGGAGTGGATAAAGTACACACCAACGAAGTCCACTACGCTGGACAGACCTTCGGGAAAGCCACTTACAGCATCATCTACTCGTCTCAGTACATAGCAAGAACGTAATGTAAATGTATATTTTTGACATTTCTTAGCGCCGCACTAAAGCCGCATCAGAGACACTATGACAACAGAGGCGCTATATAAAAATCAAGTCCGCAAGAGTCAGGTAGTTTGGCTTCTTCCTACGCCATGTCAGATTCCATGAGTGAAGTGATGGAGATAGATTCGGGGGCATTATGATAACAGCGTGATGGAAGTCATTTAGATAAGATATTATGAATGCCATGGGCGATCCCGAAACGTTGGTTGACGCTTCCATAAACGCTCGATTACAATTACAGTTATAATTAAATGCAGTATAATCTCTAACTTTCGATACAACAAGACTCAATCGCCAAAGAAGTTCTGCAGTTCACTGGAAACATGCGTCATGATCTGGCCAGAATACTTTGAAACCTTAGTAGTCATCTGAGCAATTTTTTTACTTACTTGTGAAGTTTTTATTTTTGTTTACTTCGACGTCATTTAGACTATTACGCAAGCATTGTTTTTGTGAGATACTTGAAGGAACAATTTTATGAGTCTAGACTCTAGGTAACTACTTACCAACCACCATATAATATTAAGCCTACACTTACTTTCGATCAGTATTCAAAGGTATACTGCAAGATATCGGTCTCGAGCGCTGACCTAAGGCACGAATACATTTAAGGAATCTCTTTCGATGAAATGACGAAAACAGTAAAAGCACATAAATCGCATTTTAAAAAGCCTACTTGGTTTGCTTCCTCCTTTCCAGAGGTTCTGTCCAATCCAACTTCCATACTGCGCCACAGGCATGTAGGTAAGAAATTCTGGCGATTTAGTAAGTTCCTCCGATTGACCGTGTTTCAGGTCCGTGTGGCATCTCATCGACCACGACACTGCACTGGCCTCCAGATGTGCGCTCCAGTACTGTGTACAAAAAAATTAGCACTATCGTTAAAGTACAGCCTCTGTAAGCCTCCTCTCTACCTCCTCATGTTCGCAACTCTCCTACCGAGACTGTCTATTGCTCTTAATTGAAACCTGACCCATTCCAGCCCACTAATATCTCCTAATGTTTGTCCGGCTTCATTGTGTACATCGGAACTTAGTAAGGAGGGCATAATCAAATAACAGTTGTATTGTATTGTATTTTCACTAAACTTAACGATTTCAAATATGCAATTTCGTATTGTTTTGTAATTACTTAATTTTAAACCTTATGTCTTAAAACAAACATTCACAACAGAACCACTAATTGTTTGTGCAGATAACAGTCTCAGATTTTCCTTTAAGAGACAACTGAGTCAGTGGAAAGCATCATGTTGGATGCGAACCTTCAAATACGGTCAGTCCAAGTATGGTAACAACACCGATGAAGACTGAAAAAGACGTCGACATTCTTTAAGGTTTCATTCATAATCCCTCCATTCAAAATACCTTTCATTTCGAAGCCATATTATCATGAGCATAGGCGCCGACTTTTGTTTTTGTCTCTGGGTACATGGGTCTTCCCTTCTTCCCCCATACCCCTTTCATGCCTTCCCCTTCCTCTTCCCTCAGATAAGTGAGTTTTAGAGGATTTTAAGAGAAAATTGTTTTCTTGTCAAGGGTTACCAGGTTAGAAAAGGTATTGGAAATCGGTGACGTTCGGACGTTCCAGTGTTATTATTTATTTATTATTTAAAATAATAAATAAATAAATTATTTATTTATGTACGGGCTGTGACATGCAATGTTGGTTATTTGTGTTGTAGACCTAGTTGTACTTCTCAAGTTGTGAGATTACTGCTTAGGTGCAACAAATTTGAATTTAAGGTCCGAAATCTTCTGGGTGCGACGCACCCGCTGAACTTTCTCGGTCCATTCGCACCCATGGCTCCCAAGGAGTCGGCGCCTATGATTCTGAGACCCTGTATTCATAACCCTCCATCGAAAATACCTTTAATTCCGAAGCCTTGAGCCCTTTTCATTCACAGCCCTTACGTTCAACACACCTTTCATTCCGAAGCCATATTGTCATGAGTCTTCCGTTCATATTCTCTTTCATTCATAAGCCCTCCATTCACAGGCCTTTTCATACATGAGTGCTTCATACATATTGCTCTTTCAGTCATTAGCCCATTCATTCAAAAATAACTTCTAATTATGAGCTCTTTCTTTATTAATAGAGGTTTAGTGTGATCCCATACATGAATTGTCTGGTAGCAGTAATTGTGGTCGACTGCAAACACTTTTATTTGTCTAATTACCACAAAAGTCCATATCGCTATCCAGTGAAACGCTGCAGTAAATATTTTTCACTTTACAAAAAGCATCTTCCCCTTCCTCGCTTCCTTCTCCATCTCTTTCTCACTCTCAGTGTCTATCTCCCTCTCTTTCCTCCTTTCCCTCTCCTCTTCCTCTTCCCTCCCTCCCAATTCCTCTTCTCCTCTCCTACCAATCCTTTTCAATCTCCACTCTTGCCTCTCCTCTGCCCTTGAGAGGCAGAGGAGAGGCACCTTTCCCTCATCTCCCTCTCTCAGTAGCTACTGGCTATGAAGCAATTTCCAACTATGAGCTCACACCAATCGCTACGCGGCGCTACTGCCTGACCACGTCGGTACATACGTATCTAAGTTTAATTTACATAGTTTTCACAAGACACACACATATAAAAAGCGAACCTCGTGAAAAATGAATATACCCTAAATTAAATATTTCTCCACAGTTACCATACAGCAGCCCTGACGCAAATATTATATGGAATTTAGCTAGCTAAGGTAGTATTTTCATTTCGCTGAGAATTTAGAAGTCATTACAACATTATCTGCAGACTTACCATCTTCATCATTCCCGCCGCAGATGGTTGTTCATGGCCAAGAGAGCCACTGATGTCATTTCTATAGGTGTTGTGAGTCGTAAGAAACTCAAGTCGCTCCGCATGGGTCATGACCTCGACTTCCATGTCTGACCTTCGGTGTCTCGTTCTCTCATTCGCTCTTTCTGTCTTCCTGTCGCCAGAGGCGCTGCTGTTAAGTGGTCGATCAAGTCTCATCGACCATACGACACCAACAACTGCCAACAGAACACCATCATACTTGAATAAATTCTGGAGTAAGACGCGAGACGCGGCATAGAAATGACTTTCTTACTTACTACAAATTTAGTAATCAATCCTCTTCCGAACCAAGCTGAAGACGCACCTAAGTTGTGAATGGATTCATAAATAAATTAACGATGCGTCCAAGGGAAGCTAAATAATACCGTGTGTCACTGAAACACTGCGTGCGTTGAGTACAATGACCTATATAATAATATACACTGACTTAATACTTATATGTACAATGACCTGAAGATCAGAAAAATTATTAACCTACACGTCTGTCGGAAATATATACTGGGCATCAAGCACTGGCTGACGTCGAGAACTTTGGGGCTCGTCCATTGATTATTCACCAGATTAATCTTCTAGACATTGAACTCATTACCGCTTGGTTTTGATGTGCCACCGGTTGATGCCTTGTGCATTAGAAATCGGCGCGATAGAAATTATAAATTACAAATTACAGTTACATTGCTGGGTCAAAGCCTAAGAAAGGAAGTTAGTGCCTACGATGCTGTTTCTACGTCTACAATGACGACGCTTAAACAATGCCTTTATTGTGACGACGGTTACCATGGTTATTGTATCGACACTAAGATACAATGACTCAACAATAAAGATAGTCGCGTCATTTGACCATTATTAGGACTATTCTTATTCTACTGTCTTCAAGTGTGGTGACAGAAATTCCGGACTTCTAGGCAGAGCAGTCACGGGCCTCTAAACTATCTCTAGGCGTTATGAGAAAATTTAACAAAAATTAAATAGAAGAAGTTCGAGTACGATCGTGTGATATTAGATTCACATAAACAGCTATGAGTTTATTAAGTAATATTATGTTTAAAAAGGCGTAAATCATAAACTTTGCGAAATATCTTTCATAAGTTAATTGCGGGACCGGCCGGGCCCCTGGGCATTTGTCCCCCTTCCCCACCCCTCGACGGGCCTGACTGTATTTACCCTTAAAACGGTCACTACGTTACACATTATGACAGATAGTAACAGGCAATGAGATATAAAACGATAACACTGGTATAGGCCTATTTACCATGATAAGGCTTACTAGGCCTATATCGCATGTATCCGTAGAAAGCCTACTAATAGAATAAAATGACGGCAGATCCGATCGTTGTATACATTTAAATAGAGCATGGGTTGAAGAAGAAAACAAGAGCAGTCTCTTAAGCTGGACTCGAAAGGCAGCAATGGGTATGAAATGTTAGCGATTTCACTTTTCTTAACCTCGGCATTTGAGGGAGGATGGCCGGCCCACACTCCCTTGCCGTCTCGTCTGACCACTGACAGTGTACGGTCAGTGTATTAATTATAGCTGAATTGGCAAAGGGGCGCGAGTAGAGCCAAAATCTGCTGGTCAATAATCGATAGCTAGGATTTTTATGCTGCGAGAGCAGAAAAACGCAGGTTACATAGTGCGCCATTGTACAAGCCGCCGGTTCAGGATGGTTGAAATGATATAATTTCTTAATGACAAGTAATCGGCTAAGGAAAATTAAAATTAAAGTAAGCTGTGACTAATCGTTCATGAACTTTTAAATGTTAATCGATTAACAGGTCCTGTTAATCGATTAAGCAAATGTAGTTTTATTTGGATTCGTCCAATTGACCCATTCTGCTCGAACTCTGACTTAATTATTTGACCGAATTAATTGATTGCAATGATTAATGTTCGTGGCTTGAATCGATGCATTGCATTGTCAGAGCCTTTTAACCTTGAATCAAGGCTCCATGGTCTCTAGTGTACGTCCAGAACAATATTACAGCACAACACAACTATCTCAAGCCAACAGTCTAAAGACAGGAACAGGTGTATAGTAGGGCAATATTTCAAGTTTGGATTATTATAATCTTCAGGCCCATAGGCCAGGCTTCTTCCAGATCCAGCATCGCGTACGCTTGTTCCCCTAGTTTGACCCTTCACCATATTGCCTGACCAGGCATCAAATCTGACCCAACTACCTGACCTAACTAATCTTGCGAATTCGAGCTTAAAATGTGCCGGTGAACAATCTGTAATCTCCCTGTAACTCAGTGTTTGTGTACCTCTGAGAAATTTCGGAGATTTACGTTATACTGTACAGTTCTCCAGTTAATTAAAAGGAGATAAACTATAATGACATAAAGGCCTAAGATTAGGCTTTATATTAATCCAAACTTAAAACTTACACAGCTTGATGGTTGAATTTTCAGGCATTTTCAGGGTAGCATTGAGATTGAATCTTACCGGCGAGTCCAAAAAGCAGCTTGAATGCGGCGTAGTGGATCATTTCCTAAGACTTTCCCTAACGTATAACAACTAAAATCCTAGGATGAAACTCAAACGAGAATAACTTTTACTGAAATAAGAAGTTATTTGTTCGGCATATAGGTACAAGTGACTTATCTGCGAAGAAATATGACCGCGATCAACTTCATCTTCCACGTCACCTATTAGCAAACAATAACATTTCCATGGAAACACAAAGACACGAAGACGGGATGAATATTCCCAAATCCCAACACGTAGGTAGAGCAGTTCATAAATACTTAGGGCTTAGGGTAAGGGTCAGTGTAGCCTATGCATTTTGTGCGATTAAAAAGCTATACCTACGAGTGGAAGCTGGATATTTATGCGACTAAAAGGCTGTACCTGCGAGTGGAAGCTGGATATTTTCATAGCAGAAATTTAATTCGGGCGAGAAACGACTAAAAAGCTATACCTGCGTGTGGAAGCTGGATATTTGCGCGACTAAATAGCTATAGGCCTACTTGCGAGTGGAAGCTGGATATATTCATTGAAGCTTTATAATTTATTCTCAACCAATAGCGGCAAGAATAAATTTATGTATAATTTTATAGACTGCTGTACGTGTTTGGATTTGGGTAAATGCAGACGGGCTCAGACAGACAAGAAGAGAGGCTTTGGAAAGATTTAGGAAGGCTAAGTTTGCTGACGGTCGAAAAGTTACAATAAATAAGCTCATTATTCGAAAAATTTATGAATGCTGGCTCCCACATTCCAATCGTAGGCCTATTTAAAGTTTTTTGTTCTTAGTCCAGAACTATAGCCTATAATATACAAAATGGAAATTTTATACATCTATTTCGGCCTATATTAGGCTATATAGAAACTGTATAGTAAGTCAGACTTTTAAAACTGTTTATAAAAAATTATTAGGCCTACACCGTTTTTATGCACAGACATTGTGCTAGCTTTACACTGTTGTGTGCAGTGTTGTAAAGTGTGGGGATTTTTTTCGCATTTATAAAGATTACGTACTTACTCACTTAGGCCTACATTTATGAATTTTAATTTTTCATGTCGCTTTAAACAAACATAATGACGTTTGTACTTGATTGTGACGTTTCGTGTCGCTATTTCTTTAGTTATTAGGAAATATTGTTCGTTAAAACAGCTCTGTTGCAATGAATATCAAAACTACACAATAGCCTACAAATATAAACATACAGATATAGGCTATAATATAATTTATATATCGATGGAGAGTATTTAAATGTCACGTCACAATTGTAACAGTACTATAACTAGGTCTATATAGGGCCTATTGATGGAAAGTATTTAAATGTCACGTCACAATTGTAGGCCTACCAGTACTTGTAATAGTAGCTGTAGTACTACTTTAACACATCCATATTTTACATTTACTAATTTGTCATCGAATTCGAGTTACGGTTAGGTCTAAATTTTCACTGATGTTGGCCTATAAGATCTGAGAGTAACCAAGAACATTACTAAACGAGTCAATTTCTATCATCCTCGTCCGTCAATTTAGACTAAGATAGTGAGAATACACGCTTGAAGGCAATGTGACCAAGACACTAAGAAGCCATACAATTAAGGCACAGCGACTTAGCCAACAGCCATCGCCTGATCGATACTCACAGCAAATATTTCCCATACATCCAAACAGTTGACATAGAGTCGATTGTCTGGATAAACAGGACGCAGTTGTTGCGAGATAAAATAAAAGTCAGACAAAATAATCAAACTAAAATAATTCTACCCAATCAAGCGTCTAATTTCAAGAGTGTATCCACAATCTGTGACGTCATTATTCAGTGCAACGAGCGACATGACGAGGTTTTGGATTGCGAACGACTACAGCAGCCCTGAGTCGTAGCCCGACTGCGCTCCCTGGCCCAGTAGAATGGCGACCAATGGTAGAAGCAGGCCAAAGACGACAAATGGTGGACCAACGTGAATCGCACCAGTAGCCTTTACCATTCGACTGACAATCGCATTGTAGTCCGAATCGGCTGCCAACAGAAAATAAATGAATTCTGTAGTTGTAGCTGTAATCGAAAATTTATAAAGCCCCACTCATAAAGGTCAGTGGCGTTCTCGATCCGGGCCATGGTCATCACTGATAAACAAAAGGTTGTCAGGCGCTTGCGGATCTGAGAGGGTGAGAGACTTAGGCGTTCTACCCGTAGATCCTGAAGCAGACGATTCCATTTGGACGGGACAACAAAATCAAGACTACTGGACTGGGCCGAAGCGGTGTGCATAAGCGCTTTAAAACCATTTTTTCGAACATGTATTTCTGTCGTTAGCTCAGGATCGCCTCTGACGAGTCTCTCTCGAAGAGGTGTTGTGTAAACCGGTAATTACACTTACAGTTAAGAGCAGGTCCTTCGCCCGCTCGTAAACAACTATGTGCGAACAACTCAGTCTTCCACAGACATAAGAGTAGGTCTAATTCTTCAACAGTCAAACCTACTGCTCTTTTCTTTGGAGAAATCGAATATGCTCTGGGCGTCATTCTGAGTTCTTACATTCATTCATGTTTACATTACTTTTGCAGGAAGCACGTGTGGGGCCCTACTAATCCTCGTCCATTTTCCTCAGACTGCATGAGAGCTAGCGGTCTGCTATTTGTAGCTCGTTACATCTAGGCTATATAAATAGATTTGGACAGCTGCGAACTGCCAAGTAATGTCCAATACTAATGCGAAATCTTCACTTACCGCAAAGGCAGTTGTTAGCGTCTGTAACCGAGCATCCTTTGACGGGAGAACAACGATCCTTTGGCACTGTAAATAGAAATCAACACACGTAGGCCACACTTCCGAATCTGTACCTTCCGGAAATTCATTCGACGCAGCATCATAAGTTTCCATAGTCACCTCTTTCATCACCATCTCCGTTACCATTGTCTTTAGTTCAGATGATAGACTCTTTCTGTGCTCTCTATATATTCAGTTACAGTTAATGAATTATGTGCCGAGCTATTATTCTTAAAGGTGCCGTTTTAATTAGACCAATTAATTAATTAGAAATAAATAATCACAAATACTGGTTATGCTAACGTAGTGATTATCGCTACATTGTATCTTAGTTGCAACTGATAGTGTTGTTTTCACGAAGATCTTTACGCTCACAATATGACACAAAAGTGTAATTTGGAAGTCCAGGCTAGTAAATCGCAAGGTGATAACGTTTGTGGCTTGCGTTTGTGGCTTTCTGCGCCCAGTTTAAATGTAGCATCCCATTTAGCAGTAAATTTCAAACGCCAGGATCTTTGCTAAGTCTCGTGTGCAAAATTCAAATTCTTTCTTTCTTCAGAAAACGTAAAAATTCTGACGTTCAATTGTTTGTATATCTCAATTCGCTGCCAACTCAGTGAAAACTTTGAAGGAGTCATACCTCCGCCGGGTCCACCCCATTCAACGTGAAAATAAATGGGCGAGGGGTGCTGTGGTCCATTCGGTAGCGCGCTTCGTCTATAATCCTACGATGACGGGTTCCTGTCTGCTGAGCGCATTCCGTGTAAGGATATACTTGGTAAGTTGTTCGCGTAGGCCTACACTTGTCTTACGTTTCAGATTCACACACTTGCTTACCTTTACGCTCGTAATGAGAGCGTTAAATAAATAAATAAATAACTACGAATCTGTGGTATTAGAACAAACCGCAGAGCTGTCCTTCGCATTCTGTGAAGTTGTATTTCTTGTCAGAAGCACAAAGAGAGCACGCAGAGCCGGATTTATATGGCGCTTCGCCTTGGTAATTCCCTCTGCATACAGACACAGGACAGTCAGCAAATTAGAAAGAGAGAACAGCACACGACCTCGTTGAGGATGATGCGAGATTCATCATCAACATCATCATCATCATCATCGTCGTCGTCGTCGTCGTCGTCGTCATCATCATTATCGTCGCCGCCATCATCATCATCGTCGTTATCAGCATCGTCGTCGTTATCATCATCATAATCGTCATCGTCGTCATCATAGTCGTCATCGTCATCGTCATCATCGTCATCATCATCATCATCATCATCATCATCATCATCAACAACATCAACATCAACAACAACAGCTTAGACATTAGGCCTACGACTAAATCGTCACGTACCGATCATAGTCTTGCGCTTTTGAAAGTTATCGTTATCGTAACTTCCAAATTTCTAAAGCGCTGCTCTGGACCTAAGCGCAGGGCACCACTTATTCACGAGCGCTGTGTCGTGTCAGAGGGGTCGTGCAAAGATGTAAAGATCCGAGTCCGCTTACCAGAACGACCAGAGAGAAAAGGCAGAGGAGCTGCTAAGGCGGGCTTCGTTGAGGACGAAATAGCCTGGAAGGCGGAGAATTGGTAGGCCCTACTTAGAGTTTGTTAAAAGGCTTTAAATTAAATTTCTTTATACATAATTATGTACGTATAAGTTACATATACACATATATGTACTTCCCTATATTTCATGCATGCATACATACATAGATTCATACATGTATACGTACGCATTACATACATATATACACGCATACATAACAGGGCGGCCCTTATGTTCGCATTTTCGAAATTAACTCTTCGACTCTCAAATGGCTTCATTTTAGCAAAACAATGTTTTGTCTAAAATTTAAGGCAGATCGATCTACATTTAGAAGTGGCACACTGTGGTCTAAGTTTACTAGTTACTAATGTTAGAGTCAACGTCCACATTGTATGAACTTTAACAAACTTCACCATTTTAATGTTTATTGTCGAAAACGCATCAAAGTGTTTCTTAGTAAATGACTAACTGTATTTACACACAGTTATGCATTGACTGTGATGTGCTTGTAGCATCTGCACGTTGTAATGTGAAAGTCGCTTTCTAGACTCGCATGGTCACGCGTAGCACTAAAGCGAGAGCACAAGCGAATTCTGAATTAATTATACTTCTAAGTTACCAGTTACACTGTTTATATATTTTTTTGCATACGCATGTGAACCTCTCTAGATATGTAACTACATCAGCATAGTCACTAAACCTTTTCTATCTCTGCCTTGATCTGTTTCTCTCTTTAACCCTCTACTTGTTTCTCTTATTCCCTGTACCATCGTTCTCTATCGCTTCGAGCGTCATGCTTTACTGTTTATAATTTCATTTGTAGCCTTGACTACTGCCTCTCTGACTGGTAGCAAAAGAGTACGTCCGAAGAAGATGGCAGCTTGTTCGCAAGATTACCTACTTAGCCCTGCGGAAGAGATCGAAGGAAGTAAATAACCGTCGGAGAAGCAGTAAATGACTAACTAACTTTATGCATCGTTGCAGTGTGCTGAAAGTGGGTATCCGAACATCTTGAAAGGGGGCGACTTAATATTGCTCTTCATTTTCGCCATATAAATAATACATGCCATCTTAATACATGCATAATACATACCTAGTTAAATACATGCACACATTCATACATGCATACATACAAATGTAGTGAAGGATGAAGGCCCTAAAAATGAGAAAGTCTACTATTTTGCAGTTAGGACTGATCTGTTATTAGATAAACTGTTCTGACAGACCATCGTACACGGACATAGGCCTACAGAACGACTACGACGATGGTGAAGGAGAAAGATGAAGGTGATAAAGACTCCGATGAAAATGACTACTATGGATTAAGAAGAGGAGGAGGAGGAAGAGGACGAGGAGGACGAGAAGGAGTAGGAGGGGGAGGTAGAAGACGATGTTGAGGATGGCACGATGAAAATGACGACAGTGGATAAATGTAAATTTACAGATAATCCAATAGCACCGTAATGTCTCAACCATGCTCAGTTTTCAATGAACTGATCGGGTGAGATCCTTCACCACAGTTGCCCATGTGAATGGCTGCCACACCATTAAGCACCATTAAAGTCCTCATTTTCGGACCGTGCTAACCCTAAATTAAAATCTCCTAAATAAGCCACCGCAGGGAAGCAACCCGGCAACCGCACGCCAAGAGGCATCTGAGACGTACGCATTTAACCAATATAGCTAACCGGACCAGTGGCTGATGACAACTATGTTACAACTTGCCCTGGCATGTAGTTGCAGGTACCAATATATTTGTCTCCACACTTTGCGTAACCACATCCTACCATAAAGCTAGTCTGCCACACGACCTGCAAGCCACAAAATGTAAGACAATAATAATTTCAATAACAAAATTCAGTTAACTACACAAATATGTGATGAAATATGAACGTGGCTTTACCTTGCTTCTTTAACGCCGTCGTTAACTCTTTAAAATTTCACATTTGTCTTTACAAATGTCAAACATTTGCCCTTTGCACTTTGAAAATCTATATTTCTTGCCCTGGACGTTTTTCAATCGATCCTACCCTTGCGTATCATGTGTCAGGACTTCAGTGACTCAATCAAGATCTTTTGCTTCAAATGGCCCTGCTCTTTGGAATTAGCTTACTCCGTCCGTTCGTTCTTCTATTCTCTCAGGTAAACGCCCAAATACAATACAATACAATACGTGCTTTTGTCTATTTAAAATCAATGTAATTAATGCAACGACGCCATATGTTAAGTTGAATGACTGAAGAATTCAACCTGAGTATAATGTCCGCACATCTTTCCCGAGACGCAAGTGCCACCCTGTCCTTCCTTGAAGGTGAAGAAGAAAGTTTCGTTGGCAAAGGCTTTGACCATCGAAGAAGCCTCTGTGACAAACAAAAGAGACATAGCAACATGTATGTATTTATGCATGTGCTCGTGTGTGTGTGTGTGTGTGTGTGTGTGTGTGTGTGTGTGTGTACGAGCGTGCGTGCGTGCGTGCGTGTGTGTGTGTGTAGTTGCATGTGACGAGGTTCCTTTTTCCCACGCAAAGCTCTCTTTTCTAGGCTAATTAATATGTTGGCTGTTTTATAGGGTCGAGATATGGTTATTAAGTGTGAAATATATGAGGTTTATTGATGTTTATACACTAATGTAATTGACCAGCACTTAAGACCAGCCAGATAGGACATAAATTAGCTTAGCTGTGGTTCGAGGATATGAACTACACGTTGTCGGACGCTGATTCGACGAGTTGAATGCAACGGACTGTGAAAATTATCGTCTGCGGCGCACGCGCACTGGTGACGTTTGGAGCGAAGATGGATCAGTTTAATGCCGGACGTTGGAGAACGTAGAGTTCTGGCATGAAGTCAAGGGCGATTATCTCCTGATCTGATGGTATAGCAGGTACGAACATCGAGAAGATCAGTAAAGGCGAACGTTTAGAATAGGGAAGAACTATTCAATCGGGCCTCTTGTGAGGAAATTACGAGGTTTAGAATCGAAGGTAGACGCATCGGTGTTCTGGCTTCCCTCGTAGCCGCTGAAAGAACTAGTATTTTGCGCACAAGTTGGGATCTGTCGTTTTTTGGTGGTACACGGACTAATTACAAGAAATCATATTACGAATCGTTCTTTGTTCGTGCTATTTTGGTTTGGAGAACAGAACCACAAATTCACGCAAGAAGAACAGATATCGAGTCAACTACACGCTAGACTCATTTGGTTGTACTATTGACACGGTTTATTTGAGTGGCATATGTTATTAAATCATTTCTTGAGTGACATATGTTTAAAATCATTTCTTGAGTGGCATATGTTTTAATATATATATATATATATATATATATACTGTTGGGAGTTGGCCTTCAGCCATCCCGCCATTATCATCCTCACGTGCACTTACTAACCTTAGTTAAGACGCACCTCGTTTGAAGCTAAATGTAGGATGGTCTCGTTGACTATATATAGCAGTGTTCTTGTGTCTACAGGGAGACCGGTTTTAGTTAAGTAAGGCGTAAGACGTGCACTGGTTGTGTCACGCATTGTAAGTACCCTAGTGGTCGTTTTCAGAGAGTGTACCCTACGTGGTCGCTACTCATATTTAATTGCCGGTTCTCGAGTTGTATCTTCCTTTGTGGAGTTTGTGCAGGCGTCTTCTCGGAGAGTCTGTCTTTTGACGTTTGGTTTTGTCTCGTATGTGTGAGTATCGTTTCAATTATGTACATAGTGTAAATATACGTTTTATCAATATTGCGAAAGTCTTCGTTTTTCTTGTCATTTCTCATATCATTCTAACTCACAATTCACCTCTAGACTAACAAGCTAACATATGGGGGCTCGTCCTTAAGAATTTACCGTTTTCAGTTTTGTAAAATTGGAAATTGGAATTGCGTATTTGACGGTCTAACATTTGACGTCGTCCGAAGCTATTTGAAGTTTTAAAAGCTGAATTTTGAAATTGAATTTTGAGAGTGAAGTTTAAAGTACGGAAATTGGGTATTTTGAATAGAAAAATTTTGAATTGTTATAGTCGTTTTGTTTGAATTGAGTGGCATAAGTTTCTAAAATGGAAAATTCGCTATCGTTTAAGCCTTTGAGTGTTGAAGATATTTTCGATATGTCTGTGGAAGAGATGAGGGAAAGATTAAATAGTTTAGGACTAGTAATAAAAACTTGGAATGAGGTAGAGCTGCAGAAAATGGTCTGGGTAGCTCTTGACGAGTTAAACAGGAAAATTTTTGAAATTTGGGCACAGAAGGTTGACGAAGATATGTCTGTACAAGTGAAGGATGGGCCGACTAAAATGGTCGACGCTGGCTACTTGTCATTCTGTTCGTCTGGCTATGTGTATACGCCCACTGGACTTTCTCGCAATATTGTGCTGTTGAGAGATACTAGTTCTTTGCAAAGCTTGGCTAGCAAGGAATTATTGCATGCTAATGAGTTCTGTGACACCGGTGAGCTACGACTTATTACGGGTTTTTCGGGCGTCACGTTTTGGGTTTCTTTGGTTGAAATTCGAGTTGAGTCCAAATTTGCTAACGGCACTATCGTATGTGGGTTGGTAGACCATTTGCCACCTGGCATTCACGTTCTGATTGGTAACGACTTTAGTCAACAGGATGAGATAAATGTGGGAGTGACTACACGCGCTCAAGTTAAATTGACCGATTCTGGCTCATTACCTGTGTCGCATACTCAATCTGTAGAAGATAAGTCTGCTGATATAAATGTGCAGTTAGACGTAGACTTGAGTGCCTTATTCAAAGAGTCTACTGCAGTGCATGCTGATTTAACCAATGTAGTGTCGCGCGAGACTTTAATTGATATGCAGAAAGCCGATACGTCTTTGCTTCCCTTGTATCAGCCGGTTGAGCGAAGGGATGGGCAGTATATGGAACGCCAATCGTATTCGATTGCTAACGGAATTTTGGTGAGGCAGTGGAAGGATTTAGATACGCCTGATGATTTAGGGTATACGCAAATTGTTGTTCCTACGCAGTTGCGTGCTAAGTTGTTGTACGTTGCTCATGATATGCCTGCAAGTGTGAATGTGTCTGAGTCGCCTAAATTAGAAGAGGTGGTCGCAAATAGTCCTTTGTATTTTGTGCAACGGGATGAATTGCTGGGCATGCTTAGTACGTTTAAGGGTGTGTTTAGCGATGTACCTGGCAAGACTTCACTTATTGCACACCGTATTGAGTTGATACCTGGTGCACGACCAGTACGACAGACAGCCTATCGGTTGCATCCTGAGCGTATGGCACAGGTAGACAAAGAGATTAAAGGCCTAATTGAAGAAGGCATTGTAGAGGAGTCCGAAAGTGCGTGGGCTTCGCCTATAGTACTTGTACCTAAATCGGATGGGTCTCTGCGGCTGTGCACAGACTTTGGTAAGTTGAATGCGCTTGCGGTAGCCGATCCTGAAAATAAGAAGCAGGTTCAATCTTTTCTGGGTTTGGCTGGTTATTACCGCAAGTTCCTGCCGCATTACTCTCAGTTAACGTTACCTCTTACTTTGTTACTTAAGAAAGGTCATAGGTTTACTTGGTCTCCTGAGTCTGAGAATGCATTCATTGATTTGAAGTCTAGGATGGCTTCACGGCCTATACTTAAACCGCCAAATTTTGACAAACCCTTTTATTTGGCTGTAGATGCTTCGTACTTTTGTTTGGGAGGTTGTCTATTTCAGATAACGGACGAGATTGAACATCCGGTCTGCTACCTGAGTCGGAAGTTAAGTTCGGCTGAAGTACGCTATTCGACCATTGAGAAGGAGGCACTTGCGCTGGTGGTCGGTGTACGCGCGTTCAGTGTGTACTTTGGTTCCGCTCCAATTGTTGTTTTTACGGACCATAGTCCACTACAGTTCATAAATCGCATGGCTCCTTCGAATGCGAAACTTTTGCGATGGAGTCTTGAACTCCAACAGTGGTCAATGAACATTAAGCTTCGGCGTGTTTCCAGACATATTAAGTCGCCCCTCAGTTTAAATGTACGAACTTTTCATATATCTCTACGGACTCATAGATGTTTCTACTAGACTGTTGCTTTGATAAACTTTCGATATAGTTTAAATTCATGTATATTTGTAGTTTTTGCATGGTCGGAAACACTTTTAATGTTTCCTCTTTTTCGTAGTGGGGAGGTCTGTTGGGAGTTGGCCTTCAGCCATCCCGCCATTATCATCCTCACGTGCACTTACTAACCTTAGTTAAGACGCACCTCGTTTGAAGCTAAATGTAGGATGGTCTCGTTGACTATATATAGCAGTGTTCTTGTGTCTACAGGGAGACCGGTTTTAGTTAAGTAAGGCGTAAGACGTGCACTGGTTGTGTCACGCATTGTAAGTACCCTAGTGGTCGTTTTCAGAGAGTGTACCCTACGTGGTCGCTACTCATATTTAATTGCCGGTTCTCGAGTTGTATCTTCCTTTGTGGAGTTTGTGCAGGCGTCTTCTCGGAGAGTCTGTCTTTTGACGTTTGGTTTTGTCTCGTATGTGTGAGTATCGTTTCAATTATGTACATAGTGTAAATATACGTTTTATCAATATTGCGAAAGTCTTCGTTTTTCTTGTCATTTCTCATATCATTCTAACTCACAATTCACCTCTAGACTAACAAGCTAACAATATATATACATATATATATACATATATATATATATATATATATATATATATATATATTGCATACGCATGTGAACCTCTCTAGATATGTAACTACATCAGCAGAGTCAATAAACCTCTTCCATCTCTGCCTCGGTCTCTTTCTCTCTTTAACCCTCTTTTTTAATTACAGGATTTAAGAATACCTGGAGTCATCCAGGGTTGATTATTTCGGCATTTCTTAATAAGTTCTTGAAGATAGCGGGAAGGCATTATTATACGCGTTTTGGTAATTCTCCAGAAAGAGATTATAAGCCATGTGAGCATTACCATTAGCACAAGCAGTAGTTACATGGGCGCAATCGGTTTGTAGAAGCAAATACTCCTTTCGAAATACTCCTTTTCTTGCTCACCCATTTTCCATTGGTTCTTATTCCCAATGTTGTTGTAACTATGTACATCCAGAGCCAATTGGATGATAATCGGCAAGTGGTCGGATACCGTATGTCGGTAACTATTATCGTCGAATCGTTTACATTATTCCACTTAGTGGTAAAAATATTATCGATTAACGTAGAAGTCCAGTCAGTAATCCTCGAAGGTCTGAATATTGTGGGGAGCAACTGGTGTGATGTCATATTATTGTAGAAACTTTTAGTGGGCTCATGTTCCTCTGCTTTTTTTATAAATCAATATAAAGTCTTCTGCTAGGACTTCTGTTTTTTTTTTATTAAACATGAGCTGTTATAGCACAGAGTTGAATTCATCGTTAAATAATGTCATGTTAGACTTGGCGGTCTATAGATGACACCCACAATCAAGTCAGGGCCTTTTCTTTGAGGAATGGTAAAAAATATGCTTTCGTAAGTAGTATGCAAAATGGCTATATATATATATATATATATATATATATATATATATATATATATATATATATATATATATATATATATATATATATATATATATATATATATATATATATATATATATATATATATATATATATATATATATATATATATATATATATATATATATATATATATATATATATATATATATTAGGAAAACTATTTCCTATATATATTCAAAATTCAAATTCAAATTCAAAATAGTTTATTGCGACCAACAACAACAAAATCACAATTCCAACTTTTAAGCACAATTAGACTTATACTAGCTGTTGGTAGCAATGGGCGGCCCCAAAGGGACACAATCCCGCTAAGCGGGGTCACCCCAGTATCCAGGTAACAGCTTCAAGATGTATGGCTGAGTTTCCTTTGAATAATTCTAGGAATAATCTTAACTATTCTTAACTAAATTCCTTAACTAATGCCTCCTGGCCCGGCCCCGGTGCGTACACACTCCAATGATCTGGACCCTTCAGGAGTGGCCCGGTGGCGTTGCTAGGGGAGTGGTTGCGTTTTTCCCAGGTGTCTTCGTAAACTGGCTTTGAACTCAGATCTACTTTTCGAGAGTCTGATTGCAAGTGGTATTTCATTCCATAACTGCGGTCCCGAAGATTTGATACAAAATTCCCTTGTGTTGGTACGGGTTCTTATTGGACGGTACTCAGTAGCACTCCTAGTATTATGTGCATGTATATGGGATCCTAAGGTAAAGTATCCCTTAAATGAAACAGGGAGTAGGTTCTGTTCATATTGGTATATAAAATCCGCTATTTGCATTATTCTAATTTGGTTGATTTTCAATATGTTTAGATCTTTGTATATTGGACCAGAGCTTGTGTTTCGAGGAGATCCGTTTATTATTCTCACCGCCTTTTTTTGCAAAATCGTTAACTTGTATAGCCTGGACTCATAGGTAGATCCCCATATCATGTTGCAATAGTTTAAGTAAGGATATATTAGGGAATAGTATAGGTTTAATCTAATGTTCTTGGGTAGTAAGTAGGATATTCTAGATAGAACCCCTATACTTTTAGCAATTTTACGCGAGGTGTAATTGATATGTTCTTTCCAATTCAGATGTTGGTCCACAAATACACCCAGAAATTTTGTGGAATCAACTTGTGAATAGGGGCTCCATCAATTTTCAATTCTATATCTACTGGACTAATATTCCTATGTGATTTAAATAGTATAAAATTGGTCTTCTCGATGTTAAGCGTTAGTCTATTCGCTGCAAACCATCTACTGATACTTTTTAGTTCCTGGTTGATAATTTCCATGAGGGATACCCAAGAACTGTTTGAATAGAAAATATTGGTATCGTCCGCAAACAAAATAAGGTACATAGTATTAGAGACGTTTGCTAAATCGTTAATATATAAAAGAAATAAGAGCGGTCCAAGGTTTGAGCCCTGAGGGACGCCATGGGTAATGCCTCTACTATCTGACATTACGCCATTACACATAACTTTTTGAGCTCTATTTTGGAAATAACTATGGAACCATTTTAGTTGCATCCCCCTTATGCCATAGATTGCTAATTTTTTTTAAAGTATGCTATGATCCACCGTATCAAATGCTTTCGCTAAGTCTATAAATATTCCTATTGAATATTCATTGTTATCTATGGCTTTTGAAATCCTTTCTTCCATTTCCAGTAGTGCCATAGAGGTGGAGTGTCCCTGTCTAAATCCGTGTTGCGAGCAATGTATTATATTAGCTTTATTAATATAATTACTAATCCAATCATACATAATTTTCTCAAAATATTTAGCAAAGTACGGAAGTACTGATATTGGCCTGTAATTTGTAAGATCTTCTTTGTCACCTTTTTTAAAGATTGGTGTTATTTTTGCAATTTTTAGTGATTCAGGAACTATTCCATTTCGGAGGGAGCAATTAATTATGTCGGTTAGGGGGTATACTACCAGAGGTAAATTTTGGGTAGCAATATAAGGATCGATGTCATCCAATCCCTTGGAGTGAGTTTCTTTTAAGGTCTGCCCAATTTTTGTAACCTCTTCGGGGGAGGTTAAGATCAGTCCCATTGAATTAAGGCGGGAGGGAGGCAAGTAATCCTCGAATTTATATATATATATATATATATATAGGAAATAGTTTTCCTAATTTATATATATATATATATAAGTTAAAAAGAAAGTAGATATGGTGAGGAAGGAAAGGAAACCGGGAAAACAAATCACGAAAGCTTAGGAAAACTGGTAAAGAGGTCAATGACTAAACATGATCAAGGAAAACTTACCAAAACTCCACGAACACGGTTAAAATTTGTGAACAAAGTTAAACTTTGCTCCTCAAATTCTGGATCCCTCAGTAATTATTCTTTGTTTTCCAGCAGTATATCTTTGATCTGTTTTTCTATGCGTAACCTTTCTCAGAAATCTATTGTCGATAAAATGACGAAACCGTAAAAATACATAAATCTTATTTTAAAAAGCATACTTGGTTTGTATGATCCGCCCCAGAGGTTCTGTCCAATCCATGTTCCATACTGCCCCATGGAGGAAAGAAACTCGGGCAATTTAACAACTCCCGATTGACCATGTTTCAGGTCCGTGTGGCATTTCATCGACCAAGACACTGCACTGGCCTCCAGCTGTGCGCTCCAGTACTGTGTAAAAAATTAGCAATATTGCTATAGCACAGCCTCTCTAAGTCTCCCCTCTACCTACCAATATTCGCAAATCTCCTACCGAGACTGTCTTTTGCTCTTAACAGAAAACTTACCTCTTCCAGCCTACTTATAGCTCTAAATGGTTGCCCGGTCTCGTAAAGAGGGCATTATCAAATAAAGTTGTACTGTATTGTATTTTCACTAAACTAAACTATTTCCTATTTTGCCTGATCAAGTACGTACATACGTATCTAAGTTAATTTTACATAAATTTTACAAGACACACACATGTTGAAATCGAAGCGCGAAAAATAAATATAGCCTAAATAAAAAATTTCTCCACAGTTGCTATATAATAGCCCTGAAGCAGGGGCGTTACTTTAGTCTAAAAAGTGGGGGATACCAATACTTTGGTCTAAAAAGTGGGGGTACCAATTTCTTCTCCACTTTCGCTTTTCGCATGGTGGCCATTTGAACATATTCCCTGTCAGTATTCTCATTAATTTTGGCTCTCGATTTACATGTGTATTTAAGTACTTTCGCACTTTGGCGGAGACTGCATTCTCTGGGAAGGCACAATAACAAAAATATTGATTGACATTGTTTAAAAGTGGGGGTACAGTACCCCCCTAGTCTAAAAAGTGGGGGGTACGGGTACCCCTCGTACCCCCCACAAATTACGCCTATGCCCTGAAGAAATTATTATTTGCAATAGCTACGAGTAATAGTATTTTCGCTGAGAATTTAGAAGTCATTACAACATTATCTGCAGACTTACCATCTTCATCATTCCAGCCGCAGATGGTTGTGCATGGCCAAGAGAGCCACTGATGTCATTTCGAATGCTGTTGTGGGTCTGAAGAAACTCAGTTCGCTCCGCTTGGGTCATGACCTCGGGTTCACTGTCTGACCTTCGGTGTCTCGTTCTCTCATATGTTACTTCAGTCTCCTCGTCGCTAGAGGCGCTGCTGGTAAGTGGTCGATCAAGTCTCATCGACCATACGACACCAACAACTGCCAACAGATCACCAAGGAAAATTCTTTAAAATGCCAAAGAAACATCGTATACTCACGTAACTTCGGTATTAAGAAGCGCGATGCGGCACAGAAATGACTTTCTTACTTACTACATGGACTGCTCTTTTGGAGTTGTAGGACTACTTTTAGGCCTATTGTTAACTCACCCGAAGGACGTAAAGTCCTGAGTTGTACTGGCCGGCATCCAGGACTTTGGTGTTCGTCCATTGATTATTCACCATAGGCTGCTTCTCTATCTTCCACATTAATCTTCTGGATATTGATCTGATCACGGCTTGGTGTTGGTGCGCCATCGGCTGATGACTTGTGAATTAGACACCGGCGCAATAGAAGTTACTAATTACAATTACAATTTTATTGCTGGCTCTAAGCCTAAGAAAGGAAGTGAATGCCTACGATGCTGTTACTATTTCTACAATGACGACGCTTAAAACATGCCTCTTCAGGGTAGCATTGAGATTGAATCTTACCGGCGAGTCCAAAAAGCAGCTTGAAAGCGCAGTGGATCATTTTTCCTAAGACTTTCTCTGACGTATAACAACTTAAATCCTAGGATGAAACTCAAACGAGAAAAAGAATAACTTAATTAGATGTTATTTGCTCGGCAGACGGGTGCAAATGACTTAGCTGCACGCGAAGAGATATGACCGCGATCAAATTCATCGTCCACGTGACCCGTCACTAACCAATAACATTTCCATGGAAAGAACGAAGACATAAAGACGGGTTCAGACAGACAAGCAGAAAGACAAGGACACATAGATTTAGGCAGGCTGAGTTTGCTGACGGTCGATCGTTACGTTGGCGACAAATTTTTAGCAAACAAACAACGCGACGGTTGTGTTTGTCCAATGTTTGTCTGCGTATTGATTTCAGAGCGGGAAGTGGGGAGAAGTCTCCTTGGCCACTTGTCCAATTGATTCTAGCATATTAAGCAAGCGCAGGAATTTTTATGCAAAGGTTAGTTGGAACAGGCCCAAAGAACAAACGGTCGGCATGGTGTTTATTCCAGGCACCAGAGAATGGCATATTGCCTGGTGTCCATGTAAGCCTCATCATCATCATCACCAGTTCCTGACGCCAGCCATTTGACAGCTCTGATTACGAATGAGTACCACATAAGCCTGCCAGGGCATTAATAAATTATGGATAAAAGAAATGAACGAGCAAACACATTAAAACAATGAATAAATAATCAAAGAATGGGTTAAACAGACATATGGACAAACGGAATAGGCCTACAAGAATGCACGAGAGAAGGAAAGCAGGAAAGAACGAATTATTATAGAAACAGAAAATGTTAAGGAATCGGTCAGTCAGTCGACCCCCTCTAAAAATGGACCCAAGACTAGAGAGTAACATAAGGACAGAAATATGTCTCACAGTCTCCATTCCCACCGTGCACTTTTAGTTTTAACCCTCCCATCCCTACAAACGCCTGCCCTCTTCCCTCGCCATTCCTTCATGATGGAATATCATCCCCGCACCTCAAAAGAGCAGTGTGCAACATTATAAATTTATGAAAAAGACATAAATATTGAAATGCTGTGCCTCGGCTTGGTTTTTTTCTAATTTAAATCATGAATAAATCTTATGACATCGATATGGTGAGTAATACTGAGTAGCCTAGTATATGCGTAATTTGTGGGGGGCACGAGGAGTACCCGTGCCCCCCACTTTTTGGACTGGGGTACCGTACCCCCACTTTTAAACAATGCCGATCAATATTTTATTTTTGTGCCTTCTCAGAGATCGCAGTCTCCGCCTTGCTTCGTGTGTGTACCAGGCAGCCAGACAGGCAGACTTTCATCCACACAGGTTGTCCGACAGACTGACCGCTGTGACCGGCTCGCAGGCGCCACAGATATGGGCCACGGCTACACTCTTCTTGGAAAGATATTACATCACCCTCACCCTTATGGTTGACATCTTATTCATAAGCAATAGGGCTGTGGAGATGTATGTCAAAGCGCATTCTTCTTAATCCCTCATGAGTTACAAATCCGTATATGGACCCACACTCATATTGGCGGCAATCGGCATTGACATGAGTCCTCACCTTTGTATCCTCTCACAATGTCAGAATCGTATGCTGCCCTAGGTTAAACACATCCGAGTCGGAGACCTGAAGAAGCTCCCTCTGTTACATAATAGGGTAAAGTGGGGTAATTTCGGCATGGAGGTAATTTCGGCACCCCCGAATAGCCGAGAAAATATCGTGCAGCAATATTGCTGTATGGTGAGACGTCATAGGTCTGGACGCTATAATATAGAAAAAGTTATAAAACCTTGTTAGAATCGCATTTTTAGCATGATTGGTGAGTCATTTTCGTTTTGAGGCATTTTGTTAACTGTATATCACTTCAGACACATCGTTGCTAAAAATTTAGTATCGCTCCTATAAATAAATGCAATGGTTTTTCTCAACATTTAAATGTTGCTCTTCAGAACCCTGAGCGAATACAAAGCGTATAGCAGCCGATTATTTTTGCTATGTACGGTCAGAATAATGCCTATCGATGAGGTAATTTCGGCATTCAACTCTTTTCTAATTTCGGCACTGCCGAAATTTGCTCTAGGGTAGTGCCGAAATTACCATTATGTATTACTTCAGTTGGCAACGTTTGAATAGACTATTTATTTCTCTCAGCATTCGTTGCATAGTTAAAACGCATGAGTATTTGCACAGATAAAATGGATGATTGGGTGAGATAACTGAGCCAAGCCTAAATGTGGACGATATGCTCAGTGGTCGAACAATGCATTAGGTTAGCAGTAGCCTAAAGGCTGTGCTTGTTGAAGAGCGACTAAAGAAAATGGTCGCTAAACAGCTTAAAATTCCATGCCAAACTCTTCAGGACTATCTGTAAAGAGTTTGCGTGGACAGTGCTGTCGACCAACCATTTAACTGATGATCAGGAGAAAGAGCTGTCGGAAGTTTTGATTGTCATGTCCGACAAACTGTTTGGTCTCTCACCGAAGGTCGTCAGAGAACTAGTGTTCAGTTATTCCGAAATTAATGGAATTGAGCACCAAGTTAACGATGGTGACTGGATTCATTAAAGCCATCGAGAGTTATCCCTATGGGTAGGAGAGCCGACTTCAATGCAGAATTAAAGTATCGGAGTTAACAGATCCAAAGTCGACAGGTACATCGATGAATTGCAATTAATTATATTCGACAGCAGTGATGGCAGCGGCCTTCACTCGCCGTCCATTTGCACTAGGCTACTATGACTCGGGTATGTTTGAACAGTTTGGGAATTTTTAATAAATATAAGCTAAACATAGCATTGCGTGTTACAGTCTCTGACTGTAGAGTGTAAACAAATGCAGGTATATATGCCCCCATAGGTATACATTCATAGTTTATGCATATATCTGCTCAATTTAGCTAGTCATAAATGTATGGTAATTTTCATATCGGTTAATTTCGTCACCCCTGCCGAAATTACCCTACCCTGAGGCCGAAATTACCCTACCCTGTGGGTAATTTCGGCTTTTGAATGCCTTCACTTCGCATGTTATAACAGGAATTTGTGAGAGACGATTCACAGTTTGAAGGCGCCATTTCATAGCAGAGGGTTGCAGTAGACTGTGGAAACTTCAATGTGTCCTACAGAGATGATAGCATTTTAAATATTGAAGAAATTGCTTAAGGTGCCGAAATTACCCTATTTTACCCTATAATCAGTTAAGACGTCGTTGATTTTGACTTGTACACGTCGTGTTCCGATTTTGCTTAGGGAAAATGGAAAAATTTGTTCTAAAACGAAAACGAGTAGATGACATTAAATAAAATTGTCTTTATGGAGTTCAAGTGCAAACGAGCTGAGCTTGAATATTAAGTTGTTCCATGGTCAACTCCGAAGAGTAAATTTTCATGAGAGTTAAAGAAAGAAAAACACAAGTATTGTTGGTTAAATATGGTTTGAAAATGAAATGTCTGCCTAGATGGCTGCCGAATTGTCATTACAACATTACGGTATTAAATTTAGAGCGCTTGAGTTCATAAGAAGCGCGACAAAAATGATGTAAGACCCTATTAAACTAATACTGCAATTAAAAAGATAGCTTGTTTTTTATTGACACAGTCCACATGATCTGACGGCATGTGATCTGGTATAGGTCATCTTGTCTACAATTAGCTGCTTCAGTCGCATGTTTCTCCCAAGGAACATTTGATCCCTCAAAACTGAAAACAAATTACAGAGCACTAGGCCCTTAGGCCTATTGCTTTTTTTACCATTGTTGTTGTTGTTGTTGTTGTTCCTGTTGCTGCCACTACTGCTACTATTATTACTACTACTAATTTACTACTACTATTACGATTACGGGTAATATGTCCAAAATAGTATCCATGATAAAAGAGACATTGGAGAAGAAATTGGTACCCCCACTTTTTAGACCAAAGTTTCGCCCCTGCTGAGTAGACCTACTCAGCTACATTCGACGACACATTCTGATTATGCTTCTTGCTGATATGGCCAGGACAACTGAAGCCATACTTGACCACAGTGTCAACTTCTGATTCTAGTAGGCCAGTATAGGCCTATCATCAGATTATTCTAAACGCGAAATGTGGGCGTCAAACTCATTGTCAATGTTATTATCAACTTTTACGGTGAATAAGTCTCCAACAAATGAGCCACTTTCTCTGTTGGCCTTTTTCAAATGGGTGCAGGTCTACAAGTAACATCATCAGACTAAGCTTGCGTTCCTCATGGCTGACCAACCTTACTTCGTCCATCATTTCCCGGATGCTTTCAATTGCCTGCTTTCTCTGACGTAGTATAGTGACACATGGACGGAAAGCAACACACTTATACGCAACCTGTTGGGGACATGTCCCTCATTCCCGCTGATCTACTTCCTAGCCTTTCTATTTTGCAATGGACGGTCAGCAATTATTGTCAAAGCAAAGTTTGTGTATCGGCCTATGAGTCAGCAAATGAGTTTGAAACTAAAGAACTAAAGCACGTGATTTTGACCTAGCAGAAGTTGAACTCGCATTTGCGCATGCTAAGGCTTCTCGATAGCACTCTTTATGTTCGCAGATGCGGCGTCTGGGGGTAGAATATCTGCGAATATCTGCACTTCCTTTGGACAAAACAGATGTTTACAGATTCGATGACAATCTGTAAATATTGGCTTACATAGCGCGTGCCATTTACATGGAGAGGCAGAGCGTCCTATATGTACATAATCAGCCAGTGTCGTATGCTGCTACCTGTATGCCGATGCTGAAAGGTATTTTATGAGGTTTGTTGCCGCAGTGGGGGGCCAGTCAATGGTTGCTATAGTGATGCGGTACAAACAGTTAGCAGCTCTATGATGGAGATTTAATGTAAATTTAATTGATTACGATACTCGTGGTCAGGTTGATGGTTTCCAGTTTTTGACCAAACATAATGAACCCAAGGTCAAACTGGTCATTGCAATAATAATCCATCGTTGATTATTAGTAAATTCTTGCCATTACTGTTGTTCTTCTTGGTGCTGCGCCGATGGTGCTAATGGCGCCATTGTCTGCAAACTCAAGATGGCCGCCACCTTTAAGAAGTCGATCGACTATTGCTGTCCAGTCAGACTCAGATGTAGAGGGTCAAAAGGTGCTATATAATTATCCAGATACTTGTATGTGTGAATACGCCTGATGTAGCGCCTTTTGAACACCTTACACATGCAACGGCATAGCGTTGCATGTGTAAGAAGACACGATGGGCTACAGTCAAAGGGCATATACACATTACACAGTCTTATCCATATATGCCGACATAGAAACTCCTCAGATACGTTGTGCTGAGGCAGAAGGATCAGTTGACAGACATATACACGTGACCACTGCATCCAATGACAACTGAAAACACGCTGTGTGTACGCTAGCCTTGAATGTTGTTGAGCGATTTGGACTACAAGGGGTCGACCAGGGTCAGAAATCGATCCAGGAAGGAACATCCATTTGTTTGTTTTAATCACGTGAACGACTACATCATCAGCACACTTTCGCCACTGGTTGATTATGAAAACATCTTCAGCTGAAAATTTTGCGAAATTAATTTCCCTCTGCGTCTATAGTTGTTTCTGTCACTATCTAGTGGTTGACATCAATCGATGGCGCTGAGCAGTTCTGCGTGAAAGGCCGTCTCCTTGTCTCCCCAACAGTGACCATCTAAGAGGACAAATCGTTATCACCTCGTGGCTAGAATAGTAAGGTTGCTCAGCTGCTGGACTGCTGTTATGTACTTGGCGGAAATAGCCTTCAAACACAAGGATCTTTCCTCGAAGAACTAAGGCTCATATATATGTACTAGAGTATTTTCCCGTCATATTATGACGGCAGTGTCGGCCTGTATAATTATGTCGTTGGTTAAAATGCTCTGATCATATTACCCGTCATATTATGACGTCATATTATGACGGCAGTGTAGGCCTATATAACTGTATCGTTGGTTAAAGTGCTCTGATCGCCGTCGTCAAGACGACAGTACTGACGTCACAAACGGTTTCTGTCTCACAATAGAACAGAAACCGTTTGTGACGTAGCGTTTATCGACAGACACACGCTCTATGGATATTATATGTATAGATAATAAATGAGCGAATGCCTTACTTTCCTACGTGGCGGTAATCATAGGCGTTGCTTTGTATTGTGACAGTGATGAAGTGCTGGTGACAGTCAGAGATCCAAAGAAGTGGATCGGGCCGAATAAGGTAGAATTAGGGAATATATAGGCCTACGATGGAACGGATTTAAAAGGGCAGATCAGGCGCATCAAGTAGAAGATCAAGAAAAGATCAGAGGAGATGTACCGAGAAGTGGATGGACAGATGGATGAAGAGGTACAGAGACAAGGAAAGGAGAAGGGACATATTGTATTTTGTGTTGTATTTCAAAACTTATAAAGCGCCTCAACCCACTGCCCACCAATCAGAGGCGCTCCCAGTGCGAAAGTTCTCGGAAATAAAAGCAAGTTTTAAGACAACAAAAAGCTGTGGCAGGACCAACAGGTAGTACTACAGCCCGGACCGAAGGAGGAAGCTGATTCCACAGTGAATGGCCAATACTAACAAAGGAACGAAACTGGGCCATCACTAACGCCATTCCCCACATATGGCATGCCACAAGGGACACTTTTTGAACTAGCGTGCAGATGTTTTCCGCGAAATAGTTTATTACACATTTCAATCTTCAAACAGCCCTGTTAAGCATCCCAACAACAGAGCAACCTTTCGTAGCAACGGGTTTCGATTCACTATAAACAACTGAGACGACAAGTTAGTTTAGTACATCGTGTTTGAAAGAGTTTCTGGGCAGCAGTGGCGACACTGTGGCAGTGACGATTATCACAAACAGGACGAGAAAGATGGTGAGGTATGATGACTGTATGATGCATCCGTCATCGCTAGCAGCACCAAATCTTGGATATTGTTCTGAAACGTAAAACAGATAATGCAATTTATTTATATAGCATCTGCTATTTTTTTATATTTTCATACGTTATAAAATAGAGTGCAGAAACATTAGAACACTATATTGGTAAAAACTAATATTGAACTTTTTTAATTAATTTGTGACTTCGATCGCGCCAGTATCTAAGGCACAAGGTATCAACCGATAGCGCACAAAAACAAAGTTGCAGTCAGTTCAGTATATAAGAGAAAGATAATCAGATGACCTTGTTGAATAATGGCAAGTCTGAGGGATAAGGATAAGTATTGTGGTTGTTGAGAGTTGTGTTTAATAAGCATTAGCTGTTCTCACGAGTCTTCATCAGCTATGTTCATTTTCAGATTGTGCTTCTGACAGGACAGGATTTCTAGCATTGTTACATGTGCATCGAGTCTGTACCCTGTACCCTGCTTAATTCTGTACAGTCCAGTTTCTAGTTAACACAGCTGTTTGCCATTTTACCGTCCTATCTCAGTCTTTCTCGACCCCCAGTCACTACTCACCTCAAGTTCTCCAACCGAGCCATATCCAGCACAGCACCACGCCTCTGGAATGATCTCCCCTCTGAATTCCGCAGTTTCTCAGTGCCTCCATCATCATTGCAACCTGTCCTTCATCCTCATCCTCATGTTCCTCTATCTATCACCCCCCGGGCTTTCCACTCAAAACTGAAGTCTCGCCTTTTCAAGTATACTCCTACCCTGACTCATCTGATCCTCCGCCTTCCAATTCTTCTCGCCGTAAACGACACCCGCCTTGACAGCTGCTCTGTCTCTCCTGATCTGGTACCCTGGAAATCGGACTTGGACCTCTTTTGGACTACTTTCTGGAAACCCCCTTTGATTTGGTTTGGCCTCGTGGAAATCGGACTTGGACCTCTTTTTGACCACTCTCTGGAAACCCCCTGATCTGGTACCCTGGAAATCGGACTTGGACCTCTTTTGGACTACTCTCTGAAAACCCCCTCTGATCTGACGTAGCGCTCGTGAATAGGCTGGTGTCCTGCGCTTGGCCTTCGAGTGGCGCTTTAGAAGTTTGGAGATTACGATTACGATTACGATTACGAGTCAATGCCATACGAGACACAATAACAATATTTATGATGATTATTCAACGAGTAGTTCTTTTAGTCATCCCCGTACACTTAGTTAACTTGCTATATTTCTAAACCTACTATTTAATAACTTTAATTTGGCTATATAACTTTTTTGACTGTTTTGTGCTGCCCAATGCTTTGCAGCCTTAATTCCAGTTGGAGCTAGGTTGTTGCCAGAATTGAAATTAAAAAACCACGAACAATTACACGCGTGCCCTCTTTCGAAATCTATAGAAGACAACGATTTCTTGACGTGTTTATAAACGTTCACATGAACATTAAACATCTTATGTCTAACAATGCAATACAATGCAACGTACTGTATTTAATATTGCCCTCCTTCCAAAATTCATAACTGTTCACTCACACACACACACACACACACACACACACACACACACACACACACACACACACACACACACACACACACACACACACACACACACACACACACACACACACACACACACACACACACACACACACACACACACACACACACACACACACACACACACACACACACACACACACACACACACACACACACACACCTACACACACACACACACACACACACACACACACACACACACACACACACCTACACACACACACACACACACACACACACACACACACACACACACACACACACACACACATCGATAGCACAAATCAATTGTGCGTGAAGGATTTGCTCAAGGTCCCTACACAATGACCCTGAGCGAAAGCTCGAATCCATACCGTGTGCCTTACAGGCCGAGCGCTCCATCCATAATGTCTACCGTACCCCACAACAACAACCGAATTCTACTAACCACATAGGCAGGTAGTTTCATTGACTGGTGTGCACTCTGTGACTGGCTGACATCGCGGATAGGCTTCTAAAGTCCGCAAAGTAAAACAGCAGCTTAAACGAACAAGTGGGAGAACTTGATTTGGTGATTTAAAGTACAATTCTTATAGTAGGCAATTTATAATGAATGTATATCCCGGTCTTTGAATATTGCACTTCACAAAAAACAGTAATTCTCACCCTATGTATCACTTTGGACCTACACTGAAGGAACTTTTTAAAATGTTTTACATTTGTAATTTTATCATAAGTATAACCAATTTATATATAGCTTAATTTGACAACTGCTTTCCATATCATAGGCTGCTATAAAAACTTCCCAATGATAGCATAGATTCGTGAAATAATGCACCAAGCTCACCACAAAGTTTTTCCACGCAATGCTGAAAACCAACCGGGCACTTGGAACACGGTTGTCCAATATCATATGGTTTCACACCTTTGACATTTCCACTTTGAAACACAGGCAAAAGTCAAAAATCGTTATTTTAGTGCAAAATATGTAAAGAAACTATTTTTATATAGGCATATGTAGTCTAATTTTATTATCACGCTTGGTCTGTGATCGAAAATAAGCGCATGTTGAGCGGATTGCTGTCACCAAGAACTACATTTGTATTATCGTAACCCGGGAAGTGTGAATGTGAGTTCCATGCCATGTCCAGAACATTGAGATTCGTCACTGCCGCCTCAAGGGTCGATTGTAGATCAGGAAACGAGCGCACAGGCTACCCTACGCTCCATTACACGTAGGGAAATGGGAGTTTCACCTACTTTTGCGTGTAGGCAATTTAGTTGGCTCAACAACGTAAAATCTCAGTAAGTTTTTAAAAGTCCCGTATAACCTAATCCGACTTGAAGCCCATTTATTAATATAATTTAGCAACTTTTATGGTTTGGACATATAATGCAGAAGACATATATATATTCAAAGTAGGCCTATAGATAGCGACGAGGTTCACGTCTTTCCACTTAGGCAGACCGAGTGATAACTTAGAAAAGAAAAGCTGCCTTTATTTCTATAACCTGTCGCGACTTTATGCTTAGCAAAAGAACTGACTAGCAAAACTGTAGTCGCCTAAATTTGCTAAAAAGCATGGTCAACCGAAAATGCTTAGGGGGGCCCTACACGTACGTACTAGCAACCCTTAATAGTAATCAAAGTGGTAAGACGAAGAGTAGACAGTTCTGCCTTACCCCGGGGAATAGTTGCAGACGATAAACTGAACGGGAGAGGTAAGGCCACTCCCATTGAGCGGTGAGCAAACCTTCTCAGCGCATCCGAGGAACAACGACTCAGCCCAAACAATCTGCAAGTTTAAATATTCTGTAGCAGGGCCTGTTCTAGTAATAATAATTATAGTCACTAGCAGAGTCTGCATTAAAACAATATTTATTAGTATAGCATCACAGACCCACGAGTCCGATGTTAACCGAAGACCATAGGAGTACTAAGGAAATATAAAAATTTTCAATTAACTGCATATTTAATATGCAGTTATTTAATACGTAATGGGCATTAATTATTTATAGAAAATGACATCATCTGCAACACTTTGCAAATCTGGATACACCAGTGTAATATGGTGAACTAGTAGAGAAAGTAGTAATACCAGTGTACCAATGAAAAGTAACTGCAGCATCGTAGTTTAATAATTGGCATATTAATGAAAATAGGACATTTTTAATGAAAATCTGTTCAGCTGTTGTTCTGAGTTCTTTCATAAGCCCATATTATTACTGAAGTGTCTAAAATGGGTTGCTCGATAGTGCAGTAGTTAGCCCGCTGGACTGTCCTTGGGCGCTCTGGGAGCCACATTTTTATAGGGGGCAAAATGACGTTTTTGCTTAGGCCTAGAATGCTATTTATTAACACAGAACACGTCACAAGTTAAAAAAAATAATGATCAAGGGCTTCACCTAAATAACTGGAGTTTTTTTCGCATTGAAATCGTGTTGGGACTGTTGTAATAATCATGATAATCAAAAGACTTTGTTATTGTAAAATATCTGCAAAATTCAGGAGGCAAATACCCCTCCTTCTGGAGGCCCATGGGACTGTCAATCGTGAAGTCCAAATCCACGCCAGGACATAATTTTTTTTCAATTCAACTTTATTGATCCGAATTCAATGCAAAAGTACAGTAGGCACCGTCGGAGTGTAAAAACATTCGGGATACAATAGGGAAAGCCCAAAAGGGACATAGGTCCCGCTTAATTAGGGCTGCCTATTTGTTACATAGTAATAAGATGGCACCAAAAAAGAAAAATGATGGGGACAAAAACCAGGCCCTGAAAATACTGTCCTTGAGGTATAGTATGAATGAAAAGTAAAGGACTAGTTGAAAATACAAGAAAATGCAAACAAACAAAACAAAAACAACAAAAAACGAAAATTTGGTTCGAGATTTCTGCTCTGCGTGGTCCCCCTAGCAAACTCATCTATGACGAGAACACTGACCGTATATAGTCAGTGGAAAGATGAGACGGCGAGGGAGAGGACTGGCCATCCGCCCTCATATGTCGAGGCTAAGAAAATGAAGTTGCAAACACTTTCGTACCCATGGATGCCGCAGGGCTAGCTTGAGGGCTTAGAAAGCGCTTTTGGGAGAGAAAGCAATTTTTGTGAGATACTTAAAATGCGCTACATTAAGTGTTCTGACACATACATACGTACATACAAACATACATACATACATACATACATACATACATACATACATACATACATACATACATACATACATACATACATACATACATTCATACATACATACATACATACATACATACATACATACATACATACATACATACATACATACATACATACATACATACCTACAAGGGACTGTTTTTCTTTTTATTACAATTCTCTTGTTCGATATTTATAATATCTGAAAATGTACATAATATGATCTATTTATAATTCCTAAGATTAATATATTACTTCAGGAAATCAAAATATAATTCTGATGTTGATTATAGACATGATGCTTTTGGCATTAGCGCACAAACCTGTGAGTAGTTACCGCAAATATCATATGCACAGAAACGAGTTGGGCTGTTGTAGTAGTAGTCAGCACTCTCTGATCCCCATTGACCAACAATATAACGTGCTTTCAGGCTGAGGTTCCTCATAATCTTTTCTTAAAATATCAACAATTAGGCCTATATTATACATCCTAATTGTCAACAAAAGAAAACAATTCGTTACCTAGCACAGAAACGACTTACAATCAAACTGGAAAAATTAAAACAAGCCATCGTCATACTATCTTTAAAAATATCAACGATTTATATGCATGTACGCTTGTCATGTGCAAATAAAGGCTACTTACTTACTTATATCAAAATGCTAAAAAGAAGAAATCCAATTTCTTGGATGGAGTTATGAATGTCTGTCTAACTTCCTGTCTGCCTGCCTGTCTGTCTGTCTGTCTGTCTGTTATTTAGCATAATTATATCATCTACTAGTGTTGTGTAACCGTTGGCTGGCGTCAGGCATTAGGTTACGCGACAGACAGACGGACATCGGATATTATGTTGGTTGATTTCTTATTCTGTTTTGCTCTTACTCATACCGGTTCTAACTTGTGTGCATGTATACATACATACAGCTACGCATACATACAGAGGACTACATACATATATACACAAGCACACATGTGCATATATAAACATACACAGGGTCGTAACTTTGGTCTAGAAAGTGGGGGTATCAAATTTCGCACTGTTCCAGCTTCGCGACTCTTAAATAATTATAACGACATCATTTGTATTACAAGCATAATAATAATTATAGGCTTGATGATGATGATGATGATGATGATGATGATGATGATGATGATGATGATGATGATGATGATGATGATGATGATGATAATAATAATTAAAATAATAATAATAATAACAATAATAAAATACATACATACGAGTGCTTCTGAATCGTTGCCAGTGCTTCTGAATCGTTGCATCGATTTCCCTTCGTCTGTTCACGAACTAAGGCACTTAAATCTCTGCTATTATTATTATTATTATTATTATTATTATTATTATTATTATTATTATTATTATTATTATTATTATTATTATTATTATTATTATTATTATTAATTATTATTATTATTATTATTATAAAAATAATAGAGGGCCTAATGATAATAGCAACAATAATAATAATGACAATGAGAGTGATGATGATCCTGATCACACTGATGATAATGCTCGGTAATTGTTTTTAATTTTGAGGGCTTCCTCAGATAAAATAATAATGGACAAAAACAATGGGTATGAAAAGTGGGTGTACGGTACCCTTCAGTGCAAAAAGTGGAGGTACGGGTACCCCTCGTACCTCCCATAAATTACGCCTATGAACATACATGCATACTTTCATACATATGCAATACATAAAGACGAGCAAACATAGCAGCACACATACATGTATATAGGCGGACATAAATACTGATTCACTGAGCAGAATAAACTCACAGCTATGCCACCATAGTTGCTACAGAGCAACAACAACAACAACAATAATAAAGCAGACCTGAAAATAATAACAAAAACAAATAATTCTACCATCCATTGCAAATATGTTCTGTCCAATTCGATTTTCAGAGGATGCATATCGAAAATCAAAGTCGTGAATGTTGAGAGCTGGATCTCGACCCCATTGACATTTATCCACCCACTGCTGCGCCAAATATTCCAGTTCACCTTTCCAGAGCTAAAACCAAATCACCTTCTCGGATATTAGCTAATTAACTTTTACAACCTTCATAATTCGACTTTCTAGGCACAGGTAAATTTATTGGAAACTCAACAAGAAGCATCAGGAAATTGTAAATTCGCCTTTGCATGCTGAAGAAACTCCAATTCACCGCACGACAGTTTAGTGGTTAGCTGAGATGTCGGGCGTTCAAATCCTCACCATAGGAGAAGATTTCGGCTCCACCTGCGCCCCTTACCCAACTTGTTCAGCTATAATGAGCACACTTACCGTAGGCCTACACTGTCGGTGGGAAGATGAGACGGAGATGAGACGGAGAGGAAGATGAGACGGAGAGGAAGAGAACCCGTTCTCATATGCCGAGGCTAAGAAAAATGAAGTCGTTAACACTTCATAACCATCGCTGCCTCGGGGATAGTTTAAGGGCCTGCTGTTTTCTTCGTTTTCTTTATATAATTTAGCTTTGCACGATATGAGAGCTTAGCTCGGTGCAGGCCATAAGACAATGTCACGGATATGGCTAACGCCATAGTTCGACGCTTGGTCACAATAGAGAGTGGCACCACGTTATTGGAGGGATAATTATATAATAGTGACAATGTTTTACGTCGTATCATCATCATCATCATCATCATCATCATCATCATCATCATCATCATCATCATCATCATCACATCATCACCATTGTCATCATCATCATACCGAGCTATCACAAACGCCACCAAACATGTATGGTATACATGACTCAACACTTCAGCCATCCTCGCTGTCTTCACTCTATGCTGACTCAAGACTTCCCTCTAGAGACTCGGCCAGGTTTTCTAACTGTCTTAATCAGACAGCTATCGACAAACGTTCTCTGCAAAATCTGGTTTAGTCTTCAGATCTCAACTAAAACTTATCTTTTCCTAGACTCATTTCTTCCGCGTGTTGTTTCCGTAGGCCTCTCTTCTCGCAATTCGTTCTTACCTTAATTTTACCGTAGTCACTGTGGAATTTGGCACTGCAAAAACTTTTATGCATACGGCTATCTATAGTACCGGTAGTGATCGACTCTCTACTAATGTCTTGATCATAATTCCTTGGCGCAGTATAAATTCCATGATTATTATTATTATTTTTCGTGTACTCACCATGAAGAGCATATTCGAGGCGGGCGGATTGACGCGGCTGCGTAAACCATTGTGTATAAGCAGAAACTGTGCTTTGGTCGACATGTCGAACGTGAAGTCCGTCGGAGAAGGGACACTTTCGGATCCATCAGAGATTGGGAATAAATCACCATCCGCACGTTGCAGGCAGAACATCATCACAGTCGATACAAGAACTCTCCACATTTATAGCTTTCTAAAATTTCGGCCTATAAATTCTCAAGCTTGTATCACTTATTATAATTGATTGGCTTACTTTTAGGGGCGTTTGCCCAGCATAACAAAGCAGAATTTTCTTTAAAGCAGTTTAATCTTAAATTCCATTGGCAAGGATTTAAATGCGATGTCACTTAATTAAGACACGCAATCGAACGCCGTTAATCAAACCACGGTTCAACCAAAAATAAAATATTCTTGCAAACTACCATTAAAGATATTTTTTTCATGTTTACAAAAATGCTAAAAGCCACCGCTCCAATATTTATATGACGTCATTTCCGATGACGACGTAACGAATACGTCAGTAGATATGCATCACGTGACTTTCTTGAAGCCTCCGCCCAATGATTTTAAAATCAGTAAAACAGAATTTATATAGCGCCTCTTCATGGTCTCTACTATTAAAATCATAATATCCTTGTCTCCAACAGTCATGTGAAAGATATTCTAAAATCTGTTAGCATGACTACCATAATCTTAGATGGTAGGCCTATCGTGTATATATAATATTATCAAGGCACCAAACATAGGCTATATTATAGCCTATGTTTGGTGCCTGATATCGAGGCAGCAAGCGATAGCGCATCAAAACCAAAATTTTCGGGTTAATATACAGAAGATCAGTACAATAGGACAAAGGTAGCCTATGGTGAAAAAATAATTTGAAAAAGGTAGGTCTAAAGTTTAAAACGGAATGATTATAATTAAGCGACTTAATTAGCAGATCAAAGACATAGCTGGGAGAGTTACAAAGTCTAGCCACCTTGATCTCTCAGCAGCATTCGACATTATTAACCATGACATCTTTAATTGGTTTTAGGGGCCTATAAGAAACTTTTGGCGCCAGTAGCCTATCTTGAATCAGAAGCTCACTGCAGGACTTCATGCAGATCGTCTATTTCAGTGGCCACTGGTCGGGCCTACACATGCGTGAAACATTTAAGCCGAAGCCTCTGCTTGTCTATCCAAAAAACTGTTCTTGGTAGATGTGTGTTAACGGACGAATTATTTATTGCTGTGATGTAGCCTAATGTACATTTGCGAGATTTGGATTACTCGGGACAGGGGCGTAACTTTGGCCTAAAAAGTGCATGGGGGTACCAATTTCTTACACGAAGCAAGGCTGAGACTACAATCTCTGGGAAGGCACAATTACAAAATATTGATTGGCATTGTTGAAAAAGTGGGGGGGGGTACGGTTCCCCCAGTCCAAAAAGTGGGGGTACAGGTACCCCTCGTACCCCCCACAAATTATGCCTATGACTCGGGATATCAAACAGATAATTATTGTGCAACAACGAAGAGCTTTTATTTCTAAAGGCATAAATGTGACGGATGAATTCTTCGTAATTTTATATTCCTTGTTCTGTTAGCTGTGAAATTACTATGCCAAGTCCGTAGACCTGTATATAGCCTAGAGTTGTGCTATATAGCGTACTTTTTCAATTTCGTTGGTAGGCCTCAACAAAAACTTAATTCAACGCAGGCTATAGTCTATGGTAATTGGTTTTTTGTTCTTTCCTTAGTGTCTCATGGCAACCCCTAACTAGACGCAGCGCTAGTGAATAAGCTGGTGACATGCAATGGGCCTTTAAAGGTATCGTTTTATAAATTTCCGAGCTTACGACTACGAATACGGTCTATTAATTTTAGTTAGCATGCTGGACCGTCAATCGTAACGTTAGGCAGGGCTGTAGGCCCCTATAGGCACTGTGCCTATAGAGCCTACGAAACTTTCAGGGGCCTACGAAAGTCTGAAAATCTGAAAATGAGATAGTGAATGATAGACCAATAATTATTTTAAAAAAATAGATTCTTTAAAATCAAAAGTTAGTATGAGTTCGTGAATCATGATAAACATAACGTCAACGTCGTCAAGAAATAATGCGAATGCGTTTAGCTTTACTGCAGAGTTGGCAGTGAGTTCGGGTCTACGAATGAAAGAGTGCCTAGGGCCTACGACGACCCTAAAACGATCCTGAAGTTAGGGGTTCAAGTACTCGAGCAACAAGGACGAAATTTGTTTCGAAGTTTTGATTCCGCTTGCGCTCCTTAGAGAACTGAGCCGAGGCCACATTGACCTCCTCACACTGTTGGTCGGAAGATCATATAGCAAGGGAACGGACTGGTCACCTTCCGTCATATGCCGAGGTTAAGAAAAATTGAAGTGTTAGCTCTTCATACCCTGCTCATCAGTCATCAATCTAGGCTAGCTTTAAGGACTGTTCTTCTTCACCAGTCAGACTCAGAGGCATAAGAATACACTTCAATTTACTACACCGTCATTCTTGACGTCATTTCGAATTGTTGATATCAAATGACGTCATTGCGATGTTTCTAAGTTATGACCATGACCCTATTCGCGTTTATTTGCTAAGTCGTCCGTTAATAGCTTGCCCCGTAAGACGGCTGTGATTACGAATTGGAGTTACTTCGTTGCGCACTTAAGCTGTAAGGACCGTAAATTACCCGTATTCAAGAAATAGCGTGCCTTACAAAAACAACTTTTACTCTTCATCGGAATAAGCTAAGTTTTGTCTTGGCATCATGCCTTCGATTGTCAAGTTTTCCGGAAGGTTGGCGCCGGTTGAAAAAATAGTAAGTTGACAAAAATTCAGTGCATATTTTAAGGGATTTTGACTACTGGGACAAAGTCGGCCACGACTGGGGGAGCGTCGTTGACTCCTCTAGCGGGGTTTGGGTGGAGCCCCAGCCGACAACGCATTTTAGAGCATTGTTGCTCAGCCAGTTTTAGCCACTTTATTTACCAAATTTGCTTTCTATCATCATACTTATCCCTATTTAAGCCATGCATAGAAGTCTGAAGATATGACATAGTTAGTTCAACCATACCACCAAAATAATGATGTAACTAAATCAGTGACAGGCTGAGATCTTGTTTGACAGGCGGAGAACACGAGACACTTTGAACTGATCTGGTTAAGAAGAAGGAAAAAAATTAAACGTTTATCTGGTGTTTCTTGAACTTTGTTCAAAATTCGGGAAACTCCACTGTTAAAGGTGGGAGGTCTTGTCCCCCTCGACTCCCCGGGATTGCCGCCCCTTGACAGACTGAGTGACTGTGACCCAGTGGAGGAGCAGCTACAACAACAAACAATGCATGATAGCTTTAACTTCAGCAAACACATCCAACTCTATTTTCCAATTTAGATACGCAAAGAAAACAAGTAACATTATAAATGTTCGCTTGGTGGTTGGACCCTTATAGAGCAGTGTTTAATCTAGACGTCTTTGGGGGGAATCCCCCCAGGATCTATGTTCCCCCCCCAGAAATGGCAAGATGAAAGTTGAAAAAGATCTCGATGAAAGTTGAAAAAGTCAGAAACTCTTGATGGGTGAAATGGAACAAAATTGGTTGTTTCCCCTCCCAGAAGAGGGGGACTAGATTAAACACTGCTTATAGAGTGGTACTATATTAGTATTAGTCAACTATTAGTCTATTATGTTACTGTTTTAGTGAGGACAGTCCAGTCACACCAACTTTACTGTGGAAAAACTTGTGCGTGTAGAACTGCGTAGCGTAGCCTAAATGTCCGGATCCGATCGTAATCGTAACCGTAATCTCGAGACTTCTACAGAGCCCAAAAAAGCGAAGTCGCGGGAACCAGCTTATTCACAGGCACTTAGTCAAATCAATTATCAGTAGAGGGGTCGAATCGGTTCCAGGTTCAGATCCAGAGGAGTCAGTCAGGTAGACAGTAAGACGGCTAAGGTGGGTGGTGCTTAGGGTTGAAACGGCGAGGGAGGTAGAGAGAGGAGGAGGAATCGGGATAGGATTTGTGAAAGAGCAGTATTTTCAGTTTTGAGTGAAAGACCTGTGGAGACATAGCAAGTGGTGAGGTTTTGGTGAGTTCGTAGGATGGATCTGAAATTTCTCACAGTACTGGTGGGAGTTTGTTCCTAAAGGGTGGGACAGCTATGGCTATGGAGCGAATCGCAAATTTTAGTGATGAGGTGACGGAAGGGCGGAGCAGCGTTAGGGCAGAAGAGGAGCGGGTTGAGCGGAGTGGTTGAACCGTGAGCAGCTGAATAGGAGGACTGGGAGGATTGGAGTGTATTGTAGGTGAGTGATCATCCGAATGTCTGTCTGTCTTTGGCTAGTAAGGAATTTGGCAACGCATGGCCTCGGGTCAAAATATTATGCAGCACTTGCCGAATCCATTGGGTGACATCAATAACCGATCATTAACGGCATTCAAAGACTTTGACAGTCGATAGCTCGTTCTCAGATTGTTGTAGTGAGAGATCACTCGCTCTAGGCCTACTTGCCTAGAATGTGGAGCCACTGACATAATGTAGGCCTATTTATGGCGTGCATCGATTCCATTTTCAGATAATGTTTAATTCGTTGGATATTTCGAAGGTTACAAATTTAATATTGTAATATAACATTAAAAGTAGAGTAGTAGGCCTACCTGGGGCAAATCACCCAAACTACTGGGACAAATCCTAAAACTACTTTGACATTTGTCCCACTATAGTTACTGTTAGCCTATACAGGATAAAATATGCCCTGCAAATATTTCTTGCTTGACGCTCCTCTAACACTAGTTGAAATTGTTGCATCATTTGCATGGTAGATGTAAATTTAATTACAGCCTTACCGGGTCAATTGGAGGACTTTAGTTAGGCCTAAGAGCAAAAAGCCGAAAAGTAATATTTATTAATTAGTAGTAGGGCCATCGGAAAAGCCGCTGAGATTGGCCAGAAATGTGATAATTAGCGAAAACATAAATATATTGCTTTTTAGTTTCTATAGCTTATAGCGAATTAAATGAGCGAGAGATTTAGACGCAAATAATTTCGTCAGGCGCGAAACTGTTCAGATTTTACAAAATCCAATGGCAAGGACAAGAATTTTTCTTACTTTTAAACAATGATCGATTTATGATCGAATGAATGATCGATTGAACAGTAGCATTCAGTTAAAGCTACAGTTTGCACAAGCAGCCATCATTTCTTGGCGTTTCTTACAAGTTACAGAAAGGTATTATGGGAGTACAAGGCTTTGTTTGTATGACTACAAGCTTTCCACCAACTATTCTTAGCCTTGCACTCCCACAATCCCTTATCGAACCCGGAGATATGCCGCAGCCAATCATACTGCAGCTTGTACTCGACATGGCGATGTGATTGAGGCATTTCTAAGCGATCGCCCGAGAAAGGCATTAGCGGTCATCCATAAAGGACGTCTGAAATGAGGGAGAGGAGGGTCACCAAAATGCGGACAAATGCGGACAGGGAGGGGTTATGACCAGTGCGGACGTCCGCCTCTAATTTATAACTTTTTTTAAACACCTTCTTTCAACCTTCCATGACAGACGAAATGGTCAGCGAGGTGATTGCCTAAAATCGTTTCAAAGGCAGGTAGTTAAACATTTGCTTGCTAGATGTGTTCATTAGTTATTATAGTTCGTTAAGATATGTTCCTTAGATTAGATGTGTTCTTTAGTTGATATAGTTCTTTAGTTTAGCTAAGATAATTCTTTCGTTTTCATGTTTTTTCTAGTTAAAATAGTTCTTTAGTGAACACTAGCTGGTTTACGCGGCGTTGCCCGGGGTTACAAGTTTCAATCCCTGTAGCGAATAAGCAACAAATTTAGGTACAAGTTTAAATCCGTGTAGCGAATAAGGAAGAAATTTAGGCGACCTGTGGGGAGACTGCTTCGCAGTCTAGGGGTGGACTGACTGCTTCGCAGTCGCCCTGTGGCGACGACTGCTTCGCAGTCGAAGAGGGTGAACCCAGCGTTGGCGGGTTAAAGAAAACGCCAGAAATCTAGCCGTCACTGCCCTTAGTAAAGCAGTCTTTGAACATACAATTCTGATGTAAAACGATGAATATACGGTAGTTCGAATCGATCGTAATTAAATTTTGTGCGAAAGTAAACAACGTCGTTATGCGCATTATTAATGACGTTGGGGAATACCCGCGCCATAAATAGAACCGCTTGGCAGTGGAAGAGGCGAGCTGGGGCGTTATGCGCATTATTAATGACGTTGGGGAATACTGGCGCCATAAATAGAACCGCTTTGCAGTGGAAGCGGCGAGCTGGGGCGTGAAGGACGGTCGGTTGGGTAGAGTTTTTGGGGATTTTCACCATGTTAGCGGTGAAAAGGAGGTACGCGAACCCCTCCACTGGGTGTCCGATGCCGAGGCCGACACAGTAGTGAAGGTTTCGAGTGAAAAGGTGCAAAATTGTAGAAGTTAATCCCGGTCAAACAGACAGAGAGACAGACAGACAGAATTCTCGCTTTATTTATATAGATGTGTTCTTTAGTTAACAAGAGTTCTTCAGTTCAGAGGTGTTCTTCAGTTGATATATTTTCAGTTAGGATGTGTTCTTTAGTTAAGACAGTTCTTTAGTTTAGACGTGTTCTTCAGTTAAGATAGTTCTTTAGTTTAGATGTGTTCTCTAGTTAACGTAGTTCTTTAGTCTATAGATGTGTTCTTTAGTTAGGAGAGTTCTTCAGTTTAGATGTGTTCTTTAGATAAGATGGTTCTCTTGTTTAGATGTGTTTTAGTCAAGATAGTTTTTTTGGTGAAGATGTGTTCTTTAGTTAAGATATGTTCTTTAGTCGTGTTTTCAGTTAAAATAGTTCTTTAGTTTAGATGTGTTCTTTAGTTAAGATATTTATTTAGTTACATGTTGTTTAGTCAAGATAGTCCTTTTTTAGTTCAAATGTATTGATAGTTCTTTAGTTCAGATTGTGTTATCTAGTTAAGATAGTTCTTTAGTTCAGATGTGTTCTTGTAGTTAAGGGAGTTCTTCAGCTTAGATTGTGTTCTTTAGTTAAGATGGTTCTCTTCTTTAGATGTGTTTTAGTTAAGATTGTTCTTTAGTGAAGATGTGTTTTTTAGTTAAGATAGTTCTTTAGTTTAGGTGTTATTTAGTTAAGATAGTTCTTTTAGTCAGAATATGTTCTATGGTTAAGATGTGTTCTTTAGCTAAGATGTGTTCTCTGGTTAAGATAGTTCTTTAGTTTAGATGTGTTTTTTAGTTAAGATAGTTCCTTAGTTTAGATGTGTTCTCTATTTAAGATAGTTCTTTAGTGTAGATGTGTTCTTTGTTAAAATGTGTTCTTTGGTTAAGATGTGTTCTTTAGCTAAGATGTGCTCTCTAGTTAAGATGTGTTCTCTACTTAAAATAAATCTTTAGCTTAGCTGTGTTCTTTAGTTAAGATAGTTCTTAATTTTAGAAGTGTTCTTTAGTTAAGACATTATTTAGTTAAGACATGTTCTTTAGTTGTGTTCTTTAGTTAAGATAGTTTTTTTTTAGTTTAGATGTGCTCTTTAGTTAAGAGAGTTCTTTAGTTTAGATGTGTTCTTTAGTCAAGATAGTTATTTAGATGTTTCTTTAGTTAAGAGTTTTTTAGTTTTTTATGTGCTCTTTAGTTTATATATTTATATGTACTGTTTAGTTAAGATATGTTCTTTCAGTTAAAATGTGTTCTTTGGTTAAGATGTGTTCTCTACTTAAGATGTTCTCTAGTTAAGATAATTCTTTAGTTTAGCTGTGTTTTTAGTTAAGATAGTTCTTCAGTTTAGATGTGTTCTTTAGTTTATGTTTTTTTTAGTTTAGACGAGTTCTTTAGCTAAGATAGTTCTTTCGTTTTGATGTTTTTTCTAGTTAAAATAGTTCTTTAGTTAACATGAGTTCTTTAGTTAACAGAGTTCTTCAGTTCAGATGTGTTCTTCAGTTGATATAGTTTTGGTTAGGATGTGTTCTTTAGTTAAGACAGTTCTTTAGTTTAGATGTGTTCTCTAGTGAAGATAGTCTTTAGTCTATAGATGTTATTTAGTTAAGATAGTTCTTTTAGTCAGAATATGTTCTATGGTCAAGATGTGTTCTTTAGCTAAGATGTGCTCTCTGGTTAAGATAGTTCTTTAGCGTAGAGGTGTTCTTTTAGTTAAAATGTGTTCTTTGTTTAAGATGTGTTCTTTAGCTAAGATGTGTTCTTTAGTTAAGATAGTTCTTAATTTTAGAAGTGTTCTTTAGTTAAGACATGTTATTTAGTTAAGATATGTTCTTTAGTTAAGATAGTTTTTTAGTTTAGATGTGCTCTTTAGTTAAGAGAGTTCTTTAGTTTAGATGTGTTCTTTAGTTAAGATAGTTATTTAGATGCTTCTTTAGTTGAGAGTTTTTTTTAGTTTTTTTATGTGCTCTTTAGTCTATATATTTATTTACTTTAGATGTACTGGTTTAAACTGTGTTCTTTGGTTAAGATGTGTTCTCTACTTAAGATGTTCTCTAGTTAAGATAATTCTTTAGTTTAGCTGTGTTTTTAGTTAAGATAGTTCTTCAGTTTAGATGTGTTCTTTAGTTTATGTTTTTTTATAGTTTAGATGAGTTCTTTAGTTAAGATAGTTCTTTAGTTTAGATCAGTTCTTTAGTTAAGATATGTTATTTAGTTAGGATATGTTCTGTAGTTGATATTTAGTTAGGATATGTTCTTTAGTTGTGTTCTTTAGATAGGTTGTTTAGTCGAGATAGTTCTTTAGTTTAGATGTCGACTGTATAGAGGACAAACGTAATATGTCCAATGCTTAACACCATGGACTTATTACGTTTGTGCTCTATACAGTCGATGTGTTCTTTAGCGGATAGTTTTTTTTAGTTCAGATGTGTTCTCTAATTAAGATAGTTCCTTAGCTTAGATGTGTTCTTTAGTTAAGAGAGTTCTTCAGTTTAGATGTGTTCTTTAGTTAAGATGGTTTTCTTCTTTAGAAGTGTTTTAGTTAAGAACTTAAGATAGTTCTTTAGAGAAGATGTATTCTTTAGTTAAGATATGTTCTTAAAGTTGTGTTCTTTACTTAAGATAGTTCTTTAGTTTAGATGTGCTCTTTAGTTTACATATTTATTTAATTTAGATGTGTTGTTTAGTTAAGATATTTTCTTTTAGTTAAAATGTGTTCTTTAGTTAAGATGTGTTCTCTAGTTAAGATAATTCTTTAGTTTAGCTGTGTTTTTAGTAAAGATAATTCTTCAATTGAGATGTGTTCATTAGTCAAGACATGTTCTTTAGCCAAGATATGTTCTCTAGCTAAGATATGTTTTTTAGTTAAGATGTGTTATTTAGTTAGGATATGTTCTTTAGTTAAGATAGTTCTTTAGTTTAGATGTGTTCTTCAGTCAAGATAGTTCCTTAGTTTAGATGGGTTGTTTAGTTAAGATGTTCTTTAGTTTGATTGTGTTCTTTGGTTAAGATACATGTAGTTCTTTAGTTAAGAGGTGTTCTTTAGTTAAGATACGGTAGTTCTTTAGGTAAGATATGCTCTTTAGTTGAGGTAGTTCTTTAGTTTAGACGTGTTCTTTAGTTAAGGTACGGTAGTTCTTTAGTTTAGACTGCTCACTCTTGATCTGGACCTTAAACAAAGTTCACTCCAAGCAAGTTCGAAGTGTAGGCCTACATGTTTTTAAACAGGTCTCTCGTCATTTTGTCTGGTTTTTGCTGAAACAGTCTATCCTGTATCAGTCACATATGCTTACATTTACGCTACTTTAGAACTGCAACTGGTCTGTATTCATAAGTTGCTTATGAACTGCAGAAACCCACTGCCATCTACCTGCACTTTTAGCAGAATTCATAAATTACATAAGATGATACAAGTGTATCTGACTTTAAAAACCTGAAGAAATGCTTATGTCTCAGATAAATGATTCAGCTCCCAAGTAAAAACGTCAGTTTTTACAGAAACAGTTACATCAATACAAATCGCTGATAAAATGCCATTAGGTTAATAGCAACCGTCACTGTTAAAACAATTCTGAGATTTGTCTGTTTCTTGTAATTTAACTGCTATCCCCATCAACAGCTTTCTTTGACTTGTTATTCATAGCCTTCTTCACCTTGTCTGTAGGCCTAGTCTTAGTCGGCGTGCTGCCTTTCAAATTCTTGGAACCTGCAGTCAAACAACAGACTTCTATTGGCAAAGTTCACTATTCTTAGGGAAGCAAGCAATGTTCACAGACAATTCTCTTTATCACCATTATGAAACTGATCAAACTTTTGCTTACCTTCTTTAGCCCTTTAATGATGAGCATGTAATAAAATTATGGAAAACTAATCCCTGTAATCTTTGAAGGGTTAACTGTGGACAATTTCAGGAAATTTTCAAATGGCAGAGTGATGACAAGCAATATAAAAAGCAAAGTATCTCCAGTCATGTAAAGCAGAGTACTTTTGAATAATAAGACATTGATTATTAATTAATTATCATTAATTAGTAACTTCTATTGTGCTGGAGTCTAATGCACAAGGCATCAACTGATGGTGCACCAAAACTAAGCTGCAATAAGGTCAAACCAAGCCATAATCAGCTCAAACCAAGCCAGCTTGTCAGCTGTACATCGAGGGTAAATATTAGAAGACAATTTTTTAAACACGGGAACACAACGTCGTTCATTTAACGAAAGTTTCCCATCTGGTAACAAATATATGCAACTCATTACTAGTCATGAGATTCATAACACTATTATGTGCGAAGGACTTTTAAAAAGCCTAGGCTTTTTATTGTTAATTCATAACATTCAGCTTCAAAACACCTACCTTTACTAGAAGTTTTCTTTGACTTTTTCCTTGACTCTGAATCTGTGAAAAGAATAAACTCACTTAAACACCAACTTTGTCATATACATGCACATAGTACTACGTATAGCATCTGATGTCTTTACCCATCATGAGCTAACAACATATGACTTTAAACATGCAGTGTAAACCACAACTGCTTCGTAAATTTCGGTCTAGCACTCGGGCCAACCCAAGTAACTGCGATCAATATGTCTAGTACTAGGCAAATGTGGCAGAACTTAAGTACATTCGATCTACTATTTGGAGATCAACTTGGTCCACTGCTCTGCTGATGGCACCAATCACTGCACTTCCCTCCAACTGACCATACAGTCACAATTGCATGCCATGTGACTTGAACCACTTCAGTAACTGATTCTGATGTCGCGATTGAAGTTTTGCTAGTATTGTAGTTACAGATTTTTCTGGATGATTCTGCAATTTCTGGCACTGTCGCTTGGTATTAACTCCCTCCATTGACACGTGCCTCTTTATTAGCTGGTGACCCATGTGCCTCGTTCCGCTGTCTTAAAACCACTTTCTATTCACTGGGTCTTTCACACTGGGAGTGCCTCTGATTAGCAAATACTGTTTAGATACAATACAATGCAATACAATTAACTTGATTCAGGTGTCCCTTCCCACCTCCCAGAAGTGACTATTTAGACTTCACTCAAATTACCAGGGCTGGATGTCTAATCACTAGCTTATCTTATATATCAAAGACAGTTTGGAAGATAGTTTTGATGGAGTTTATAAGTTAACTGGAAGAAAATTCCGTCTGAGCTCATGAAGACATCGTCAAACATGCTTCTTCAGATAATCACCAGTCTTTAAGAAACACAGTTACAAGATTAAAAGAATTTACTTTCAATGTAACTCAAACAATAAGTATTTATAACAGACCTTTCTTCGTTTTTCCAGGCTTGCTTTTCTTTTTAAGCGCATAGCTGACTACCATGTTTCGGCCATTCAAGTCCTTGCCTTGCATATTTTGCAGAGCTTTGGCGGCATGTTCATGCGAGTCAAATACAACAAAGCCAAATCTGCAAGATAAAAACAATTTACATTACATCCAAAATAAGACACCGTATTTTTTAATATTCACTGTTGTTACTATGAAGGTTGCTCAAAATTAATTCCAGTACTAGAAGTTAGTCACTGTAAATAAATGTGGCACCGAAATAACCTTTTTAGTAAATTCTTGGGATACTAGTTATAATTCAGAATTATTGCAGACCCAGTACAGAGATTATGCAGTCTTTACTGATCATAAATCAGCTGATTTTAAAAACATTTAGTCAAAAAACAATCAATGTACATGATGCAGGGAGTTTCAGTTTTGCTTTCAGCTTCTCACCTTCACGATTTAGTTACCATCGGTATCTTGGCATCTGGGTATGGCTCCCAATGTTCAGACACCAATTGTGGTACAGCTTGCTTCTGCTCTTCATTCTTTATGAGGATTTGATTACATTTCAGGGTAATATCTATCTCTTTCCACCCTGTCACTCACAACATTCAAACCTGCCATAATTTGCAAACAAAGTCGCTATCCTGGACCATTCTGTTTTTACAGCCCACTAATCCAGAGAATATTGACGAATCTCACGGAGACAAAATCCGTAAACTGCAATGGTGCAATGTCCTTTTCACTGAGTTGCAGACATCTAGGCTGGAATACCAAAGCCACGATTAGCTCTCACTGCCATTACAGCTTCAATTGCAGCAAAATTATTGGTTAGTGAAGAATCTGAAGGTGACCGGTTTTCCTCAAACAGGTAACAAGGCAGCAATCTCATTGCCAATTTAGCCTTTAAATTTCAGTCCTCAAAAGCAAGTAAATCGATGAGTTGTGCCAGAATGGAGAAAGAAGTGGTAAACCAGGATATGACTTAGAAAAAGCAGAGGAAAATACTCGGGTAACAAAGAAATTTGTTTGACAAAAGATCACAAGGAATCTGACTAGAATAATCTTGAGGGAATATATGGCCTTAGCCATCCACTGACCATTTGCATGGTCCCTGGAGTTAGAAGATGCACATCTCAAGGAGGGACATAACCCATGCATATCGTGGCAAGCTCTAGCTGCTCCCTGTGAGACCGAATGTCTTCCAGCAACCGTGCCATAGCAACTTCTACAGTGTCATTCACGATTTCTTTGTTGCTGCAAAAAAACTGGTTTTGTCATCCAACATTCCATCAGGAATTCTGTCATAGACAATCGATGTTCAAGAATTTTGGAAACTCTTGAACATCTGTAATTCTGTATGTCAAGTCCAGAAAAGGGACATCAGAAAAGGGACATCCAGCAAGTTGAACATGTATCCGAGGATAACCTCAGAAATGTGGAGTCAACATGACTTTCACTCTGCCAGCAACACTCCAGTCATCGAGTGCTATCACAACTGCTTAATTTGGTCACATACACACCTAAAGAATGGATTCACAACAAGATTCTTTGCATCTGCACCGAGGGGATGCAGCAGCCAAGTCATGTGCGAAACCTCAACATCAACCACCTGGGGCATTCTGCCAAGACTTACCAACATACCTTATTGAAAAACACGAAAACTGTCCTATTTGGCCGTGCTGGAGTCGGGAGCACCTCTGAGTAGCCCCAATGAAGAGGTGCTATATAAATACTCGCATGAATGAATGAATGAATGATTGTGCATAATTTGTGTAACTGAGCAACTTGTGTATGCACAGCAAAATGCTTTTGATACACCACATAAGAGCTCTTACCATCCTTTTTGAGTCTTTCGAAAAACTGCACAAATATGACACCAACTGAACTATATCTTGAGGACTGCTAATTCACAACATCTCTTGAAACCTTCTCCAGTCTTAACAGAACTCACCCTTTGGACTTTTCCGTCTTTGTATCTTTCACAATCCTTGCTTCTGTTGCTTTCTTAAAGAAGGCTTTCAGTTGTTCTCCTGTTGTCTTGTAGTTTAGCTGCTTGACACAAAGTGTTTTGCAGTTTTCATCTGCAAACGGTCATATAATTATGTTTAACATTCTAACTTTCATAATATTCAAACTTTCATAATGCTAGAATATAATTCCAAACACATCAGCTAACTGCGAATAAATTTAAGTTCAGATCATTAGTAGATTTACAGTGTGAACGTATTTTGTATTCCTCATTTACACATCTGATTTTTGCTGAGTCATCAAGGCTGTTAACAATACTGGAAAAATGTATTGCCAGTACCAATATTATTTACATTATTGCCAATATTACTTCCTAATAAATGTACTGGCAATACCAATACCAATTTATTATTTTTAGAAGCATTGCAATACCAATACTTTTCAATAAGTATTGGCAATACCAACAAAATAAAACTATCATGATAGTCGCACTGATAATGAAAAATGTATCAGCAATACCAAGTTATTGTGATACTGCATCGCAACACCAACAGCCCTGACAGTCACTGACCAATTAAAATAATAAGAGACCAATTAAAATAATAACAAGAAACCAACTAATATAACTTAACAAGAGACTAACCTGGCTGTTTTTGCACCGTTGTGTTTTGACGTTTATCACCAACATAATCTAAGCACGCAGTTCTACCACAAAGAGTCGAGTTCTGCAACTCCGTCATAACTTTTTCAGCAACCTCTTCACTCTCAAACTCCAGATAAGCATATCTATAAATAGACAGAACAATCTCAGTAAAGCTAGACCTACACGACAGTTCAAATTTTATTACATACATAGAGCGCTTTGTCTGTCACAAAACTAAAGTCTCTGGATTAAAAGGTTAAGGCTGTGATTAGCAATACCAACCAATCTCACAACCGCACAACACACATTTTAACCATTTTGCACACACTAATATGAATGACATGACTCAACAGATTTCTTGCATGATATTAAGAGATTCTAACACCAAATGCAGTGGGGTGAATGAATGACTAGCTAGCAACAGTCAAAAAGTCATGCCATGCCGTTAACACCATGAAATCAAGGTTTAAATGAATCATGACCTACATCATCCCAAATTCAGCTGACTGCATAAATGCAGTGATGCTTCCAGGAATGAAAAAACGCATCTATCAGACACCTACCCCTTCAGTTTTCCATCCATTTTACGTGGTGCATAAATTTTCTGAGCCAGTGGAAAGTGCGCTTTAATTTCAGCATCTTTCACATCAAATCCTAGGTTCTTTACAAAAAGTGATCTCTTCTTGGACTCTGCTACAGAAGAAGAAAAAATTAAATCAATAGTAACAGAAAATGTTAATCTCTTTTGCAGTATGACAAAATAAAGCAAAACAGAAAGAAGTGATTCTTTAAGAATAACAGAAAATGTATAGAAACTTAGTACCATTGCTGTGTATCACATCTCGACTATCACATCATTTGCATATAGACAACTTTAGGGAAAACAGGTATTGCATTCACTGTCCAAGTGGACTCCGCATGCATGTTGAAAGCCCTATTCATGGCTCTCGGCATTACTCTTGTTCTCTTTCATCTATCATGGTTCTCAGCCTTACTCTTGTTCTCATCTATCATGGTTCTCTTTAATCTCAAACAACAAAATATACCTAAAGATATTCATGAGTATCTACAAGCATTAGAACTACATCCAAAGTTTCCACTTTTTAGCTCTGTAATGAAAACTAGTACTCTACACTCATTTAAACTAAGATCCAATTACTAACAGACCTATGTAATAAGTGCTATGGGTAAATATATAGGAGCTCGTCTTAGGTCTATAAGAACAGAGTTTAGGTGAAAAACACTGCTTTGCTTTACCATCAGTTTTTGGCTTTGGTGTTTTTTCTTGTGTCTTTTCAGACTTCTCATTTGCAAGGAGTATCTGAACTTGTTTGCCAGCCATCTTCTTGCCAGACAACGCCAAAGCTGCCTCCAGCTGACTTTCATTCACATCCACATAAGCAAAGCTTAAGAATAAACAGAACATCTGAGTTATGCTCTCATGAGAATTTTTACACCAGATAAAAATTATTGACTTGAAAAGAGTATTCTTAAAGTTAGCAGTTATTCTGCACTCTAAAACCTCCCACAAAAATCTGAACTGAGACTGGCAAACCATAAGACTGAATAAATCACAATACTGATATAAATCAGACCTTGTGCACAAACACGTAAGCCCTGCACCAATTTATCCACATATAATATCTTGCTTTGTTGAAGGAGACAAGCAATCTATGTTGTTTTTTAACGTATTAAAGCTACTACGTCTGTCTAATAATAGCAGGTCTTGCAAAGGCATGCAGTAGCTTGCAGAATCTTGTTTAAAAACAATCAAACTACAAAACAATTTTCTCTTGCATGCCTTAATGGCAAATCTTGGACAGAATGATGGTATACATTTCTAAATTGTCATTAACAGCATTTGATGTCATAAGATGACGCTATGCTTTAGAATAATAAAAAAAATAATAAGAAATGGTCCATAAACTCTGCTGCTGCATTCATGATTAATTTAACAATTTGCCATATTTTTAACATCCATAAATTCAGATCACCATACAGGAAACTGCACCTTATATTAGTGTGTAAGAAAATAAGTTTAAGATTGCTCACTTTCTGCCACCTATCCTGCGAACTTGTTGAATTTTAACTCCACGAGTGTCAAAGAACTTCTCGATGGTTGATGATTCGACATCACTGGATGTCATTCGAACAAACAATGATTTAACACCTGTAAAGTAGCCAGACATTTATATAAAGAATTTTCTGCAAATATCAGACATTCCGCTATGCCTCCCGTGTAGATACGCAGGCTTTCACCAAAGGTGTGTGATGCTAGAACATCAATACAGTGATGGCTGGTATACCGCCCCGAGTATAGAGGGTAGAGAGCCAGGCCAGTACAGTGGCCTTTTGGGCATATACACCTTTCCGGTAGGCCAGTTTTCCCGCCTGCCAGGTTCTAATGGTTAATAGCAGAATTTATCAGGTTCAGATTTATATATATATATTACAGTCAGTTTACCTAATGGTCCTGCTTATGAAGTTTTACAAAGCTGAACTTATGTAGTGTGACTTTTATGAGAAATCATGTTCTTCCTGCTGCATTGTAAAAAAATTCTAGTAAAATTTCTACATTGCAACAATACAGATGCCATCACAAGTGTCCAAGATGGCTTATGGCGAAATTTCTTGTTTGGTTAGGATATGATTCCTATGTAACACAAAACTATTACAAGCCATACGATCATTCTGGAAAGTGACTTGATGCATTCCAGATAAACTGTGTTGTGATTTTGTGGGAGTATTGCATCTGCTTGTGTTTGCCAGGGTCAAAAGTCTGATGCCTAATAAAGGAGGCTTCCAGAATGAACCCAACATTCCACTACACATGTCTGAAAGACATCAAATGCAATTTCTAACAACTGTTGTTAAAAGCTGTATTCTATGTCTTTCAGGTATGTGCAGTGCTCAGAAAAGTACAAGCAGGCAAAACAAGCAGGCAGAGAGTAAATTCTAAAGCTAATTACAAGGAGCAGCTAAAATGAGTAAAAACTGTCTACTGGTGTAAATCTTGCCAAGTTTACTTGTGCGTCGGCTCTTTTGAAGAAAACTGTTTAGAACAATATCATCATAAAGTATAATTCTGGAGATAGATCAGTGAAGTGTAAAATGATTTTCAAAGGTTGAACACAAATAGTGTGCCAAAAGTAACTGAACCACTAAGGTAGTGTAAAATAAAAACTGTCATATATTGCATAGAACTTTTACTAATATGAGGAAAAGTGTAAAAAAATGTTCAGTAAAAATATAGTCAACCTGTAACATGTCTTAGAGTTTGTTATAAACAAATCATTTCGAATGTAGAATAAAAAATTGTAAAAAATTTCCAGGGAGCTTTGTGTAAATGTGCCAAATCCCTGGTGAGATTAGGGTTCTACGGGTTAACCCTTTAATGACGAGACTGATGAGAGGGATTAGTTTTTCCATACATTTTAGTACATGCTCACTGTTGAAGTGTTAAGGTCCTTCTGCTTTGTCTTCCACATTTCCTAAGATGCAAAAACGTGCAAGCTGACAATAAATGACCTTTTCGTAACTGAAAACTGCTTGAATGGATGGATGTTCTCGGTTGGTGTTACTGTGGCTCGCACTCCATAATATGAAGACCAATGGAAAGCCCCCTGGGCCACCACGAACAAGCCCCTGACGAATTTGAGAAGACCACAGTGTGTTGTCACATTGTGACACGGCCACATTCAGTTGAGTTTGCTACCAGAAAGATTTGCATTCTTTGTAAACCAGTGTATGCATTTGAAAGAATATATGCCACATACCTGAGGCTGTGGGTGTTTCCAATTTTGCCTTTTTGTTTTCGTGTTTCACAGGCTGCTTTGCTTTTCGCTTCTGCCCTGGTTTTGTATCTTCCTCATCGTCCTCCTCCTCATCATCATCGTCATCTTCTTCGCTGTCATCATCTTCATCATCTTCATCACTGTCCTCTTTATCATCATCCTCATCATCGTCTTCACTGTCTTCATCCTCATCATCTTCACTACTGTTATCTTCAGCCTCCATCTTGTCTTCATCATCATCATCATCATCATCATCACTGTCTTCTTCTTGTTTTGGTTTTTCTCTAAGGATTTGCTTCACTTTGTTAGATTTTTTCGCTGACCCTGAAAATAAGAAACCCATATTTTGCGCTTTACTAGAACCATGAGAACAAAAGGCAGGAAATTCTCAGCAAAATTCACTCATTCAGGAATTACAACTGGCACACTACTTGATATGGCATACAAAAGAAATTACGTATAAAAATGTTATATTACTTTTCACGATTTTTTTTATTTATTTCATCACTAGCTGGTTTACCCGGCGTTGCCCGGGGTTATAAGTTTCAATCCCTGTAGCGAATAAGCAAAAAATTTAGGTATAAGTTTAAATCCGTGTAGCGAATAAGGAAGAAATTTAGGCGACCTGTGGGGGAGACTGCTTCGCAGTGTAGGAGTGGAGTGACTGCTTCGCAGTCGCCCTGTGGCGACGACTGCTTTGCAGTCGGGGAGACTGCTTTGCAGTCTCCCGTGGACTGACTGCTTCGCAGTCGCCCTGTGGTGACGACTGCTTCGCAGTCGGGGAGACTGCTTTGCAGTCTCCCGTGGACTGACTGCTCAGGCCCGTTAGGCAAACTGGGCAACTGCCCAGGGCCGCCGATTTTTAGGGGCCGCCAATTATCAATTTAAAAAAAATTATTTAATGATTATTCGGTAGATGGAGTAGGCCTATTATAGTGTTGGTTTATAGTGCTGGTGTAATAAATCGCGCAGGTGTAACCGTGAATTGCAAAAAAAGGTCACGACATTCATTTGTGAGGCGAATGACTAAAAAAAGGTCATCAAGATGAAATTCCAAAAAAGATGGACGAAATTGAAATTACCATGACGAAAATCTAAAAATTTCGGACGGTTTGCTCAGGGCCGCCGGTTTGCCTAAGGCCGCCGGTTTGCCTAGGGCCGCCAAATGTCTTGAGCCGGGCCCGTGACTGCTTCGCAGTCCAAGAGGGTGAAGCCGGCGTTGGCGGGTTCAAGAAAACGCCAGAAATCTAGCCCTCACTGCCCTTAGTAAAGCAGAGTCTTTGAACATACAATTTTGCTGTAAAACGATGAATATAATTCGAATCGATCGTAATTAAATTTTGTGCGAAAGTAAACAACGTCGTTATTGCGCATTATTAATGACGTTGGGGAATACCCGCGCAATAAATAGAACCGTTTGTCGTTAAATGCGCATTATTAATGACGTTGGGAAATACCGGCGCCATAAATAGAAGCGCTTCGCGCTGGGTCGTCAGGGACGGTCAGTTGGGTAGAGTTTGGGGGGATTTTCACCATGTTAGCGGTGAAAAGGGGTACGCGAACCCCTCCACTGGGTGTCCGAAGCCGAGGCCGACACATCAGTGAAGGTTTCGAGTGAAAAGGTGCAAAATTGTAGAAGTTAAGCCCGGTCAAACAGACAGAGAGACAGTCGAGAGACAGACAGACAGACACACAGAATTCTCGCTTTATTGATATAGATTATATTTAAACACCTTGGTTAAGCTACCTCATATTCTATCCCGATATTAACCATGTGACTCCAACAATAAATTTTATGTTTAATGTAATATTAGAGTAATGGTAACACTTCAGGCCACGACAGCAGCAGGAGAGCAGCAGTATGCGGTTTCCCGCAACCCCCTCGGGCGGGTGCCTTGCATGGCTGCCAAACGTGTGTTGAGTTACGATATTGATAATTGTATGCCATGTCTAAATGTAATCTTAATGCATTTGTCAGTTTGAATTAATAAAGAAAAAGATTACTATTTATCATTAACAATAATATGCAAAACATCGACTGAAGGGCAGCAACTTAGGCCAAGAATGTTAATTACAGAGAAAGTTCAACAAGATTTACCTGATTCCTTCTTGGCTGGCTTTGCTACTTCCATTTCCTCCTGCTCAAAAAATATTTAACATTACCAATATAATATTTGGACTTGTGAAATATTAGTACGACTGTTATTAAAAATTGTCATCCTACCATATAGGATCAAAGAGTGAATTAAAAAAAGTAATGACAAATAAACAGAGAAAAGCCATGTCTAGAGTCACTCAGGCATAAAGGTAAGGTTTGACAATAGTAGACCACACAACTTTTCACTTCCTACTAAAGATAATAGAAATTTTATTTCTCGTATCTTGTTTGATTGTTAACTTTATTATTCTATGACGTTGTTACTTGACTTGTATATGTACCCTAATGCGGTCTGTCATTTGGATTTTGAATAAACGAATATATATATATATATATATAGATGGCATTTGTACTTTGCTTTGGTTGAATTCACTTAGATTTTGCTGTTTTTTCCTCTTTGGAATAAGGAAGATGTTAATTTCCTCGCCCACAATCACTCAGATACTCCTGAAAAGATAGCAGGTCTCCAGTGAACCATGGGTTACATCTGTTACTCAGTATCCAGTTCTGGAATAAACCTGAGCTTCCTTAAACTCTAGAGCTTCCTTGCACGACAATAGTGCTTTACGTTTCTTCAGTTTCAGAATGTGTAACAGTGACGCAAAGGTTTACAATTTAAGAATGATCTTATACACTGACTTCACTAGTTGATGGATCTTCCTCAAGATCATCGTTTCTTTGAGATGGAAGAGGAGCTTTCGACTCCTTGACTTTCTTATTCATCTTTTTGTTCTGCTTTCCCTGCAAACCAAAATAAATACCATTTAAGAGTTAAAGAATCCAATAAATCTAAGCAATTCTGTCATAGAAGGAGTGATAAATATACACTGACATTGCAGGTCTACTATTATAACCACATACCTATGCAAATCAGTATGCCTACTATAGGCGGACAGTATCAGCATTGCTCACTGCCCTTTTATTAAAGTAATTAATTCAGCTATGCAATCATAAATAAAAGTAGATTCACGAGAATGTTTAAAGCATCTCTATTTTGGCAAGCAGCAAATTCCCGAAACTACAAACCCGAAATAGAATTACTGCCGGATCCATGAAATGTATTTTCAAAGAACACAAAATTATTTACACCGATCTAACTATTTTTAGATAGTTTCAAATATAATATTCAGAATATTGGCCAAAATAGTCTATACTAGTTCTCAGGAAAGCTGTTTTAGGAAATTCGGTCAATTTTGCAATTTCACCACTTTTGGAGAATCGGGTTATGGGTAAGGGTATACCCGAATCTTCGATTCCATGAAAGTGATTCAATTGCAAAAAAAAGTTGAATCCATGAAAGCAGTTTTCTACCAAGCGTTCGATATCCTGAAAACTAGTGCGGACCCAATTCCCCCAATCTCTGAATACAATGCGGACTAGATGGGGTCGTCCCGAATCCCATTTATATACTACTTTCATGCATGTTAAAACATAGCTGTGAAAATCTGCTTCATTTCGGGAATTCAACCACCTTATAACTTTCCTGAAATTTTAATTTAGGAGATTCAGCACACAACAGCATTTTCAAGAATACGGTTTTTCTTTACAAAATAGTGGAGAGATCTAGTGGAAATAACCTGTCAGGGATTTGGGTTTCGGGGATACGCTATGAACAACATTTTCGGGGATACAGTTTTGCTTTACAAAATAGTTTTGGGGATCTGGCAGTAATACCTGTTTGATGATTCAGGATGGGGATTCGCTACATGCCATTTCAGGTAGACCCCATCTAATTTCTTTTGCAGTCTTAGCATCTTCAGGTATACCTAGTTACCTGCCATCCTAGCAAAAATGTAGCCTCATCTTATCTCTTGCCATCTAAGTGAAAACAAGACTGCTGGCTCCTTTGTACTTACACTATCAGTTGTTTGTAAGGACCACCAAACTATATCGCTTATGGCATTTTGACAAGAGGATCGTCTGAAAGCCAATTTGCAAGAACATGGTGGCCATCAGGGCTTAACCAAATATCTGCCGCAACATTGACGAGTTTGAGGGATGTAGAGGTCATGGCCTAATCAAAGGCCAACTTCTAGTCGCACCACCTCATTGCTCAAACATGCGCCTCATCATGAATTTTTTATTATTGATTGTGAACGGTTGACCATGTACAGAATTCTCAAAATGCAGCAATCATGCGCATATGTATGATGTATGTATGTATATTCGTTTAATTCTTGGAATCAAGCTTTGCTACGATACGAGCACGCAAGATGAAACAGGAGTTTTCACAAAATATTAGAATAAGATTGTGCTTTAACGCGTTACGTATTAGATACGACCACGTGCAGTTGGCCTTAAAAAGTATGCAAAACAAAAGCCAACTCAGTAACTTGACCAGACTATCATTTCATTCGCATATTCAAACCTGCATTAGGTTCATTAAATCTCACGATAAAGTATAGGGGGCAATTCCCTCACCTGCTTCGATATCATTATTTTAAATTAATGCAACACGCCACTGACAATTCGACTACAATAAGCACGCGGAAATTGGGTTCACCAATTATTGCCCACTTTAACTGATAGTCTTCTCGGGTGGTCAGTTTCTGTAGCGCTATGCTTTAGTAAATATAATTTCTTTTTCTGCCGATTTCTTTTTCTAACAGTACATTTTCGAAATGTTAAATTTTAGCCCTCTGAGCCATTTAAATAATGTCTGGCTTTTTAGATGATTTAAAGAACTGGTGCTCAATGATGCTCCCGCCAGAATTATGAAAATAATTTGTAAACTCCCCAAAACCTCAAATCTTCCTATCTCTCCATAGGTCTTTCACTCACAACTAAAACACTGCTCTTTCACAAATGCTATCCTAATTCCTCCTCTTCCTCTGAGACCAACATAGCTCATTCGCTGTTCGATTATAGGGGCCTACTAAACAGCATCCAACGTAGCCGTCTAGGCCTACAGCTGGCTGTCTCTCTGACTAACCTTTGGGTATCGACTTGCAGCTAATTTTGATCCTATGTGCCTATCGATTTTGTTTTGACTGAGCATCTGTGCATAGAACAGAACAAGAACGCGCGCTGCGATGGATGTGCTCTGAGCGACCAAATACCGGGTAGGCCTATAGGCCTAACCTCGATCCGCAACCGGCTTCGCTCTCCCAGTCAAAGACAATTTTAAGCGAAACTTTATTCTAAGAATGCTGTACAAAGACATTTACTAACCTCAATTTAAACTCTAGTAGACACTTGAAGACACTATTAGGAGCTCCCGTAGGCCCATCCAAGACACTTAGCATCTTCCCTATCCCTATCTGTAATTTGCTGCGTAATTGCCAGCAAAGCTAGATTTCAAGAATTAAACGAATATACATAAGCTGGTTCCCGCAACTCCGCTCTTTCGGGCGCTCTAGAGATGTTGAGATTACAGTTACAATTAGTAGGCCTATATAAGCTACACGCGCATCTTACTCGGCTGACGACAAATAGTTGACTGCTTATTTTGTTAGTTTAAAGGTTTTTTGATAATGTAGACTTCCCGATGGTTTTTGTTGTCCGAAAAACCGGGTTAAATGGATTGGTGTGTGTCCTTTAAACTATGTCGATTGTCAGATGCAAATAATATTATGGCTTCTTATCTTCGCTGGACAGTGGACATTATAATTTTTGTCTTTGCCTAAATTTGTGAAATGTTCAAAAGTTCTACATTGCTAAATGAATTCAGCACAAGTAATAAAAATTTGTTATAAAGCATCTTTCTGAGAACAAGATAACAAATCAAACGTTCAGTTTTTCTTGCCACATGATATTTTAACGCACTTCGTAATTTTGTAACAGCCAAATCCTTGATAAACCGCTCAATGGTAAACGCGATCCACAAAAGCGTCATTCTGTAGTGTCGACTCTACCGTGTACAGACACGAGTCTTCTAATCTTGCGCCGCCTTTTCTAAAAGTGGAAAGCAGTCGAAGGCTCGAAGCGGTGAAGCCTTTGTCGAGCAAATTTATAAGATGCGGTTGAGGCTGAGCTCATATTTTATCTGCACTGAGCACTTAATTCAAAATGGGTAAGAATTTTGCTAAAACTAATACCTTTTCAGGTCATTCGATTCGGGGAGAGTCTCAATACAATTTCTGTAGTAGAATGCCTTACATCAGCGGTTCTCAACCTGTGGTCGCGACCCCCACGGGGGTCGCCTTACGATTTGCCAGGGGGTCGGCTGGAACCTTCAGAAATTTGTAAAAACAAGTTGTCAGCGTAGTTCTTAATATTTAATATTTTATGTAATTATGATTTCTGCGTTGTGCTCTTGCAAAGACTGCTAAGAGAATTTCTGATCTGGTGAGAAAGAACCAAGCACAGCATTCTCATTGACGCTCTTGTTTGGATTGCGAAACTCCATCATTTTTCTAGTAATGATTTAAATAATATTGTCGCTTTCTGTGGCTTTGTTTTCTTAATTAAATCTTAAGTACTGCGTAAACTTTAAATTTAGCAGCTGCCATTGAAATGTGTAACTCTTAATTGTATCTTAGGCCCTACAGGCACAGTACAATGCACAATAAATATAAAACTTCGAGTAAATATTTCACTTACTAAATTTTACTTTTAATTTTTTTTAGATTATTACAAATGAAATTACAAATTGTTTTGCTGATTAATGATTTATTATGATATTATGCATGATGCGTAGGCCCCTATGGATTATCAATTGGTGAGAAGTTAAATGCATCATAATGGTAGGAAAACTGCGGTGAAGAGGAGTAGCCTAACCCAATCAATTTTATTGTTGGGGTCGCCACAACTTTGGAAATATTGTAAAGGGGTCGCAGCACTAAAAAGGTTGAGAACCGCTGCCTTACATTTATATGGATGAACGAGTTGAATCGTTAAATTGCAATAGAGGGATGCTTCTAGAATGGACTACATTGAATGCGCTAGTTGCAAAACTATAGAATAGCGATGTGCAGACCAAGTAGTTCGTTTTTGGAATACTTGTAGGAGGGCAATAAAGTATTGCGTTAGATCTTACAGATGTTTACAAATATGCAGTAGATGTTTGGATTTTTTGAAAACCCGGTGTGGGGTAGCATATTCTGTTTACTGCATTTTGGTGAGCTCGGCACTATAGTTAGCTGTAAAACGCATTTTTATGTTAAAGTTTCATTATTAATACTCGAGTATGGCTTAATTCTCAACAGCCACTCGCTTCTCATGGCGTGTCAGAGTTGGTACGTCTTGTAGCCAGATGTGGTACAGAAAGTTCTGGGCACTTGTTTGGTAATGCCGAGGTGCAGCAGCACAAGGAGCTGTTTCAGTTTATTCAGCATAACTAAGCAGTTTCCAACTTGCATGCACAAAGAACAATGAATAAAGTCAGAACTTAACTTGAAAATCAAAACTTTATTTAGCTAAAAATTATCGGGATGATAAAATGCATATTGCTCTGTTGTAAATACAACCAAATGGCAGCCAGGGTTTTCTTTGGTGATTGTTTTTGAAGTATTATATTTCACTTTATCACCCTTGCACATTAAATGTACAGCTTGTCATCATTGTGCAGCATCCATAAAGTGCCCAACACTTGCTGCTAAGATTGACTGAACAACTACAGTTGCTTCTATCACAAATGGTGTGATAGGCCTTGGACCGAGGTTTACAGAAATTTGCTGGTCTGGAAACTTATTAATTTAAATTGCAAATGTAAACTATAAAACTTTATATTTTAGATAATTCTCATCTCTGTGGCAGGTCTTTAACAACATAAATCGATAAGAATCCCATTTTGGTGAAAGGCAGCCGTTGGGAAATGTGGATGATGTGTTCAGGGGATGGAGTTGATGAGCACTCTTGAGGTTTAGTTTCAAATATTGAAATCACTAGTTTTGTGGCATTGTCATTTATATGAATAAATCTGCCATGACTGTAAGTAAGAGCACCAGAAATATTTGGTGTAGCTTGTAAAGTCATGGTATATTAATCAGGGCAACATTGTTAAGTGCTGTCTGACTGGCTTTCAAGATAACCAAGTCAGATTTATAGTATTATCACCTTTGTTATTAGTATAAATTTTGATCTTGATGTAAACTCTTATTGCTTATAAAATAATGTTGCCCAACAGTGTTCTGTAGTGTCTTTGAACCATAGTCTTTGCTTTATCACTCTTGCATGGTAAATGGACATTTTTTGTCACTGCAGGGTCAGTAAAATGTCCAACATGTGTTGCAAACAACAACTGAACTTCAAGTGTTTGAAAACATCTAGTAATGATCAGTACAGAAATTTTGTTGTAAACAATGAGGTCTGGCAACTTATTTGTTCAACCTGAATATGTAAACTGGGAAGCATTCTTGAGATTTTCCTCATCTTTGTTGCAGGTCTTAGCATCATAAACAGACGAGTTCCATTTTGGTAAAAGGCCATTGTCGAAAAGGTCAAGGAAACGTGACAATTTGGGTGGAGTTGACCGACACTGTTGAGATTTAGTTTCAATATCGAACTCACTTGTTTTTTTTATGGCTGTGCCATTTGTTTTGAGTATTATTCTGTCTTTACCTCTTCCATCTTGTTCGACTTTGGTTTGTATTGCCAGGTTAGGAGTGTCTCTCTTGAAGAGGTGATATATAAATCTACCCTGACTGTAAGAGATAGCATTAGAAATACTTGGTATAGCTAATGGTAAACTAATCAGGGCAACAGAACAAATGGTAACTGGTGTTTTCATCAACGGAAATGAAAACTGTTAACTAAAACTAGCACAACAATAATGAAATAAAAGATGAAACTCACAGAATCCGTGAAAACTGATAACTTTTAGGTAAAGCAGGCAAAAACTAATGATGAAACTTTTAACGAAAACCCAAATGAAAACACGACAAAAACTTAGCTGTACTAGGATAAGTTTTCATCGCACCCTAACCGCACAATCTGCTGAAGTATTTATTGGGCCTAAGAACAGCTAAGAACAAGACTAAACCCATTTCAAAGAGAGCAATCGGATGCTGGGGCATCAAACACGGATGAGGAACAGATGATGGAGTTTAATGACAGCCAGTTAATTAATGCAGTGAGTTGAAAATGATCTGACTAATCTTAATTGAGCAAACCAGCGGACTGGACATTATCATTAACCTTGGAACTACAACAGTAACATTGGTAACTGTCTGACTAGATTTCAAGATACTGAGTCAGATATTGTAGCATCCTTTTGTTATTAGTGTTAGTTTCAAATTTGATATAAAATCTTCAGTGCTAATAAAGTCCAACAGTTTATGAATTGAGTAAGCATTTTTCTATTATTTTAAACAAGTAGTTTGAGATTGAAATTGTGTCATTCAAGTTGGCTTTGATGATACATTTGAAAAACACTCCGGAAAAGGGCCACAACTTCTGATAGTTGTGGATGCAAGTATGACTGAATCGTGCAGGACATGGAGTGAGTTTGCTCTGTAAAACAGCAACATGGCAAGAAAATCATTGGGTCAGTTTGAAAGCACAGAGGCAAGAGGAATGGGAGCTTGGCAAGGATGTAATTGAGCTGTGATCAATTTTGGGATGGAGGATAAATATTGTGATAGGTGTTGAGGGCGATATGTGCAATGTGTTGTTAGATAGGAATGGATTCGTTTGAACTCCCCATAACTGCAGGTATGCTTAAGTTGGAATGTTCGGTTTCATTTTAACATTTTTTTAAAACTGTCACACAGTTGTACGTGCAGCAGCATATCTTACTATTTTAGATGGATTGCTACTGGATTTTTCTTGAAAACCTGGTTCAGCCAGGCATACCGTAAGAAATGACAACTTCTCAAGGAGGTTAGTAATTTTACAGTTAACCAGGATTTCTCCACTCCGGACTGACAGTTCCTCAAGCTTTAAGTTTGTAATGGAAACATTATACATCCTCTGAGATGCATGCCATCAGCCTTTTTGTGTGATGTATGTAATTTAATTTCACTAATTGTTCAAAATCTTGAGTCTACAGTCATTGTAATTAATGTTAGCTCATATTAATACTATTGAGTTACTAATGTAACTCAAATTCCATTACAGTTTAACGAAACAATGCCATGATTGTAATGTATGTGCATCAGGCAGTCATGATGCATTTTGTAAATCATGGTACAGCAATTGGGCACTAGACATGATTTGACAGCTAGCAGTGAACGGAACTGGGTTCGGGGCTGTTGTCAATCGTGTCTGCAAAGCTTAGATGCAAATTCACAGAGAAGGAAGTTTTTTACTCAATAATTGGTATTTGCTGATCAATCCGTCTACCTGCCTTTTTAAACAAAATACAAAAGCAGTGAGGGTCTTTTGGAGAACATACGAAATTATAATGTTCTCTATTTATACCTCACACAGCATATCACTTCCAAAGTCCATTGTTCTCAGCCCAACAAAAAGTATATTAAAGACATGTTGGTTAAAAGCATTCTTATTGACAGAATTTTCATTGTTTTTCATGTTTTGTTCACTGTTGTGTTACAGACTCTTCAACAAGTTGAGCTGCCAACATTAGTTCGTCGTCATCCACTTCAGATTCCTGAGGCATTTTCTCTGCAGACTTCTCCGCTGAAATACAAGCCAGGACAAGGTCGTCATCCTTGACCTCGTCATCGTCAACTTTAAGCTGTCCATCTTCAGAGTTGGACTCATGGTTCCAGATTTCAGTCAGACTTTGTGGAAGAGAACGCTCTAAAAAAAGTAATTAGGTTTTGAAAGCTATTACTGCCTTTCCAGACTGCCAAATTATGCATAGAGTATCTTTATAACTCAAATATTCTCAAATATTCTCCAGTTAGAAACGTGGTACAAAAAGTTATGTTGAATTAAAAGTTGTGAATTCTGCTGACTACCATTGCTTTGGGCACTAGACATTCTTCAGCATGAATATGTTTACCTGCATAGGCTTAATTTACGGGGAGTACAAGGGGTACCCGTACCCCACTTTTTTGACTGGAGGGTACTGTACCCTCGCTTTTCATACCCATTGTTTTTGCCCATTATTATTTTATCTGAGGAAGCCCTTGAGATTCAAAACAATTGCCAAGCATTATCATCAGTGTGATCACCATCATCATTGTTACTATTTTTTTGCTAAGGGGTCATCCATAAAGTACGTCTGCAATGGGGAGGGAGGGTCATTCAAATGGGGAGGGGGATTATGACCAGTGCGGATGTCCGCATCTCAATTTGAAAGTTTTTTAAACACCGTGTTTAAACTTTTCCCAAGAGATGAAAGGTCAGTGAAATGATTGCCTAAAACCTCCTGTCCTGTACTAGAACAGAAATACACTCTGGACTTGAAACCTCCAGCAGGAATAAAATGGTTGTTTAAATATTGTTTCTTCTTGATCGTCTCAGAGAGGGAGGAGGTCTTGATCTAATAATCATGTTCAAGACAGAGGGGACAGGAATTGAAAAAGCTATGTAAATGTACGGTCAGGGGCGTCTACACCATAGAAACCTTGGAGCAAATGCTCCATCCAAGAAATGGGGGGGGGGAAGGAATGGGAAGGGAGGAAAAGAGGGGGAAAGGGACGTTGCTCCAATGACTTAGGGGGGATAGATGCCCCTGTGTATGGTACAAGTTTTTATATAATGACCGTTCAATGGCTTTGGCACGCGGACGTCCGCAACGGGGGAGGGTAAGGTCAAATGCGGACAAGGGGGAGTCCAAAGGAGGTCATATTTTGCGGACGTCCTTTATGGATGACCTCTAAACGAGGTGGCGTATTATCTGTGAAATCACAATGCAATTATTACACAATGTTGCTATGGAAATATACCCTGTATGAAAACACAATGCAATTATTACAAAAGGCTGTTACTGCAATACATCCTCTGAACATGTAGTCACAATGCAGTTATTCCCAGATGTTAAGAGGTTGCTATGGCAACATGCTCTCTATGAAATCACAATGCAATTATTACAAGACATTGCTATGGAAATATAGCTTGTCTGAGATCACAATGCAATTATTGTAATTGTAATTGTAATTGTAATAACGACAATTTCTATAGCATCGTTGGTAGCAAGCTACTTCTAGGATGCTTCACACAAACGCACACACACTGTCTACTGTCAGCGCAAAGGTTAATGCTCGGTGGTTTTGGTTAGCAAGTAAAGTTTCAACTGTTTCTTAAAAACAAATATGCTTTTGGCTTCCTGGATATCAGCAGGAAGACTGTTCCAAGCACGCGGGCCAGCGACCCGAAAGGCTCGATCGCCCATTTTGGTTTTTGTCACTGGCACGAATACGCCAGCGGACTTTGCTGATCGCAATCGCGACCGATTAGGGTCGTCCGATAGCGGCCTGATGTTGTCTGCGAGGTAGCGTGGTGCGCAGTTATTCAGGCATTTGTGCACCATGATGCAAAGCTTATACTTGATCCGCTCGCCTACTCTGAGCCACTGTAGATCTTGGATCGCGGTTGTGGTGTGGTCGAACTTTTTAAGTCTCATGACCAGGCGAGCAGAAGCGTTGATGACCGCCTGAAGCCGAACGATACTGCGCTGTGGCAAGCCAGCAAAGGCGACATTGCAGTAATCGATTCGGCTCAGGATTAAACTTTGCACCAGATGGCGAGTTACGTCCTGTGTGAGAGACCGAGAAACAGCTCTCAGCTGTCTCAGAATTCCGAAGCTCGTCCTCACAAGCCCTGTGATGTGTGACGTCATTGATAGGTCTCTGTCGAGGTAAAGGCCGAGGTCGCGAACCTCGTTCCTTGGCTCGACAGCATCCGCACCAATGACGAAAGGACTTCGATCTAATTTTTCCACCCTGCGTGAGGACGAACACCAGATGAATTCTGACTTCGATGAATTGAGCTGCAGTCGATTGCATTTCATCCAGTCAGCGATGTCACTGATGCAGCTCATTGACTTGGACCGCAGACGCTGTACGTCGGTGGAATCAGGACGACAGAATCCGTAGACCTGTGAGTCGTCCGCGTAGAGATGACCCTGCAGACCGTGCTTGGATATTATGGTCGAGATGTCGGCAGTGTAAAGGAGGAAAAGAATGGGTCCCAGGACTGAGCCTTGAGGGACGCCACAGGTGAGGATAGTTGGTGTGGAAGAGGAGCCGGCATGGCGGACACATTGTTGTCTGCCAGTTAGGTAAGACGTCATCCACTCTAGCGCAGTAGATGACATACCAAATGACAAGTGCAGTCGACGAAGCAGAATGTCGTGGTCGACTGTATCGAATGCAGCAGACAGATCTAGAAGAGAAAGAAGAGAGAAGTTTCCAGAGTCAATCGCTAGAAGAATGCCAGACAGCATATCTGCAAGAACCGTCTCAGTAGAATGGAAAGCACGGTAGGCTGACTGTCTGTCGGGGAACAACTGGTTGATGTTGAGGTAATTGACAAGTTGCCTGGCTACAACCCGTTCCAGCATTTTAGACAGAACAGACAGGTTGGAGATTGGTCGGTAGTTTTTTACATCTGCGGTGTCTAGGCCAGGTTTCTTTGGTAGCGGAGTTATGGTTGCAACTTTGAAGGCCGTTGGAACTCTGCCAGTTGAGATGGAACGGTTGACAAGTTGAGTGACAAATGGGGCAATAGTACCGGCGCATTCCTTTAGCAGCCACGTAGGCAGCGGGTCGGCCGTTGACTGCTTGTTTGGAGTGCACCGGATAAGCCCCAGAATGTCATCGACGGAGACAGGCGAGAGCGAAGATAGGCGGTGAGATGTGGTTGAATAGGTTGGGTCGGCAGCGTCGGCGGTGGACTCTCTCACATCAGCAACAAGACGTTGCTAAGGCAATATATCCTCTATGATATCACAATGCAATTATTCCCAGAGGTAAGACAATCATTGCTATGGCAACATGTTCTGTATGAAATCACAATGCAATTATTACAAGATTGCTACGGAAACAGAATACTGTGTGAAATCACAATGCAACACGTCCTCTATGAAATCGCAATTGCAATTATTCAGAGAAGTTAGAAGAGGTTGCTAAGGCAATATATCCTCTATGAAATCACAATGCAATATTATTCCTAGCAATAGCAATATCCTCTGTGAAACCATGATACAATTACTTATAATACCGTACCTACACTATGGTAGCAATTGTATTGTATTGTATTTTTAGTTTGGTAACCAAACATTGCAAGGATAAACAAAACATAATGCTTATAATCAACATAATCTGGCTACACAGGAGACCCAAAAGGGGTCGTAAACCCCCCTTCCAGGGCCACCTGGGTAGTAATATATATATATTTATTTAACAGTATAGGGCTTACAGTTTGATGAAAAGCAGTCGATCTAACATCATTAGATATGTAATGGTAACAGTATATACTGAACTAAAGATTCAATAGCACATCTTGAGGCTATAGGCTTACTATGTACGCTCATTGTATTTAAGTTGATTAAACTGTGGGAGTGGGAGTGTCCCTTGAACATGGAACACCATAGCTTTTGCTCAAACGATCGTCAGTTGGCTATTGCTGAATTAACAGTGAATTAAATATTGTTGCTATTATTATTATTAGTTGTAGTAGTAGTAGTAGTAGTAGTAGTATTAGTAGTAGCAGCAGCAGCAGAAGCAGCAGCAGTAGTAGTATCATTATTAAGCCTATAATTATTATTATGCTTACAATGGCATTATAATTATTTAACAGCCATGAAGCTGAAACGATGCGAAATTTGGTACCCCCACTTTCTAGACCAAAGGTATGCCTCTACCTGGAGACCTGAAGTTAATTGCTCTGCAGTCAAAGTCATGGCATTTCTGATAATAAATTCCATTCTTCAAATCCACCACGATTCTGAAACCAGAAGTTAATCTAGATTGTGTACTTCGGCATAGGCGTAGACTCTGGGGGGTCAGCCGGGGCACGTGCCCCCCAATAATTGAGGAGCCGGGGCAATGCCCCCCAAAAATCGAGAGGGGAATTTCATCAAATATTAAAATGTTATGTTTAATATAGAAAAATTTCTTCAGAAACAGAAACACAGAGACAGAACTGAAATACTATCAGAATTCATAATGAAAACAAAGATTTATTTTTATCTTCAATATCTTCAATACGAAACAAATTCACATGTAAACAATACGCCCAATTTCATACGCATTAACGTAACACTGAAAGCCTCAACTGACTGTCCAGACCAGAGGTGAACATTTTTTTCGGATTTTGGTTCAAGCAAAAAAGAAAACCACAAAATTTGTTTAAAAAAATAAATTTCTTATTTTTGTAGAAGTTATTTTAATTGCATTGATTTAACGATATTTTATTTTCGGAAATCGCAACTGAATTAAATTGAGTTGGAGCTCTTGTTCATGCCATTTTTAAAAATGATTTTATGATCCAAAATCCGAAAATCTTAAAAACAACCAAAACAACAAAAACCATAAAAAACAACAAAAACAACAAAAACAACTTTTCATCGTGAAAAAAAACTTTTTTTTTTGCACATCTGGTCCAGACCCCATGCCCCCCCAATATTTTGGACAAGTTTACGCCAGTGTACTTCGGCCATTACAGGTGTAACTCTGGTTGCTTACAAAGTGTTGGCCCTATGACAGTGAACTAGATGATGGCAAGAACAGAATCCTGCTATAGAGTACAAACTGCCTTTTGTCAACTGTTTCCTAATTTATGTAGACTTGGTAACAACAGTGGGGAAAATCGAGCACTTTATGGCAAGAAAAATTTTGACTGTTGAATTTGATCTGGTAATAAGGGGTCAGCCATAAAGAAGGGGGAGGGAGGGGGTCAGTCAAATGCAGACAAGGGGAGAGGGGGTTATGACCAGTGCAGACGTCTGCATCTAACTTTGATAGTTTTTTAACACCTTGTTTCAACCTTCCCTGAGAGACGAAAGGTCAGTGAGGTGATTACCTAAAACTGTTTATAGTTAAACATTTGCTTAATATTAATATTACTTATGTTTGTTGTTTTAAAATGCAGTAGGCAATGTAGAACACTGCTTACTTTTCAATTTTAAATAACATGTACTTGTTGACATTGTAAGTACCGGAGGTAAGGTTGTTTTAAATAAGATAGAACTGGTAGCTTATTAATGACCTTAGTCACAATGTTGGTTTTTGTTAACTGGCTTTGGCACGCAGACAAGGGGGAAGGGAGGATCCAAAGTAAGTCATATTTTATGGATGTCCTATAGGAATGACCCCTAATTCCTCTGCCTCAACAGTTTAATAATAAATTGATTCACTTACATGATGTTGTTTTGGGAGGATCCAAAGTAAGTCATATTTTATGGATGTCCTATAAGAATGACCCCTAATTCCTCTGCCTCAACAGTTTAATAATAAATTGATTCACTTACATGATGTTGTTGCTTTTATGAGGCCGTCCAATGTTTTCGCACCAACGGTTCTTCACGATGTCATAGACAATCTTTCCTGTATCACTGAAGAATGCCCAGCGCCATATTGCACCCTGAACTCCACCTCGGATAATAACCGACTTTACAAACGTGTCCACTTCTGGATATGGAGATAGCTGGTATCCAGAATCTGATGCGGCAGATGTACAAGGGGCTTGGTTAGACAAAGCTGTGCACACATACAATACGTTTGAACGAACAAAAACAACAGAAGGTCTTGGTCATTAAAAATTAACAGGTATCATCATTTGGCTACCTTATAAAAGTAACGTTTCCTGCATCTTCAATTGATGGTGTCACAATTACATTACAAAGGATGTAAGCAAGATACTCTACTTGCTCACATATTACACATGCCCCTTTCAACAATAGCCCTCAGAAGTTGGTAAACACATTAACAACAAGCTGCATTGGTTTCCCAGTCACTTTTAGTACATGCTCGTTAAAAGCGTTAAAGGTCATTTCAGCTATAGTACAACGTAATTGCAACCCATCTTTCCATCTAGACCATATTCCTTAATGGTTAAATAGTTTGACAACAAATTGCAAATGTTAAATGACACTGACATTCAAACCTCAAATGCAAAAGATAGAAAGAAATACATTGCAATCTGCCACTTTGCCACAGAGGCGGCGCTACACCAGGGCGAGCCAGGGCATATGCCCTGGTAAAAAAGTCGTTGCCCTGCCAGTATTTTTACCCTGTCCAGAATTTGTTCGAAGCCTATTTTTTACATTCTTAGGAAAATATTAAAATATGGGCGCTATAATTCGTTATATTGAGTGAGTTAAATGCAAATGTAAAGACCTGCTTTGCCTCAACAGCATTACTTACTTACTGTTCCCTCCGTCCGAAGTAACGACTTCTTATATAATATATCGGGGTCCGAAGTCCGCACTCTGAGTCTGCGCAGTCGAAAACGTCATAATATTCAACACAATGACGTCACTCAAAACGCGATCTATCCATTATCATCGATCATCGTAATTTTTAATTATTTTTTATTAGATATCTTGATAATCTTGCTACTTAATTCTTAAAGTTTGAGTGATCGATACCGTTAGGATGGATCGGTATCTGAAGAAACCGAATCCGAAACGCCCGCGTTTACCTTCCGACGACGGTAAGTAATTTAAAGCAAAGCATAGAAATGCCAGCCTAACAACGTCCTACACCCCGGCGTCACCGCCCGATTCTTGATTCGTTTAATCTGAATGTACCGTACACGATTATGGCATCATATTGCGTGAAAATAGTCGTAAAATTGCTAAAGTAACGCAAATATGCATTTTTCAATTCTATTCATAAAATGAATTAATTAATTTCATTAATAAAAATATCATTTGAAACTTGAAAGAGCTACCAGTATCAACCTATAATATAGATTCCCCACCACAACGTGGCTGTCAGGACTTTGGCGTACTCATATAATTATATGTAACTGCAATTACTGGAGTGGTGAAGAAATACCATTTAGTTTAACTTATAATCAATGTTGTATCCGGAAAGTGTTAGGCCCCTACATTCCGATTGGTGCCTACTGTATTTTTTGCATTGAATTCGGATCAATAAAGTTGAATTGAACTGAAGAAATTGAATTGAATGCAAATGCAATAATCAGTTAGGCCTAGGCTAATGATATGACCGCAAATTGCAAAGTTGCAAACACACATCAGGATTCTAACTGGAGAGAAACCATTAATCTGTAATCACTGCCATAAATAGTTCACACAGGATGGCAGCTTGCAAATGCACACGAGGATCCATACTAAAAAGTAGCCATTTTGTTGCAGTCACTGCAGTAACGGCAGCACATATAAATATGAATACATATGGTTCGAGCCCGTTCATCCCATCCATACATTCCACGCATATAAACTTATTACTGCATTAATTATCCACACAATATCTATGACAAATCGATATACTTTTGCGTTGGGCGGTTGTAGACACACAATACGTGGAGTTGACATGCGAAGGAGCCAGAGATGCCAACGCATCCTTTCAAACCTTGGACTCTCACATTGATTTAAATTTAAGTGAAAGTGACAAAGATAGCGAGCTTGGCGATGAACATGCTGATGACGTAATAGGACCACCTGTGCAAGTTCAGTCCTGTCACCCGGTCCAAGTGATCTATCGCAGTCAGTGGATGATGGCCCAAAGCAACTGTATATAAGAACCTATCCGAGTCACGTAATTGGGACGACACAGCGGCGATTTAATTACACATGGTTCAAGCTGTACAGCTGGTTGGAATACTCAAAAGTGAATGATTCTGCTTATTGCTTCTATTGTCGTCATTTTGTCATGACTACCAGGCAAGAATCACAAGAACGACGCAAGGATCAAGTGTTTATTCACAGTGGTTTTCGTGCCTGGAACAGGTGCACTAGGTCGGATAACAAGTCAAACGCATTTCTCCAACACATGTACTCCGAAGAACATCGCTCCAGTGCTGAAAAACAATGAATGTCTCAGGAAAAACAGCTACCACGCTCGCCATGAGTCGCCGCCCTCTGCCCTGGTTACTTGCATGACTGCCCTGGCTATGCCCTGGTTACAAAAAGTGTCTGGCGCCGCCCCTGCTTTGCCAGCCAGATTTAACGTGCATGTCACTATGTACATGCCAAGAACAGTATTGTCAACATGAGAACATACACTTATGGCAACAATCCAACTGTATGGGTAACGTGGCTTGAAAAATATCAACAAAGCGCAAACAAGACTCACTACCAATATCTCAGTCTAATTTCTACCAACAAATGAGTTTGTTTCATTACTGGCTTACTAAAGGTGAACTTTTAATTTTCTTCATCACAGACATCTGTATATACTAAATGTGAGTTATGATGATGATCTACCAACCACATTTGTCAATTGACTCAGTCTCATTGTTCATCCCAAAATCAAGCAACTGCACTTCATCAGAATATCTAGAAATTCAACAGAATGCCTTCCAGTGTAATTTATAGCTAAACAGACTTTTCAACTCTGGCATTAAAAATCAGTATTGGCAGAAGATTCTTTGAATGGTGTCTTGAAAGTGGTGACATGAAAAGCTTTTACCATATCATAGGCTGTGAATGTACATCAGGTGCAGTCTTACTAAAGAGGCTATTAACCCTTTAACGACGGGTGTGCTCTAAAATGCATGGAAAACTAATCCTCTCGTCGTTAAAAGATTAAAGAGTATCAAAATTGCATTTAGCTGTAAATAACTTAGAATTTGTGCCACATTATTTAGACTTAGAAAGTGCCTTATTTTCTAAAACCTGAGCTTTGATACACATCATTTAAAAAATGCGAAGAATGAGACCGTGTATGATAAAATGGTTGTTACCCTGCTGAATTATGTTAAAAATGTTATAAAGTATCAGGTATTTGAGAGAAGTGCACACAACATATTAAACAGCACACAATGCATTTATATAATGCCCCTCCAATACAAGGACTTTTATCTTATTTGAATCCAGGGTAAATATGCTAAGCACGATCACTTACACTATTGCAGTTGTGAAGTATTGCTATAATTAAAATTTGATCTCGACTTACTCAACATGACTGACTAAGGAACTGAAAAATAAGATCTCGTCAGCGGAAATTTTTCTTCGTTTGCTTGGAGTGGTACTGATGGAAATTGCCTCTGGCTCGAAACAGTTGCCTTGTGCCAAAACAAGTGGATTGTTTTTGCCGAGCTTTGAAGAAAGGAAGAGTCGAAAGTTCCTATTTTTTGTGTAAACACCTACAGCAAGAAAAAGTTTTGTATTTGTGTTAGTTATTTACAATAAAAATTGAGCCAGTGATATAAGGACATGATATAACATTGCTTACAAATGAGCATAACTTGAAATTGACTAGCTGTATCCAAAGTGCACCATTTCTTTACATACAGTTCTGGCAAATGGCATATAATTACCACACATGGTGGCTTTGGTAGATGAAAGTATAAACAGCAAACTACTGTAATATGGAACACTACAAAATAAAGTTTGAGACTGAAAAACTTTAAAAAAATATAACTCACCTATGTGCCTGTTCTATCAATTATAATTAAACTAATTAAATATCTAAACTGTGCTTTGTGAAGGCCTCTCAGAATTGTTCTCAAGGAGAAGCTTTTAAGTTCTTCACGATTTGTTGCAAAGTTAAGCAGTTTTTGCCTACTGCAGCACCACAATTTTAGCTAAAAATCTCACAAAGATCACAGAAGAAATCCTGTTTTTCATTTCTGTGGTTGACCAACAGTTGTCTAAGGTCATCCTGCGTCAGTCCAGAGGATGGTGAGCCCAGCTGTGCAGCCTCAGCACTTATCAATGATGTATCTTTCAGTTCGAGAAGAAGTTGACTGTACACAAATTTCATGAAGTACCCTAAAACAACATCAATCAATCAGTTGAGGATTTGCTGCTAAGCAGTTTATATATGTCAAATTCCATGACGAGTCCAGTCGAAAGTGAATAGGAAAATCTAAGACAGGCATGGGCAACTTCTTTTGGTAGAGGGCCGCATTAGGATTTTAAGGCAGCTCAGGGGCCATATGCCAATCGCGGGCTAATTTTTTGCAGATTCATTTCCCCAAGAAAATAAGGACAATATTAAATTTTATTCAAACTAACTATTGCGATATAGCCGTTATGATTAAATTTAAGTTAAAGTAAAAAAAGATAATTTTTATGATGAAAACTTAATTATCTTAATACCTATAGTCTTACACTACAATAAAATACAAAATATGTTTTAAATTTCTTCAGTAAAACTGTAATTCTGTACAATGTATCCATTTGCTTGGTGTGCTATATTTAATGATTAATGTGAGATCTGACACTTCTTCTCATGACACAGATCCGGACTGTTTGCTTCAGTGTTCGAAGTGGCAATTCCAAGTTCGTTGGAAAGATTGTCACATGTTAGTCTGCATCTGTTTTTGCATTTTGTTAGTTTCATCTTTGAGAAGAACTGTTCACAAACATAGGTGCTTGGAAACAGTGCAACCATTATCAGGACATGAAATCTAAGTGAAGATGGCTTCTAAAGTTTCGAACCTACCCAGTCTGTGGTATTGTTTCATGCAGAGAGTAATTACATTGATGATTGAGTAGTGAACTAGTTGACTAGATTAGAGGCCGGATTCTTAATAAATAAGAAACAGACGTTATAATGTCGCCTACGTACAGCAATCCAGACATTCATGTAGGGCCGATAAAAGGTTCCCAAGTGCCAGGTACAATGCTATTATAAAGGACATGTCAAGGGCCGGTCTAAAGGTCCCCAGGGGCCGGATCCGGCCCGCGGGCCGTATGTTGCCCACCCCTGATCTAAGAAGACTGCGAAACAGCCTAGGACGAAAAATTTATTAATGAGTAAGCATCAAACCATAACACCACGGACTGCAAAAACCTCTGCAAAAACAATGAGGACATAGTAAGTACCTTGAAGGTACATGTATCATGTATGCACTTTCAAGGAAATCAAAAATTGTGAACCAAAATGAAAGAACACAATGCATGTGTGTTGAAATTCCATCTTTGTTTACTGTCATGAATTTTCTGTGTGTTGGTTCCTGCATTTTTTTACGTTAGGTCTGATAATAGCAGATACTAGCATGACCAGAAAGCTGAGATATGTCTTGTATCGGTAATTTGAGATGCAGCTATGACTTACGATCAGATCTGTCAGACAAATGTCAGGTTGTTGCCTATAGCCAACAGCACTTTTACTGCCAAGCAAATTCCTCAATGTGTAAGCTAGATTACCCTTAATAGCATGGTAACATGTAACGTAGTACTCAGAATTTGATACTTTCATGCAGCGTTGACGCCGTTGAGCTAAATTTCTGTTCCCTTGTACAGATATTGACTGATGGCACATCAGAGGCATATTTAGCATTTCTTCCACATAAATCAATACATTTACCATATTCAGACCTGTGTATTGATAACCCGTAGAAAATCATCATTGATCACTACACATATTCTCAAGGAATCAATCCATGCACTACTCCACCATAACCGAATATAGTCATCACCACTCCCATTGATAAGAACAATGATTCCATTATCAAAATTACCTCTGAAATACTTCAAAAGATTACATAACCAAACAAGCATCCCATTTCTAAGAGAAAAATATTACAATAAACTGAGCAGGACATTTTTAGAATCCATCATAATGTTGTATAATCTAGACACCAAAACATAAAAACTGACCTGCGCTGATGTTGTTACGAAATACAGCGTTTGTCAGATGAAAGATGAGGTGACAACTGAACTTGACGTTTGTGCTTCAGTGCAAACGATAAAAAGATGTTGGTCAAACTATATCTAATGGTATATGATCTGAAGGTGTCTACACACCCATTACATGCATCATAACAAATGACAAAGTGGAAGATGGTTGCTTCAAAACCCGTAAATTTCTGTTAAGAGGTACACAACATATGAGAGAGTTCTGAGGGGTTAGAGTAGTTAAACAAATAGAAAATTACAAGTTTTGAATCAAGATATAACATCAGGAAACTGACAGAGCAGATGGAATCAGTCACCAAATAGCATAAGAGGTCAATAATGTCCTAATCGGGGTAAGTCAAAGTCCATGTTGGATTAAACCATTTTTGAGTCTGAATAAGTGCAAATATTATCTTTCTTGACACACAGTAAATTATTTTCATCGAAGACCACAGTTGCATTACATGTATTGATGATTCATGAAGCCCTCAGTTCAGTTGGAGTCAGACAGAGACTGATGTGAATATCCTGCTTATTTTGAATATCGGATATATATCTAAATGTTACAGGTGATGACCTTCGCTATAGTGAAGTTTTACTGTACACAAAGAATGGTTTTTGCCCATTTTATGCCTACCGTACATGTACTTGCATTCTGAGCATATTTCTTGCAGATTTGCTTTTTCATTTTGTGAGCCTTTCTCAGGCATAAAAAATGTGCTTCTACATGTGGTAACCCAACTTGCTCAGAACACTGTAAACTTGAAATACAATCATAGACCTACACTACTTTTATGCTAAAACATACTAACCTGGCATCTAGGTTAAGAACTTGATTGGCCTTGCAGTCTACGTTAAAAATCCTTTTCAGCCAATGACAAATCAACTGAAAATGAACACCACATGGTTTCTCAATCTCAATGATAATGAAACTAACAATGCAGCTAACAAAATTAGACAATAATAAAATCATAATGTACAAATTAACTTAATATGAATTTAAAGTGGTTCAACAATTTTTGGATCTGTGTTAGAATTTACTAACCCTAATGAAAATGTAAACCATCTGTTCTCCTGACTTTCCTGGATTCAGCATTTTATCAAATTCCAAGTCAGCATAAAGATGGCAAACAGCATCTTCAATATAAAAAGCAACACATTTGAAAAAAAATTGGCATTCCAATTACAACCTGATCTCAATTGCTTACAGAAAATTTATTTCAAACTAGTTTATCCCACACTCAGCATCTGCTCATTTGTTCTGCAATATGGTATGTCACCTCTTGGGAAAATCCCATGGTAATTCCAGTTACCTACAACCTATTTTGTTCAAACTTTGACCGCAAAATGGCACCAGCATCATATGTTACAGTTTCTAACTGTTCCTACACTAGATGAGGGACCATACATCTAAGGCTGCAAGCATATAGATAATGACATTTTATTAAACGATGTTCACGTTGAAATTAACAAACTTGGAATTCTTTACATCTTAACATATCTTGAAACAAAAGCTTACATCTGTTGGTCAGAAACTATAAAACCACAAATGCATGAATAAATATTTTATTTTCATGCGTCGGCATTGAGGGCTCACGTAACCTCAAGTCTTTTATTGCATAGATGATTACTGGTATAACTGCTATGCAGGTAATTAATTAGGAATGAGCAGTGTTGTTGGTGCAATACGCTTAGAGAAATGTGATAATTAAATCCAAGAAAGAGAGTTTTTATTAATTAGTAAAGGTTCAACTAGGTCTTAGTCAGCCATACCTAAAAATGTTAAAACAAATCTACTGACTGACTAGCAATGATTTTTGTTATACTTTGGCATGACGTAAGGGGTTTGCAACCAGTGAATCACATTCAATTGGGAATTCTTTGCTGAACCACATAAGTTGTAGTGGAAGATGACAGCTATTGTACTCACTATGTTTCCACTAAATGATTACAGAAGATATAAAACTACGCTTCTGAAGGTTCATAAGTACCGTATGTAAAACCATACCCTGATCTGTCTTATATTACCTAATCACCTAAAGATGCATCAAAACAGAATTCAAATGCCATACCTTGAGGTATTACTTCATAGTGATGTCTCTGATCAGTGGGCAGTCGACTAAAACATACAATTTATATAGGATTTCTTTAATACAAAAACACTTTTAATATTTTTCTTGTTAAAGTGGCAGAGCAATCTTATTCTTTTTCTTTTTGAATGTATGCACATATGTGTGTATGTCTGTAAGTATTAAGTGAATTTTGTAGAGCACCCTATAAGGAAATCTCAGAAACATTTTATAAACATCACAAAGTTTTGCATGAATGGTATTACACAAAGTTTCACAGTAACGCACTCTAACGCTGTTCGATAAGTTGATTTTACGACATCCATGCCTGCACTTCACCAACGATAATGCATGCTTTAGACACACAAGTGGATGGATGACATGTAAGGCACAGCTGGACATCACACTGATGGAACCTGAGCTCCAAGATTTGTGATAAGCTTGGTTTATAAATGTCAGATCGGCTGTGTACAGTACATACAAAAGGCCCCAAAAACAAAGCCCTGTGGAACATCGAACGGAACTGGGCCAAAACTGAGTCCTCGTTTTTCTATTCTTGTTTTTGTAATTGCAATAGAATCTGAAACAATGTCAGTCAATAATTAATTAGTGCTTGCAGATGACACAAACTTTAATGAGTGAATTTCTTTCCTCCCTCTCTAAGCTTTGTCTAATTCTCATGAAACAGTAACTCGGAGCAAAGGACCCTTTTATATGTTCTATAAACAGCATTAGGAACCTGATATAGTTACTGACTAAATTGAAACTAAAAATTGTAACTATAAAGCAACGATATTTACATCCCGCTAACTATGAACAGACCTTAATCTTAACTAACATACCTATAGTAATGCCAAAAGTGTTCGTAACTTGATACAAGGTAAAGCCTTTGGCCAGCTCTCTCCAAAAAACTGTCACTCTCATAGGCAAAAACATGCAGATCCTAAAACAATATAAGTACAGTTTATTAACAAGGTATTATTATTTTTACATGAAGATTTACAAAGCGCAAGTTAATATAACTAAATCTGCTAGTAGTAGCTCGGCTTAGTTAGATAATGAGAACAGGTAAGTTTTTAATTTATTCCTGAAGCTTTCAGTAGAAAGTTTCGTAACACAGAAACTTTATGTACAGTGTACAGTAACTCCAGTTACTGGAGTAGTGCATTCCAGACAGTTGGACCAGATAAATCTGACAAACAAAATGGCCTCTGCACTAACCGTAGAAATGTTAAACACTTACAACACCACTACTGGTGCAGCACACCATGTTAATACCACACCAGAAGTAACAGAAAAACAGACATAAGAGACAACAGAAACTGAGAAAGAAACAGACAATGAAGATGTATGTAATGACAGGTAATGTAATAGTTTGCACCAAACATTTATATAGGACCTTTCACGATCACTCAAAGGCAGTTTATTTATTAGCCTTGTGCTGTACTTAAAGGTACAGTCCTGGAGTTCAAAAATCTTTCAGCTGAGGTGCATATATGATGTAAATAATCCAAGTTACACAACAGTTATTCAAAACCTGGATAGACAGATGAAATCCACAAAAATCATTAATCTGCAAAAAAGATGAAATCCACAAAATTCATAAATCTGCACTAAATGAATGTGTGTGTGTTTCCAGTCATATAAATTTCAATACTAACTGTAGAATGAGATCGAACAAATTCAATGGCATCATTTTGCCTGTGAAAAACTTTCCAATTGGAATCTGGACTGTCCAGTCTAAAATGATAAACATAAATTAAATTGACTCAATTCTCGATAAATGTTTGTACCCTTTTACTTGATGCCATAAATTTTAATTCAGCTGGCAGTCAATATAGCTGCTTAGCTTTTCACGAGCTAAATGAACCTTGAACATTCTCATCAAATTTATTCTTTAACAACAAAGTTCAGCTTAATGGCAGCTACGATTTGGCATGCTGTCAACTCAAGTCTACGTAACACAGTAAAGTAGGTGTTATTTGTATGTATGTAACTATGTATGTATGTATCTAGACTTTTACAAAGGACTTTTATAAAGTGCATTTTAGAAATCCCTCAAAAGCGCCAAGAACACGGCTCTACAATGGATCTGAACAGGTGGGTCTTAACATAGCTAGAAAAAGTAACTTCAGCAGAGTCTAAAGGGACAGCTCAAATGTCAACTTGAAAATTCTTCCAAAGGAATGGGCCAACGCACGAGAGTGCATAGTGCACTCGTGTTGACATATGGCAGCAAGGGACCAGAAGATCTCCATGGTCGGCTGAACGAAGCGACCGGCAACCCGGCCGAGCTGAAACCGGCACAAACAGTTCTCGTATGTATGATGGAGCAGAGCCAACCAACAAAGCCTGGCCAAGGAGGAGGATCTTGAATTTGGTGTTATGTGGATGCTTAGAGGTTGGTGAATACTGGTAATTCAATGAATCACAGCAACAGATCTATTTAAGTAGAACTACCTTGGTTTGTAGTCTGGAGCAACATGCTTCATCTTCAGTTCCTTCTCTTTTTGCACCAGCTTCCTCTGAAGCTTCTGTATATTCGCTCTGTTCAAAAACAAAAGCTTTTTAAATAAAATCTTGGTAGCAACTTCTTACAAAACCTGATTCAAGTTTTAACACCACAGCACATCAATCTGTTACTAATCACTATTTGTTCATTCAATCAGAACATTAATACCTCAAGTACATTTCAAGAACCTAGTCAAGCTCAGAAAAAGGAGACAATTTTCTGCTGTTAGTAGAAAGGTCAAGAAGCATCACTGGCTATGTAGGAAATGGCAGACCTAAAGCACGACCACTTCGGCCAGATGGTTAAAACACCAAAAGATATGATTTTGATTTTTGCATTGTTGAGATGTGAATGAAATAACAAGTTTGTCCCAGAGCTATTGTCAGCCAGTAAGACCCGAGACTCGTTTAACTCGTTTATCTGCATGCACTTACAATGCAGGTACATGCAGATACCACTAGACTCCATCCAATTTTAAATATTCGCGTGCTATGAACAGGCATCAGTGAAGGAAATGTAAATGTTCAAAATTTCTCAGCCTCACAAAAGCAGTAATCTTAGTCCAACTCCCAGGGATTACCTCTGTTGTCCATAGAAACAACGTTTCGACAACGGTAGCGCCTTTTCATCGTTTTCATTCATGATGCAACCCCAGAATAGTGAATAATTATAAATTGCGATTTATTCTAAGATAAAAGAGTATTGACAACAGGAATTAGTAACTACTAATTATTTTGGTCGTTCCAAATGCCCGCCATTCTAAACCAATGTTTTATCCAGGTACCGTAAAATGCTGAACACAAGCCCGTAGTAAGTGCCTCGCTTGCTCGTTGTGCCGTCATTAGGAGCCGGTCACACGTGCTCAAAGGCGCGAGTGATAACTAAAACGCGATGCAAGTACTGCAATCTTTAATGTTTTATGAGTAAGGATTAATTCCAGTAAAGTCAGTTTAAGATGCCGGTTAAAATAGGTGAATTAAACTTTGCTTGTGTGTTATGTATAATAATGACAGCACAGGCCTCTCGCGTAATAAATTGGCATAGGCCTAGAGCCCTAGAGCATGCTTTCTAGATAGCATATACTGAGCAGTGATGGGCAATAGTTAACTAAAAAGTTGCTAACTTTTAGTTTAACTAAATTTTTTGTAGTTAAGGCAGAAGTTTAACTAAAAAATAGTTTAGTTAAAACCACAGTTTAACTAAAAAAAAATTAGTTGCTAACTAAAAAGTTTAACTAAAAAAATCAGCAATATGCAACTATTTTTCCACAGTGAACACTGAACACTGTCAGCAAAAAACATTTTAACACTGCATGGTTTTAGCATTAACAGCCTGTGTTTTCAAATTCATACTCTATTTACAGTACACATGTAACTGTATGCCAGAACAGTACACATTACATAGTTTGAAGGTGAAATTGTCATTGACGCTTTGCATTATTACAGTTCTCTTAACGTCTTTTATTGTGAAAATGTTTGTCGTAAAAAGTTGGAAAAAGTTTAACTATTTTTTTTTAGTTTAGTTAACTACTTTTCAAAAATCAGTTGCCAACTTTAGTTAAACTATTTTTTTAGTTGGAAAATAGTTTTAGTTTAACTTTAAAAAAATAGTTTAGTGCCCATCACTGATACTGAGTAGGCCTACCTATAGACGGTCTGTAAGCCTACTCGGGGCCTTAACTATGGCGTTGCGCCCACTTAAACGGGCAGCGGTGGTGAAGGATTTCACCCGATTAATTCATTGAAAAATTGTCAGGATAGAGGCTAAGACTAAGGGGGTCCATAGAGTAGTGATAAGTGATAACATCACTGGCGTGAAGAGCAGTAGGTAGCGGGATCGCTTCCAGCAACCCTCCCAAAAGGTCCACTCAGCCTATCATTCGCGAGATGGCGCGTTGTTAAAATAACATGTAGAACGTGATTGGCGCTTTACATGGCTACCGTATACAGTTAAATTTCGACTCCTGTAATAACTTGTGATCATCCGTTCATATTGATTTGTAATCATACTGCGTAATTGTCAGTTTGAAAATATTAAACGAAGATTAGGCCTATAAGAGGCCATATGTTCGCTATAAAAACGTACGTGTGCATTTACATTCACGTTACTGAAAGTCACGTGAAACTCCCTTTCGTTGTTTCACGTTCTAGTTCCAGCTTCAAATTCAGATCAAAATGATAAACTAGCTGGTGTATATTTGATGATAACCCAGCTGGCGTATATTTGAAGTTTTACGGTAAAACGTAAACACAAAGGACGTGTTCCACTACTGCTCAGAGCATGGTTGGAGTTTATTCGCAGTAGATTCCTTTAACACGCTGGTCAACAAGCGCTCACTTAATCTAAATTACATGTATGTACACGTTTTATATAGCAAGCATATTGTCTCGACCCTGATAATTTTTAACTGAATTGTTCTGGTGAGATCCTTCACCAACGATATACTTTTTGAGGTGGATGACACCAGAATAGGCCCATAGGCCTATAACATGTTTCCGATATGAAGGGCAACTGCTAGGCTATATGCCCTGGATCAGAAGCGTAACTTTAGCCTAAAAAGTAGGGGTACCAATACCTTTGTCTAAAAAGTGGGGGTGCCAATTTCTTCTCCACTTTCGTTTTTTGCATGATAACCATTTTGAACATATTCCCTGTCAGGTATTCTCATTAATTATATGGCTCTCGATTTACCTTTGTATCTAAGCACTTTCATACTTTTGGCGGAGATTGCGTTCTCTGGGAAGGCACAATAATAAAATATTGATTGGCATTGCTTAAAAAGTGGGGGGTACAGTACCCCCCAGTCCAAAAAGTGGGGGGTACGTGTACCCCTCGTACCCCCCACAAATTACGCCTATGCCCTGGATAGATGTCGGGTCTTGACAAATCAATTACACCTCTAAAATGATTTATTGGAAATAAAAAAAGTAACGTCATTTCCAATGTAGCCTATACTTCTCTTTTGCAAAATCACATCATTGTCTCTGTCATTCTTGCAAATGACGTCATCATCTGTGTCTGACGAGAAACAAATTTAAGGACCCATGCAGCTTTACTGTACCTTGCCTCAATCTGCATACCTATACTTTTTCTTTGACTTACCTTCCATTGCTTTACTGTACCTTGCCTCAATCTGCATCACCATGCCTTACCTTACTCACTTACTTACCTTACCCTGTGTCATTTTACCTTACCTGACCTTATTCTATTATACACTATCACCTTGCACTGCCTTATGTGAACTTATGTGACGATGTTTGTTTTACCTTACTTTGATCCTCTCAACCTATGAAACTTAATTTCAGACTATGTTATCAACGCGAGAGAAGTGAATCCAGCCGAAGAACCCAACCTAAAGAAATGACCTAATCCGAAGAACCCAACCTAAAGAAATGACCTAACCCGAAAAACCCAACCTAAAGAAATGACCTAACCCGAAGAATGCAATCTAAAGTTTGATCAGCAACTGCCAGGAACAAGGAACCAGAGATTGGAGAACAGAAATGTTGCAAATCGGCATATGCATATTGCATAAGCTTATTTTCGGAGTCCAATTCCACATTCCTTCGCTCAACCAGCATCCCCTCAACCATCCCATTTCTTTTCCTTTTCAATAACAATCGACTTTTATGCCTATCCTACCTCTTTAGCCTACTCCTAAATGCAAGCAAGCGCTGACACGCAATCGTTGGCTTACATATCCAGCACGTTACCGGATAGATCGAATAGCCATGTATTTTATTCCTCACTACTGTACAATGATACCACATATCCGTTGTAATAATAATCCGGTGCGTTGCGGCTCGAGGCGAGAAGGGATCGATCGTGATACGTAGATGTGACGGTAGCACTATGGAGGCACCGGTGTGTTGCTGTCTGAGGCGAGATGGGATGATCGTGATGCGTGTTGTGGTTGCACTATGGCTCTGTCTTGTTTTGTGTTGTGTAGTTGTTGTTAGTAATACCTGCTGGGCCTCTGGCGTGGCGTAAAACCCCGTAAGCCCTTTGTTTTGGCAGGTGAGCCCCTGGCGTGGCGTAAAACCCCGTAAGCTCATAGGGCCTGTGTTTTGTCTGTTGTTTTGTGTTGTGCATTTTGAGCCGAGGGATAAGAAGGAGGAGGATGGAAGACTGGATTAGAGGGAAGAGGAGCTGGACATGGAGTCAAAGCACAGTACAGTAACGAATGGACAGTGAAATCAAAGCCGCAAGATAAGGACATTCTCAACTCAACTCACAATGGGACAGACGCTTATCCTACCTGGCATGAAAGTTCTTCGTTACGCTTCTGAAGCAGATTTGTACACTTACAAATAATTAGCAGTGTGAGGAGGAGGACTAAAGTAAATCAACTGAAAAGTTATTTTGTTCAATTTTCTTTCTATCGTCGTGTCTTTTCAGACTTTAACACACCCTCTCAAGGCCGTATTTAGGGGGTGTTTTTGGTGTTTAAACACCCCCCGAAATTAAATAATGTAAAAATTAAATAATGCATTTACTAACTCCAAACCCCTTGGTCGGTTGACTCGGTTGCTTGTCGGCTTGCTCAAGGACGAGAAAACACCCCCGAAACAGAAAACACTCCCCGAAACAAAATCCTGGCTACGGCCCTGCACCCTCTGACTAACCAATTTCGCCTTTGATTCGTAACTTCGTAAGTTGCTGTTTAACGACACTGTGCTATAACGAAGGCGATTCGCGTCGACCTCCTCCTTTCTCCAGGCTTGGGGCTGGCACTACCAGAGTACGCACATTGGCGGAGTTTCTCGACTTTCACTGTCGACTCTTATATAGCAAATAGTCTAAGTAAGCAACACGGACCCGAAGTACTAATAAACACTTTGTCAAATCTGTATTGTAACTGGTTTTTGACTAATTCTATACTGAGAATATCAATACGCGTGTATACTAACTTCATTGATTGACACCGAACAGTGATTAAGCCAAATATGATTACTATAGAAAATAGGCCTACCATTGCTTATGGACTATTGATCAACCTTATAGCAACAGATCGATTTGCAAGCATCTTCATATTCTAAAAGAAACAGAAACTTTTGCCTCTCACCAGGCTGCATCTGCAAACGAGGTCCTACATCTGCAAAGTTGTGCAAACGAGGTATATTCGTGGTACGAGTTCACATTTGTGTTATTCTATTCTCAAGTATATCGTTTAGAATAAGATAATATTATTATTATTCAGATAAAGATAAGGACCAACGTCGTTATTTACACTGCGTCTTAGTTAACTATTGCCCATCACTGAGAGTAGGCCTATGTGATCACAACGTATGCGAAATCTGTCGATAGTACGTATGAGTAGGTTCAGCGTTACGTTAGATGCGTAAGTCAACGATTTGGGCCTGTTTTATTCTCGTTTCCTATTTTTAGTTTCGTTTAATATAACGAGAAATCAAAACTGAACTACAATGTACGTGTCTTGTTTTGAGTTGCGCTACGTTTCTTGTCGGTCAAAATCGATAGTCCGAGGCTGTTAAAACACTTAAAATGTCGTCTGACTCTCATGCTGAGGAAAAGCAACTTCAGCTCAGTTTAATAGAACGGAAAAGAAAAATCTTTTGAACCGGAGAAACAATGATTGTGCCCATAGGCGTAGGCTCTGGGGGGCAGCAGGGGCACGTCAATAATTGAGACGGACTGTATACCCAATGCAACAAGTGTAGAAAGACTAGCCAAATCCCCCTCCCCCCCCAATATGTTGGACAAGTTTACGCCAGTGATTGTGCCCATCTTCCACAAATAAAAAAAAACTCGTTCTCTGCGATAGAGTCCGAACATCGTCCAAAATACTCGAAAACAACGGCGAAATAAAAAATGATTCAAAGGAAGCAAATTGGGTCACATATATTTGAAGTGCGAACGAACAAAAGTTATCGAGCAAAATCCGCATGCGACCAACGCTCTTCAAACCTCTCAACCTTTTTACATACGGCAGCTATTCACCATCCAACCGTCCGGATCTACTCGCTCATCATCATAATTATCTTTCTCTATCGCGGCCTCCAGCCTCCTCCTCTCTGAAACTCTGCAATTCTGAAATTCCCCTCCTTATTCTATGTTGCACCAGACGTTTGGAATGATCTCCCAAAATATCTCCGCCAGTTTGCTCATCCTCCCATATGGCCTGTTGACATCACCTCTCCTCCGCTTGCACTCTGCTCCGCTGCTTTCCACTCACGACTGAAAACCGAACTCTTCAAGCTATCCTATCCTAATTCCACAACACAATCACCATCATCACCGATTGCCACCGTAGCCCCATGCTGTCTGAGCCTGTCTCGTCGGCTTGACCTCCCCGGACTCTGACCTGGCACCGGAACGGACAAGGCAGCCTGGCTATTGCGGACTTGATTTAATATAGAGCCGGTGTTCAAGCTTGGCTCCCTCACGTGGCTTTTCTGTGGCGCTGAGAAATTTCGGAGATTGACATTTACATTATAATTATAATCGATAAAAAAAACGACACGCTACAGCAACACACGGCCACCTGCGCCGCCGCAATATCTCTCCCAAGTGTAGTAAAACGACACTTGGGGTTACATCACAGCGCATGTGATGTATCTCGCACGTCCACTCCAAGTGTAATATAACTATATTTTACGTAGGTTGAGTTGCTTACTACAACCTAAAGTACGTGTGATTGACCTATAAATCGCCTAAGAATAGCCGTGGGCGACTACAATTCATATTGTTATCCGCCAACGCATTGTCTGAGTGGACAGCCGGGCAGATGGGTGGACAGATGGACAGACACAAACGGACAAACGGACAAATGGGTGGACGGACGGATGAAGAGAGGAAAGAGCGACCTGTGCATCATTTCCCACATTTCGATATTCTCAGTGAACAGTTGATGACTCTTAAGACACTTCACGTCTCAAGAACCGGTGTCGCTCTGCCTGTCTGTCTTTCTGTCCATCTGTCTGTCCGTCTGTCCATCCGTCTGTCTGTTGTCTGTCTGTGTGTCTGTCTGGTGTCCATCGGTCTGCCAGAGTGTCAGCCTGCGTCGATGGGATCTAACGGTCGCCTATATGCATCCAGGCCAAGCCCGATACATGTCTGTCGATGAAGCCCCTCTGGGAGATTTATAGAAAAACGATTTTATATATATATAATTATATATGTACACACACACATATAGACCCTATATATAATATATATATATATATATATATATATTAAGAAATATGTATTTTTCTCAAAATAGTAGATATCAATAAAGCAAGGATGGCACGGAGGCAGTGTGCTAATGCGTTTGCCTATCGCCTGTGCTTACAGGGTTAAAAGCGGATCCAGGAGCGATCAATCACGTGCCCCAGTTGATTCTGGGGACTCGATCGCCTCTGAGCTGGATAGTCCGCTTAGCCCATAAAGGTCAGGGTAATGGTTGCCCACAGATTTCGTACAGTAGCAAAGGTCCATGATAATATCATAGTACTGTTAAAGGATAAAACGTTGAAAAATATAGGGAAAGTAAATAGAAATAAAATGTTGTGCAAGACAAGCAAATGTCGAGAAGTGAAGAGCACAAGAGTGAAGAGGGAAGTAGTAGGTCTCTTGAAGAGGCGCTATATAAATTTCCAGAATGAATGAATAAAGGAAGGAAATCGTGAAAAGAAACAGCAAAAGAGAAAGTGAAACGCAGAGGAAACGGCGACCAAGCAGTTCATAACAAACGTTGATAAAACTGAAACCTACAGAATGACTTTACGTTGTCCAAAATCGTAATCGTAACTGTAATCTCCAAACTTTTAAAGCGCCACTCGAAGGCCAAGCGCAGGGCACCAGCCTATTCACGAACGCTCGGAAAGACTTCAAACCCGCTCTTGGAAAGTCTCAAAGGCGCTCCTCGTTAGCCTTGATGATGTAACTGGTAGGCCATACAGGTGTGCATGCGCTAGTTCAAAGGCTGGATAAGGAAGGACGGTTGGGCGGTAATTAAGGTGCATATTATATTACTACCAGCCGTAAAACTTAGACGACAGAAATCGATTGTGTAGTGCACCAAGTAATGGAAAGGAAACAGAATTTCTTGGGACTCGCAGGATGCACGTAGGACGCAATTATACGTCGGAATAGAAAATGACTTATGCATTTCGGATGTTAGATTACAAAGGAGCCAAATGAAGAAACGCAGTGAGGAGTACGATCGGCGTCGCAAGGCAGTTACCCTTGGATTTAAGGAAGGAAAGACGGAAGGAAAGGAAAGATGGAAGGAAGGAAGGAAGGAAGGAAGGAAGGAAGGAAGGAAGGAAGGAAGGAAGGAAGGAAGGAAGGAAGGAAGGAAGGAAGGAAGGAAGGAAGGAAGGAAGGAAGGAAGGAAGGAAGGAAGGAAGGAAGGAAGGAAGGAAGGAAGGAAGGAAGGAAGGAAGGAATGGAGGGAGAGAGGAAGGAACGGAGGGAGGAAGGAAGGAAAGATGAAATGGAGGATAGGAGGCTGAATGATTGATGGATGGAAGGAAGGAAGGAAGGAAGGAAGGAAGGAAGGAAGGAAGGAAGGAAGGAAGAAAGGAAGGAAGGAAGGAAGGAAGGAAGGAAGGAAGGAAGGAAGGAAGGAAGGAAGGAAGGAAGGAAGGAAGGAAGGAAGGAAGGAAGGAAGGAAGGAAGAAAGGAAGGAAGGAAGGAAGGAAGGAAGGATAGAAGGAAGGATGGAAAAAAGGATGAATGAAAGGAAGGAAGAATGGAAGAGTAAGACAAGAACAGTTTCATATGCTGGTGAATTAATCATACTTGAACAACAGGAACAGTCTACTGTTGTTGATTTCGTGCATACAGAACCAGAGCAACACAATATTTCCTCTGATTTGTGCAGTGAAAATAATGTTTGAAGACACATTTATATATATGTATATATATTATATATATATATATATATATATATATAAGCTATATAATATGTATGGTAGACAATATGATAGACAACTGTTCTAACTCTTTTGACAACAGCGATAGTGGTCTACTTGCCAGACATTTTGTCTCTACGTTCGTACTGTCAACACAGATTTGCAATTGCGTCGACAGATATTCGTTCTAAGCATGATAGGAATTTCGTTCTGTTTCTATAGCGCTTCATTGAGCAACGTCCTTCGTCCGTTGACGGTAATACGATAAGTCTGATGAACCATTACGTCCTGAATAGATGTCGGCAAAAGTTGGGCCACGCATACGATGGATATGAACCCTATTGGGCGCCTACGACAAGCGGAGGCAGCACGGGGTGGAGGTGGGTGTTTCCAATGGCGACATTTTGGCGCCTCGCAGACTTCTTAGATGCCGGAATCTGCGTCCGTCATGACGCAATCAAGCGTATGCAAATGGCAGTTTTATTAGCTGCGGGGGTCGACTGTCTCAGCGTCCAACGGGTAAACAGCTTATCGATAGCCGTGTGGATTTTCTATGGACAGCCGATTGAATCATAAATACGCCTCCGCTCACCTATGTGTGTTTCACGCAGATGGATATTTTTCTAGCTTCTTTTCAAATGATGATGCATTGGGCTACTGCTCAGTCTCTGTTACACTGTCACACATTACAACAAGAGCCTTCGATTCACATTTTTCATGGTGGCAGTCAACGGCAAATGTTGAGTTTAGTTTCATCGTATGTTTAAGCCCTACATAAAATTGTCGTGTTAACAGTCAAATTATCGATGTCCAGGCCCAGTGGCGTAACTTTGGTCTAAAAAGTTGGGGTACCAATTTCTTACGTACACGAAGCATGGCGGAGGCTGCGATATCTGGGAAGGCTCAATAATAAAATATTGATTGGCATTGTTTAAAAAGTGGGGGTACGGTACCCCAGTCAAAAAAGTGGGGGGGGGGGGTACGGGTATCCCTCGTACCCCCACAAATTACGCATATGTTTAGGCCTACATGTGAATATTTTGTGGATAAGTTTGTGCTCTTCTTGTGCTGAGTTAAATATTTATTTCTTGTATGTATTGATTTACGCTCCGTTCGTATTGTGTGTGTGGTGATCTGTGCTTTCTTACTTCGCGATGTGCATGGGCTGAGCACTGACATGTAATTTATGGGTTTAGGTCCACACTAACTTTGACTCGCAATGAGTGCATTCGTGAGTCACCCACAAACTGAAAGAACTGTTATTTCTTATTTAAAGAGGGTAGCACACTACCTATTCATCACCTAACAAAAGGCGTCTTCTTGAAATCTCTTTTAAAGGAACGCTTTGACTTCATCAGTCCCCTCAAAAAATAATTATTAGGCCCTACGTTTCATTGAATGAGTGACCCTTCACGTTTGTTTTACTTACATCAGGTTTCATTCTCAGCCAAGTAAACCTGCTGTCGACCCTAACAATTTGTCTAATTTTGGACAAATCTAGACTTTGAATTTTGTATCTGAAATTCTTGAACAGACTATAGTTATGAATCTTATTCCAAACTCTGCTTACCAGTAGCGGCGCCGCCTATGTTTGTGGTACGGCTTTTACCGTACCACTTTTTAAGGTGGTACGGCAACAAAATAGTTTTGCCGTACCACCTTTTGTCTGTTAAAAGCTTCCGTCCTCCAGATCCTCTAATTTGCCCTACTACTTTTCAAATCGTGGCGCCGCCACTGCTGCTTACTCACTGATATTCCCATTTCAGACTGCCTATATACTGTAAAGTTTCATTCAACAATATCAGCTTCTCTTGCTCTTCACAATGATATCATATGGTCTGTGGATAAGGGAAGGGTAATAAAACTTGTTCTTCTTGACTTGTCTGCTGCTTTGATACTGTTAACCAATCTCTCTGACACTGTAAATCACTTTCTTCTTTTGGATCATTCTGGTTCTGCACTAAATTGGTTTAGTGCTTAACTCAGTCTACGCACTCAATCAGTATATTTAAGTGGTAATCGTTTGTCGATTTATTATTTATATATTTATCACGAACAGTTTTAACGCGCGCAAAGTCACACAGAAATGTGAATCTGAGGTCTAGTCGATCCTTTGCTGACACGTGATACCCCGTAGGATTCGATGCTTGGCTCTTTTTGTTTTCGTTATGCACCACACTATTAGGTACATTACTTGATAATAATATTTCACCAGGATATCATTTCTATTTTGATGATACTCAAATAGACATTTGTTTTGACAATTCATCTTGTCCTCATCTGCGCAGCTGTTGTACACTGTCTTTGAGAAGGTGCTGTCTTTGACGGCGGCCAATAACATTGTTAACTCATTAAAAATCGAATTTCTACTACTGGGCTCTACACAGCAACTTAAGAAGTTTAAGTGGTTTGAATCTTTATTAAACCGAGTGACTCTTTTGTTGAGGTGGCTTGGCTAATGCTGATCGTAACATTGACGGGGTTTCTATTCTACCATAGGGCCTATCTTTCAGCTAGACTGTGTCAACGGTATTTGCAAGACGTCATGCGTGCATATTCACGACATACGCAGAATTAGACTCTATACGTCCACATGTCTGCAATGCTATCTCTGGCAAACGCATTGGTCTCTACTCGCCTTGATTGTTGTAACTCGCTTCCCTGCTGTATCAATGTTTAAATACCGTATGCAGAGACTCCAAAGAGTTTAGAACTATTTGGTTAGAGCCATAACTAGGCCTAATACGTCCAAACATGAGCGTATCACCCTTACTAAAATCTTTACGCTGACCTCCTGTTCAATTAAGGATTGGGGAATTTCTTGAAATTAAGGATTATAGTTAGTTAAACACTGAACACTGGCTAACCACAATGCTTAAAAACAATCCTCATTCCCCAAACGGTGCCATACTTGTCAATATTCGAATGATTTGCCTCCATCCTAAAGAAAATCTGTGGTTGCGCTACCTATGCCTTTTTTGCCTTTCTTACCGTACAGCACCTTGCAACACGTATTAACCTCATTGTTGTGGACCTCGGCTTTCCATAGCGCAGTCTATTTATATGGAGTGACCATCGAAGAGTGGCGAATCTATACTGACTAGAATGCGCAAGTTCTTGGTAAAACGCAAGAGGACGCTGTCGCCTGTCACTTCCTCTGAGGAGCTTCGCGATGGCATGGTAGGTCCACAAGGTCTTGCTACTCCTCGTCGATGGACTTACCTGGAAGCTAGTGCAGGATATTCTTAGAATCGTTCCTGACAAGGTAAGACAGTTTGCGTCTTGGTGCAGAGTCTGAGAGCACGTAGATTAGAAATAGAATTAAAAGACGATGACAATAGGAAGAAAAAGGACGGATAGTAGTCAAGAAATAAACAACCAGGTCGAACTATGAAATTGACGCCCCTCCAATGGGGCGCCAAAATCATATCTGATAACTGGTTTGTAAGTTTTGAGGATGTAACCGGATATTAGGCCTAAATTAAATCTTATAAATTTATTTCGGATAAATTAGTTAAAATTGCACTAACATTAAGAGTAAAATTAAAATATTAATTGTAACCCTCATTTTGGCGCCCATTCCTTTGGTGCCCGGGGACACAGTTATGTCCCCTCTGCACTCCTAGCTACGCCTCTACGAGAGTAAGGAGCTAGGAAGATGCACGGTGAATGATGCCGTTGACATTACGATAGCAGCGCTATAAAAGTATTAGATTATATCAGATAAGATGAAGTAAGGTAAAGTACCAGCAGCATGTTCAGAAGAGTCAGAGAACAGCTACTTCATGTTTGGTGAAGAAAATCTACGTATATATAGCCTTGCAGATGCATGTCGAAAGCGATTTACACTAAGCCATAATTTTGCAAGATTTGCGTTGCTTAGCATAACTGACGGACTTCGCATCTTCCCAGCGTTGCCCTTTTCTGTATAATATTAAGGCATCGTTATGTGCGTGAGGTCAATGAAGGTAAGGTAAGGACCGCATGCAAGGTACACAATGAGTAAGTTATCCATGAGAAGCGGCAATGGGTATGAAGTTTTTGCGTCTACGTTTAGTTAACCTCTGCAAATATAAGGGCATCTGGCCAAACGTCTTCCTATCTTCTTATCTATCCACTGACAGTGTACAGTGGATGTACTCAGTTTATAGTTGAGTTCGCTAGAGGACGCTTGTGGAACAGAAACTTATGTCATGCCAAGAAGTTGAAGTCCTGAGCTCTGGCTGACATTTTCACATTGTAACCACTCGATTACTGCGCACCCCAGAAGAAGGATAAAAAGGAGGGTTACAGGTATGAAGAGAAATTATTGGTCTCTAGGAAGATAAGGAGAAGGACAAGGAGGAGAAGCAGGAAGATGACGAGGAAGAGCTGACGAATTTGATTTAAGAGGATTATCTAGGGAGAGAGTGGGAGAAGGCATCATAGGAGAGCGCGGGAAGAAGGAGGGAGACAGAGAAAGGGACATACATCTGGAAATAGTCAGAGACAGAGGGAGAGACAGACAGACAGACAGAGAGAGTGAGGCAACTGAACCGGTTAAGGTCTAAAATCTAAATCAGATGAAAAACACTTCCAGGTTCAATGAGATTAACTTCTCCAAACGAGAATGGAACGCTTCTGCTGCATGATCCACGAAGTGGATCGTAACATTTTCACTCACTACCATATTTATAGCAGTAATCAAACCTACACGTTTAGCTGCCTGCACCACTCAGTTTCTGCACTTGATAGGTGCTGTTATAAGTCCGCGCAGCACACGGTCAGATGCAACGGTCGTCTCCCACACTAAATATGCAGTTTCTGAGCCACTGTATTGTAACATAATATAATACAGCGAGTGATTGAACCAACAAGTATTTAAGTGAGCAAGCAGAGGCAACCGTACAATTAAACGTATATTATATGTAATAAATCTAATATTACATAAGTGTGAATAAATACAAGAATCAAGACTATTCCCTCGACATCTTTTATCTTGTTTTGTGAGGCTGTGTATGTGCGTTCAGTTTTCGAATATACATGGATCCAGCTCAAACAAATTTGAGGCTAAACGGACAAGCTCTGCACGCGGGACTCTCAATCCTTTCACTCGTCTGAGCAGGGCTTGCTCTCTGTTCTATTTGCCCGCACCTCTACCAGGCAGCATCCCGCTTTCTCGGTGGTGGACCCTCTGACCTGCAATAGCCTTCCCCTATAGAGCTCCGCTTGCTTCCCAGAACCTTTTCTTCCACGTTCTTTTCTCGTCTTAAGACAGCTCTATTCAGCCGTGCTGTAGTCTGGAGCACCTCTGAGTAGTTCTCCTTGAAGAGGCGCTATATAAATGTCCGCTATGAATGAAAAACACAGACATATAGACGGAGAGAAAGACAAGCGAATACAAAAAGTAAACAAATGAATAAATTGTGATTTGTTTGTCAAAGTAGGGCTTCCGAATGTGCGCCTATCGACTGTTCTTTCGTTTGACTCGTGTACCATCCTTCCTGCTTCTCTTGCTACACCTGTTCGGTGGATCTACGTGGAATGTCAGCCGAGGAGGAGGAGGCGGAGGAAGAGGAGAAAAAGGAGGAGGAGGAGCTGGAGCACGCGGTGGAGGAGGGTTAGCCAGAGGACAGGAGCTTCCTAGTCGAGATGAAGGTCATTTCCAGTTCATGATGAAACATCCCGAGGTGTTTGTCGATACGAAAAGTCTTCCAGATGGAAAGGAAGAAGCGGTCTATTTGGATAAAGGAAAACCGACTAGGTCATAAACTATAATGAAGAATCTATTTCTCTTAAAATTAGTAAAGCACTTTTAATTTAGCCATTAATAAAATCGGAAAAACATGCATGCATCAGTCAGTCAAACTGTCCCTACATCAGACCATACCTGCTTCTACGATTTACCATTCCTGTTTCAACAATTTGCCATACCTGTTTCATGATATGCTGCGTCTACCTCATCGATTTACAACATATGCTCCAACGATTTGCCACACCTTCCTCAACGATATACCGCATCTGCCCCAACGATATACCATACCTGTCTCGACCATATCTGCCCCAACGATATACCATACCTGTCTCGACCATATCTGCCCCAACGATATACCATACCTGTCTCGACCATATCTGCCCCAACGATATACCATACCTGTCTCGACCATATCTGCCCCAGCGATATACCATACCTGTCTCGACCATATCTGCCCCAACGATATACCATACCTGTCTCGACCATATCTGCCCCAACGATATACCATACCTGTCTCGACCATATCTGCCCCAACGATATACCATACCTGTCTCGACCATATCTGCCCCAGCGATATACCATACCTGTCTCGACCATATCTGCCCCAACGATATACCATACCTGTCTCGACCATATCTGCCCCAACGATATACCATACCTGTCTCGACCATATCTGCCCCAACGATATACCATACCTGTCTCGACCATATCTGCCCCAACGATATACCATACCTGTCTCGACCATATCTGCCCCAACGATATACCATACCTGTCTCGACCATATCTGCCCCAACGATATACCATACCTGTCTCGACCATATCTGCCCCAACGATATACCATACCTGTCTCGACCATATCTGCCCCAACGATATACCATACCTGTCTCGACCATATCTGCCCCAACGATATACCATACCTGTCTCGACCATATCTGCCCCAACGATATACCATACCTGTCTCGACCATATCTGCCCCAACGATATACCATACCTGTCTCGACCATATCTGCCCCAACGATATACCATACCTGTCTCGACCATATCTGCCCCAACGATATACCATACCTGTCTCGACCATATCTGCCCCAACGATATACCATACCTGTCTCGACCATATCTGCCCCAACGATATACCATACCTGTCTCGACCATATCTGCCCCAACGATATACCATACCTGTCTCGACCATATCTGCCCCAACGATATACCATACCTGTCTCAATGATTTTGTTTCGCTTGGACGTCTGTTAATCAGTTGATTCCAACGACTTAGCTTGCATGGGCGACGAAGATATGCGGAATTCACGTTTTAAATCTAAGTTCATGTATGATATTTCTAATTTAGAAATTCTAAAGATGAAAATGTGTCTCATCAGGGCATATAATTTTAAAATGATGTAGAAAAGAGGATGATGCTTAACGTTATTATGAGCTGGATTAAGTATTCAACATCTTCATATGCGCATTGCAAAACACATTTGCACCTAGGTAATTTTTAAAATTTAAATTTTCCTTCTTCAGGTTTTTCTTTGTTGTGGAAGCGGATGCAGCCATCTTGAGCATCATCGTATCGCCATGCTCTTCCAGGATTTCGTGGATGGTCTACTATCTCTATCCGACACCCAATGAAGGTCACGACGAAGATCAAGGTAAAACCGTTCATGGCACTGAACAAATTGTTAGCCAGTTCACAATGGATTGATTGATTTTCTATTTGAAATAATGAGCTTTAGATCACTGTTGCTCATAGAAAACACTTTGTTTCAGATTATTGTACTAGATACTGTAATTGTAATTTTAATCGAACATTAATTTTATGAAAGCGCCACCCAGCGATTCGTAGACGCTCCCGACCCAATTGAGCGCCATCACTAACAAATAAAATGGACTTCAGGCGTTTACGGAACAGGGAAAGAGAAAGGCTGAGGAGCTGAAGGTGGAGAGTGGCGCGACCAGGGAGTGAAGAGACCGAACTACAGCAGGTCTTAAGGTACGAAGGAGCTACATGAAAAAGTTAAATGTTGAACTGGATGCGCTGGGGCACAGGAAGCCAGTGGAGGACACTGTTGCGTGTATGACTTGCATATTGTAGCAGAACAGCATAAGCTACACTCTTTTATTAATCTAAGTGGTTTGAAGTTATGGTAATTTTACCCTCATGCTGTCTACCTGTAGTACCTGCATTTGTTTCGACCTCTAAGGGTTTAAGCACCTGACAATTAACGGCAAATAGTAGTAATACATTATTTGACTGCCCCAACGATATTACGATATACCATACCTATCTCGACGATTTACCATACCCATATTGAGAGAAACTAGGTCAGTAGTCCATGTTAAGACAAATGAGAAAAGAATGGCGACTTTTTCGTCTACTATAGGCACACGATGACGCTTGTAAAGGCGCTATAAGATATCCAATATACTTTGGACACATTACTAAACAAATGAGTATAATTGTATCCGAAGCTGCAAATAGCGGTGGCTTGTTGTGCTGAGCAGTTTTGAAAACGTTTGATTGCCAGACTTGGAGGAAGATGACGAGATTCTGCAACAGAGAAAGGCATCTTCATCCTCTTCGTCTATTTCCAGCAACCGGAACAAGAGTCGTCTTCTCAAGTCCTACACCGGATATGACGTCAGCGGATTCGAATCAGAGAGCCCGGATCCTGGTGTCTATTCCCTCGTTCTTGTCAACGACGATCGTGATGGAAGCGTCCGTCTCTTCGCATCCACGTCTCCACAATCGGACAGTCCTTTTCCACTTCTTCCAGACGATCGCATGGTCCGAATAACATCCTCTTCCCCTAAGTCTTCACCCCCGTTTCCATTCTCCTCATCTGCCTCTTCCGGTTCATCTCGATCTTCCAGAGAAACGGACGATTCATCGAAGATCCACCTGACCTGGAAGAGGAGTCCAACGGAGGAGTGGCATCGTCAGCCGGTGGAGTACTGTCTATCCGCCAACAACTTCGGCCACCTCCATACGTATTGCGCAGCCAGGGCTTTGGCCTTTGGTGACCCTCGACCAACCCCGCCACCTTACGCAGGCTTCGGCACACCTCCGAGCCGAACCCGAGGAAAGGGTCCGAGTCACGACGGTGGACGAACGCGGAGAGAGTTCAAGCGACAGGCGTGGTTGACTTGTGTTGGATCGAAGACGAGTTTTACATTCAGCGCCACTCCTTCTGCACTGGTCAATGGAAGAACCTTCTACTTCGATGTCTTTGCAGTCAACCGTCGCACGCAGTCAAGCGTAACCTACGAAGGCGTTCAGCTGAGACCAGTCACCAGAGAGCAGGTCCAACTGAAGTCCGACGAGCTAAGGAACTTTCGCTTGAAGACACCATCCGACTACATGCTTTTCCGGTTCAAGGTCGTGCGACCCCCACCCAGGTTTCTTCTCTTCAGTTTTCGCGCATGCGTCGGTCTCGTTCGCGTTGAGATCTCGCGAGACGACGAGGTCCTTTACGAGAATCGTACGAGCGAAGGGCGCCCTCTGCAGTTCCTGGCGAAAACTTCAGTGTCACCTGACACCTATGACATCCTGGTATCGAACGACGGAAAAGGCAGCGCATCATTCCAGGTCATCGTGACCTCAGCGACAGAGGACTTCCCCTTTCCAGACATTCCAGCGGACGTCGGAATCAGAGTGATCCAGTCCAACTGTCATTCCATGGAACTGGCCTGGTCGGAATCGAACCCAGGTCATACCTATTACTGCCTGGTGGTTGAACCATTCGACTCAGTTGGAGGGACAAGAAATCGATGTATGATTCCACGGCCGTCAAATGACAAGTCCAAGATCCTATGCCATCCGTCACGCTCCAGTGACCCTAATCTGCAACATCCACGGCAGCATAACCAGACCGTGACTAACTTAGAAAGAGATATGTCCTATCGTCTGACCGTCTATGTCCGCCACAGAAACGGAACCCAGTACATCTCCTATCCACCGATAGTCGCCGCCACTGGGCAGGAGTGTCGCTCTCAGATCGACAGCAATTACGAAAAATAAATAGAGAAATAAGGAAATAAATAGCATTCAACACACTCCTACATATATAGTACATACATACATGTGTATATATGCATACATACATACATACATACATACATACATATGTATACATGCATACATGCATATATAGTTGCACACATATATGCATAGTTACTTACATAGATCAATACATACATACACATATGTGTATACATATATACAATACATGCATATACAATTACATACATATTATATGCATGGTTACTTACATAGATCAATACATACCTACATACATGTGTATGCATACATATATGTATATACAGTTACATACATACGTACATACAGTTACATTTATCAATACATACATACATACATACATACATACATACATACATACATACATACATACATGTGTATAAATACATATAAATTATGCATATGCAGTTACATACATACATACATAGTTACATATATCAATACATACATACATACATGTGTAATTGCGTATACACACATATATGCATATACAGTTACATACATACATACATACATACATACATACATACATACATACATACATACATACATACATACATAGTTATATATATCAATACGTACATACATACATACATACATACATACATACATACATACATACATACATACATACATATACACAGTTTTATACACACATACATGCATGCATACACGCATTTTATGTAATGTACTCTATATGAAGTAGCGAGAAAGGCAGTCTAAATGGCCAATTGTTTTCCACTGTCATTTCTTGCACCAAATCAGACAAGGCCCTGGGGATCCATCGGTAATCTGGACATTGATCGAGTGACGTAATTAGGTTCCACCATCAAGGATTGCTTAAAATTTTTGAATAGCATTAAAAAACTGGCTACAATTATAATACTGAGAAAGTAAATAAAGTTGAAAACACAGGAAAGAGAAATGGAGATTGCATAGAAATAAGGGAAGAAAATAGTTCAAAGGAACCAGAGAAACAGAGCGAAAAGGAACTACGAAGAAAAAACCAAATAAAAGAGATCACAACATATTTTCGAAAGTTTAGAGTAGTCTTAGTGTTGTGCTGAGAAAAATATCGAATGAATACTTTGATAGTAGCCAGTAAATTGTAACTGCAGCGGAAAATATTTAGAAATGAGCCAAAAATTGTCTGCTCAAAATATCTGCAAGAAGCTAACTGCATATTTATCTCCGTGGCCACATGGTTGGGCACCAGGCAGTTGCTCTGGGTCATTGCTCGCTCTCTGAACTTCAAGGATGCAGTCTTTCTTGTGCAGGCGTTCGTGCTGACCGCCTCAACTACTGTACCTGTATTGTTCTTAGTCTCCCGCGGGTCCGGATTGAACGGTTTGTGCGGGTCCACCGGGCGAGGGCTCGACTCATTGGCTGGTTTGCCAGAACTGATCGGATACATGCACCAATGAAGGTTGTCGAATGTCTTGATACTGCACTGGCTTCCATTTTCGCAGCGTATCTCTTTGAGAATCGCGTCTCTGGTGTGGAGGTACTTCTCGGTGCCCTCCAACCTACGTGAACTCTGCTGACCTGTGTCCTCCTGCATTTTTACGCTCCTCTGCCCATGGTGACTATCGTTGGTCCCATTTGCCGGATCCGCTACAACGTAGCGCCGTTCTTTTTCTGTGGCTGGTCCAACTACATGCAACGAGCTACATCAGGCAATGCACCACCTTCCTTACACTACCTCCTCAGTTCCACTCGCTGCTTAAGTCTACTGTCTTCCGGCCTGGGTGCGGAGCGCCTCTGAGTAGGGATCTTTAAAGCGCGCTATATAAATTTCAATTGATTGATTTCAAATATGTAGAAACCAACAAAAAATTATCTGCTCAAAATATCCGCCAGAAGCTATCTGCATATTTATCTCCAAGATATTTCAAAATCCAATTCATAGGCCTCTTAATATTCTAAGCACAGCACCTTAAATAGTTTACCATTTCGACAGATTATGTAATTATATAATCTATCGAGATGGTAAACTAAGTATTTTTGCCATTGACACTTCGGCTTTTTTAGAGTTAAGGACTATTTTGAAGGCACTTTTGAAATGCAACAAAAATGCACCTCATCGAGTGTCTTGATACGTACACAAAGCTTCTTTCCGGCTACACATATTCTATGCTTGGTGGTATCCATGGGTAGCAGTTTCCAGTTTTTAACGACATCTTGTGGCTGCCAGGGCCCTTGAGTCCCCTTCCTTATTTCTCCAGATTTGGGACTGGCACTACCAGAGTACAGGCAGTGGCGGAGTTCCATAGGCAGTAGATATGATTTTTCCCAACTCTTTACAAACTGTGAGTCTGGAGACTTGCCCACGAGACAGTCACAGACGAGACCGAGATCAGACCTGAGACGTCCTGCCACGAGACCAGATCTGAGACCTCCTACCACGAGACCGAGACTAGACTGAAACTTATAGGTACGTCGCGAGACATTGAGGCCGAGGCTGCTACACTGTTTCTGTCCTGTTTGAAAGCATGCAGAGCAGCTTCAGTTAGTTTCCTTCACAATTAGCTAATTGGTATTGACTGTAATTAGGGAAAAAGCATCACTTGTTTCTTAATTCGTGTAAGAAAGAGACGTTCAGGAACCAAAGAAATGCTATTGGGGTCTGCGATGTGTATAAAGTTTGAAAGGTTATTAGTTTCCAGTTCGTTTGTTTTGGTAAAGGCTTGATTAGGGCATTTTAAAACACGATGGATGACATCATCAGCAAAAAGACAAGTTAGTCAAATGCTTAATGAAGTGGAAAAACAGCAGAACCAGAAAAGTGAGCTACGAAGGTGTGAAGTCAATCAGAGAGGGTTTAGGGACAATGCGATTATAAAAAGACAGGACTTAAATGTTAAGTTACAGATGGTATGCGTCAGTAGAGTCAATACCAGAAAAGTCAGAACGAAACAGTAGGGTCGTTTCATCTTAATTTAGCAGTAAACTGAGCAACTCTACATTTCATATTGTTTATACTGTTAACAAAAACAAAGCAAAGTCAGAAGAAAGGCTTTGGTGTTCTAGCTCCAAGCGTTAGCAGTTGACAAGATCTTTCGGATGTAAAAGACGCTTGGAGATGTGCCATTGGCCGCGAGACTTTTCACTTTCCATCAATGTTTTCGTTAATGTTCTGCGGGCATAGATGACCGCAAACAATAGGCCAATTGTTTTCCGAGTCTTCGTGGAGGCACTTGTATAAGAAACGCAATTGTTCTAACGCAGTCTATACTTCTGGGCTGGAATCATCGCAGACTTCGCCGCAACTGATAACATTAATCTTCTCGTCGGCCAGCGAGTGACAGAGAAACGTACAGGCAGACGGACACTGGGAAAGACACCGCATAACAGAGCGTTGGAATTTCACTTGAAAGAAGAAACCAAACTTCAGAACTATTTATTCTTAGTCTTCACAACAATTTGTTGTCTTCTTCGTTTTCTATTGTCTTCTTTTCGTATACTCATTCGTTCATTAATTTCTTTGTTTGTCCGTTCTTTCATGCATCTTATTTATTTATTTCGCTTTTTCTCTTTGTATGGCTGTCCGTGTCCTTTATGTTCTTCGTGTCCTTCGCTTCCATTATGTCCTTAGTGACCTTCACATCTCGTCTCCTTCGTGTCCTTCATGTTCTTTATGTCCTTCGAGTCCTTCATGTCCTTCGCGTCCTTTGCGTCCTTTGCGTCCTTCGTGTCCTCTGTGTTCTTTGCGTCCTTCTTGTCCTTTCTGTTCTTCTCTCGTTCACCTGTCTCACTGTTCATCTCCTCGTCGTATTTTCTGTGTTTCCGTCAAGCGATGCGTCTCCGAGACTTTCTGTCCTGCACTCTGCCTGTATCTGTCTCTCTCTCTGTCTCTCTCTCTCTCTGTCTCTCTTTGTATCTGTGTATCTACTGTGCTGTATCTGTCGAGTGTCTAAGCTACCGCTGCGTCGTCTCCACTTGAAAGCCCATTGGTTGATAGACGACATCCTCTGGTGAGTAGAACTGGACTCGATAGTTCTGATCTGTCCACTGATCGTCTGCGCCGGCCAGCGACTTCTCGAGGAGTCGAGCGATGAGGAAAGAACCCGAATTGGAGGCGACCTTCGATAGAAGCTGCTTGGAATTTCCACCGTTGGCCTTCGTCGCATCTCTACACGACCTCTCGGCTGTGTATTCGAGTTCGAGGATTTTCAACGACCTAAACGTTGATTTGGACGGAAGCGTCGAAGTCGTGTCGCTGTTTCCTGAGCAGTTGTTTTCTCTATGAGGCGTTGGATCTAAGGCTACCTGGTTTTCTTTTCTAGAAGGCTGATGGCTAGACGGTGACTGATGACCGGAGGTGTAAATTTCGTCTTTCGGCGACAGACTGTCTGTGGAGAGCGAATTCTCCTTTACGTGACCTTGACCCAGCTGACCTTGACAGTTACCCTCGTTATAATCGCAAGCCACTTCTCTGTTCGTCTGCGTGGCGCAGTCGTTGTCTTCCACTCCAACGACATCAATTTCTTCTTCGTCATCGTCCTTTCCCTCTCCCATTCGTCCTCCCCCGTCGTCTTCATCCACCGTAAACCGTCCTCGACCTTCGCCGATTCCCACCAAGGCTCCAATGGACCCCGCCGACGATGGATCCATTAGGATTCCCGCTGAGCATCTCTTCATCTTGCGCTGTTTCTTCATCTGTCGCTCGAGCTCTCGTCTGCGAAGTTCTTCCGGTGGAATGGGATCTCCACTGCATGACAGACGCTGAGAGTTGTGGGCAGGGCGACCAGGGCCTTTCTTCGTGTTCTCTCGTTTGCGCCATTTCGCTCGACGGTTCTGGAACCAGACCTAGAGAGACACAGAGATGTAGAGTGTAGATTACACATCCAGGAACAGAGACACACAGGGTAGATCACACATCCTGTGACGTACCTTCAGAAAATTAAAAACTTATAGGAGATTGATTACAGCACTTCTGTTATTCACAAAAAACGTGGCTTAAATATGTATGTATGTACATGTATGTATGTATGTATGTATGTATGTATGTATGTATGTATGTATGTATGTATGTATGTATGTATGTATGTATGTATGTATGTATGTATGTATGTATGTATGTATGTATGTATGTATGTATGTATGTATGTATGTATGTATGTATAATACTGTGTATGTACAATTGTACATATTTATATGTATGTATGTATGTATGTACGTATATATGTATGTATGTATGTATGTATGTATGTATGTATGTATGTATTTATTTATTTTATGCATTAATGGGTGTGTGCCTGTATATGTGAGGCTGACATCATCATTATTAAACTACATTTCCCGTGACCGTAGTCTTGGCTAGCATTATGGTTGCAATCAACGGTGATGGGATTCTTAACTCAGTCGTAGGGCCTATACACAGTGTATCCATTGTGGCAAAGAGTGGTTGCAAGACGGGGTGCAGTCGGCCGGCTACCCAACCAGACTTCCATAGGTCTACCCCAGCGGGGAGACCGAAGGTAGGCCTAGGGTTTTTCCAATATTTGTTCAGAAGAGATGGGTTTTCCCCACGTCTTTGGTTACAGTTCTTTGGAGCAAAGGTCCTTTGGGTTTAGGCTATAATAATAATAACAATGACAATTTATGTGGCACGGTAACACAGACATTCCGTTACAAGGGCTATGCAGTGAGTGTTCTTGATTTAATTTGTCATTGCGATTTATTTAGTTAGGCCTACTGTTCGTATGGCTAAGTTATGTTCATTAATGTTTTTGGTCTTTTCGAGTTTTCTTCTTGGTCTTCTTTTTAGTTCTTTCTTTGTGGCTTTACCCCTCTTGTTTGTCTTCTTCTGTGAAGCTCATGAGCCCTTCCCCGTAGTTTACGGGCATCCACATGACCTTGTAACTTCGGTATGCAACTATTTACGCATATGGAATTCCTTGAAAAAGGTGTGCTAATCATCGCGGTATAAATGTGGGAGTTCCGCCGCGTGGTGCCACCTTCCGGCCACTGCACGCGATAGACGGACGGATGAATGCGTGTGTGCGTGCGTGCAGTGGTGGGAGGCCCGTCGGACAGAAAGGGAGACATTGAATTAAGTGACCGGGTGTTTGTTCACGATTTTCCTGCCATTCATTTCTGTTTTCGACCGACAAACAGAACTTAATTTACTTAAAGGTCGACTGGAATTTCTTCGCTTAATCTAACACCTTCGCCGGAAGAATCGTCGCTGTTGACTCAATAAACAAGCGCTCGAACTATTACCGGACGCTAAACCTTGTAACTGTATATTCGGTCATTTAGATAGCGACAATAGAGGACAATCGGGGTCAAAGCGTAGGGCGAGAGACGAAGTTTATCTACACAACGGTCGTGCACGGACGTGTCTGATGGTATTTGCGGACCCCACAAGCAGCAGCGTAGAAATGAAAGAGAGAATCGGAAATAGAGCCAATTCGTGAATGGGATTAGACCCTATACCTCTCTTCGTGCCCCTCCCTTGCCCGTGCCCCTCTCCGTCCAATCGCTCGATTCTTCGTTCTAGTCCAATAAAAGTGAATTCCGTCATTTCTAAAAGCGTGTATATAACAAGGTGTTGGTTACGCTGGAACAACGCTGTAGGAACTCGTAATCGTAAACTCCAAATTTTTAGGCGCTACTCGAAAGGGAACCAGCTTATTGGCGAGCGCTGCGTCTAGTCAGAGGGGTTGTCCAGGGATGTCCAGTGGAGATATGAGTCCGGTTGCCAGAGAGACCAGGGAGAGAAGGCAGAGAAGATGAGCGCATGCGTACAGAATAAACGCATGGGCCGAATCATCTACCGTTTCAATACAAACATAATCAGAACTACTAAAGATATTAAATTACGAGCCTAATAATTATTAACTGAGACGACGCTTTTAATGCTCGTGTACATGTCCTTTTAATCAAACTGCGACGCAAGATAGACTGCTGGATTTAACAGCATTAGCTCCAGGCGATGCTCAACCGATGCTAATAATTGTTAATTGCGCTAAAAAATGTCACAAGAAATAAGACAATTTAAATTCCGTATGACACATCTACGCTTCAATCGGAAAATAACTGCAGACATGCGCTTATATCGGAATGAAGACTTGAACATACGCTTATATCTGGATACAGTTGCAAATAATGTATGCAGGTTATGCAATTAATTATTTGGTGTCTTATCTCCCATGGCACTGCTTAACAATAATCAACGGTAGTCAACTACTGTAGTTAAACTACTTTTTAAGCAGTTAAAATGTGGTCCACTACCTATTAAAAACTTGTTACCAGTATTAAATAAAAGGTCTACATTTTAATTAACTTCGCTTCTAACTACTTTTTTCAGCAAGAACTCTTTTAGTCGCATATCTCTCAACTTTTCTCCATGTGCCCAAATATTTTATGGTACAGTTGGCACCACTGCTCGTTATGGTATATTTCGCGTTCTTTCTTCTCCGAAGAATGCGAAGAACAGTCGTTTGTGAATTAACAAAGAGATAATGTAAGGTTTAATAGGTCATCAGTGCTGCAAAGGTGCAGTTTAAAGATAAAATACAAAAATCTTGCTGTGTGAACGAAAGTTGCTATAAAAGTGTTTGTGAAAGTAGTTACTTTCACTAAAACTAATAAACATCAGGTCGCCGCCGTTTCGCTCTTAAAGAAAGTGTTCTTTTATTAGATTTTAGCGTTTGCTTGCAATTGTCTCTTCTATTCTTGGGTATATTACGTTCGAGTCCGCTTCTGTGATGCTTGTCAAGTCAACCGCGTGGAATTTTTTCGTTTTTTGGATGATTTTAATAACATCTACAATCATCACCGTATGGCAATCGCCACGTGGCCAGTAACAGCTAAAAACAAGCGTTCCGGAATTTCCACGTGCTATCCTGTGAGCCTTCAGAACTGGACGATAAAGATTCCAGCAACACAAGATCTGTTGCCAAGAATATCGCAGATGCAGTCTTATCGGGCACTAGGCCTATACTTCGGATGTGAGAACTTTACATCGTCAGTTACCAATAAACTCGCCATTCTTCGAACAATGTACCATCTTGATGCGAGCGTCAGAAGCACTCCTAGTAGCTGCTACATGGTTTTGGGCTTTTCCTGATCGAAAGACAGTAACATTTTACATGAACTGTCTATTTTGTAAAATGTGAGCGTTTTGTCTTGCATTATTAATAAAAGGATACTTATGTAACTACTATTTGAATTAGCGTGAAAGTAATTAAAAGTTTTAGTTAGAAATACTTCTAAAAGTAATTGATTTCCATCAGTTCTGCTCAGATAGGCTATGCGGACGCACCCTGTAGGCTATTGATGCTTAATTCAAGCGCATTTAATATCTTTTTAAAAAATCAGCAATTCTGTAAGGTAGGCCTAATAAAGGCGCTATATAAGTATATTGATACATACTTAGGCATGTATATTGCATATACACCAGAAATACATACATATATATATTTAGGCAGATATGTGGTGTTCATGTGTATATAAGACATGTAATATACTCCTCGGAATGCAATGGCATCCGTTTCTTCGGTGTTCGGTGACTTGTAATGTTCGGGCTCAAACACAAGAATATACTCGATCGTGTCACATGACGAGTTGTAGACTTAAGACATGAATTTAACCACTTCACATGTACATCGATCTATCACGATTATAATCCCCAGCGCAGCGACGAATTGCCAGCCACTGAACAACTGCACCCCGCCACTCTGTCGTCATGCACACGCACACAAACACACAAACACACACATGATGTTGATAAAACGTCATAAGCACATTCTCGTGTATAATGACTAGACTAAGTGAAATTAGATGGTAATTCTATCAATCTGTCTGTCTGTCTGCTTGTCTGTCTCTGTCTATCTATCTATCTGTCTGTCTGTCTGTCTGTCTGTCTGTCTGTCTGTCTGTCTGTCTATCTATATAGCTATCTGGATATCTCGCTCCCTTTTTTCCTCTCTCGCTCCCTAACCTCAAACGGCTATGGCAAATAATCCTGAATAACAGAAGGTGAAGAATGCTGAGAGGAAGAAGAATGTTACGAAGAAGAAGACGACGACGAAGAAGAAGAAAAAAGAAGAAAAAGGAGAAGAAAAAGAATTGCTCTGGTCGCGCCTGCATTGTAGCCTTTCAGATCCTTCAACCTTATAACCACTATTCTGAAAGGTTTCTGTATATGCGTGTGTAGAAAGTTTTGCCTATTACCTCACCTTTTAAAGATGTAGTTTACCTTATCCTACATTATAAGTCACATGCCGGCAATTTCGGTATGTGCATAGGTCCACCCAGGGCCTTAGATTGGCGTGTGCATGATCCCACGGACAATATACAGAGGCATATTTCAACATGTTGGCTGTTGGCATAATCAAATAGTGGAGGACGGTAGCCGAATAGTTAGAAACTCGGCTTGTAACGATGAGAAAACGGTTCCAGCCTCCTAAAGGAGGTCGCAGTCACTGTTTAGAGACCATGAACAAGTCCTTCGCTCACAGTTGCTCAGAGCCATCGATGTTCTATTGTATATTTGGCCGCGTGCACTTCTGAACTGTAGAAGGAGGGCAATATCAACTGCAGTCGTGTTGCCCTGTAGACGACCTCAATATTTCAACATGCACCTCAGCAGTGCTTTTTTCTGGGAAAAAAGGTTCCGGAACGGAACAATTATGGGCGGGCTAAAATTCCGAGAAAATGAGATTGGGGGTTGGGAGGGGTCTCAGCAAGCACAGAAAGCAGTTCAAAACGCTGAAATTAAGTTTAATATAACTAAATTATTACTTTTATTCTTAAAATAAATAAATTATTTTTAGTAGCTGAAAAAAGGTGCCGGAACGCCGTTCCGGCTCGTTCCGGCTGAAAAAAGCACTGCACCTCAGGCATCCTTCGTGGAAGTTTCAGTTCGCAAGACCATCTATGGCTCTAGATAGGCGTGTGCGATTGGCCATGTTTTAAGACCAGTGTTGGAATTGTAGAAAAAGACTGGGGGGTTGAACATTTCATCCGTATTTTTCAAACTGATGTCGACGAAATTTGAAAGCAGCTGATTTCAATGCTAGCAGTTTGGCAAGCCAGACTCGAATCAAAATCAATTCCTTTGTTGAGGAAATTCAAAAATGCATACATGATACACCATGGAAATGTTTTCTCTTTGTCAGAGACTCAGAGTCAAATAATGCTAAATCACACTAGCACAACTGATGGGGTTAGAAACGACCCCTGGGGTGTGTAATGAAGACTTAACTGCGGGGATCCTAAGAAAGACTATAGAGGGGTTGAACCCACGACAATTCCCACCTTGCTTAAGACTCGACAAAGGACAGCTCATGAAGAAATTCCCTCTTTCATTGTCTCACTTTCTGAGATCGAATACACAGTGTCATGTATGTAGGAAATCATGCTGACATCTAAACTTTTCACACATTATTGAAAGCGAGCCTCATCACTCTCGTGCGTAAGAAAGTCTTCTTAATATATGGTGCACAAATATGCGCTACAACAATGATGGCAGTTTAGTATATGAACCGACTGACCTGTATCCTTGCTTCCGGTAGCTGGAGTTTGTTGGATAGTCTTTCGCACGTGTACACATCCGGATAGTGTCCACCGAAGAACGCTCTTTCCAGCTCATCCAGCTGCCAACTGGTAAAGTTTGTCCTTGCTCGACGACGGCGACAGTTGCTGATGCTGCTGGTGTTAGTGGATGCGGCGGAGGCGGATTTACCCATCTGGAAGGATGCTATGGATGGAGGCGAGCAACTGGAAGATGACGAACGCGAGGACGGAGGCATCGAGAAGTCGTGGATGCTGTCATCATCACCGTCGTCATAACTGTTAACTGCATCAAAAAGAAAATGCGCTATATCAGTTGCAACGCTTTGCCATTGGCCCACTCCAATAGCAATTGCCAATACTGTTGGTAGGTTTGACCTTTGAAAAAATCTCGTTAGGTGCAGAATCTTTGGTTGGGTTAAAAACCCGTGAGATCTGCAGAGAAGGGAACAGAGAAGTCATCCCCAAAACGTGAATAGTTAAAGTTTTCGATAGAAAGTGTGTGAGAAATGCCTTAATGAACCACGATAACCATGAAGAGAGAGGAGAGATAATCAGAAATTTCAGAAACTTGGAAGCGATTTGTATACATCTCGAGGAATATAATGGATCCTATTTCAAAACTTAGAGATCTGACAATGCCCTAAGGCTTCGTGCCGACGTCTTTTGGTTGCCATTGAGCCGAATAGCCATTATTGGCCCTTTAGTAAATCTCGAATGGAGGCGCATGATACGCATTGATGCCCGTAAAATATCTTCTCCAGTCGTATGGCTGATATCAGGAACTCTCTCTTTCTCACTCTCTCACTCTCTCTCTCTCTCTCTCTCTCTCTCTGTCTTTATCTCTATCTCTGTCTGTCTGTCTGTCTCTCTCTTACGGCTGAAGCCATATCACCAGTTGCATTCAAGATAGGAAGTAAGCACTGATAGCTGACAACCATTATTGTATATCAGTAGTTTTTGATCGTATATAATGTGTAGCTTATAGCTAATGCAAACATTGCGTTTGTTTTATAATTACAGAACCAGATCTGTAACCAGATGCAGTTTTGTCATTCTGCATTATTAAACTAAACTACATACATGTCATACATATATACATACATACATACATACATACATACATACATACACACACACACACATACATACATATACGTACGTACGTACGTACGTACGTACGTACGTACGTACGTACGTACATACATACATACATACATACATACATACATACATACATACATACATACATACATACATACATACATACATACATACATACATACGTGTATCTCATTCGTCATGGTTACTATTATCGCTACTGCATTCTTCATTATATTCGTTGGTATAGTATTTTCATTGTATCTAACATTATTCACACTATTAGTAGCTTGCCGTGGGGTGAGTGTTCAATCTGTTCATACAATACACGTCTTTTGGACTGTACTATAGTAACATATAGTTTTGGTAGCTACTGTAAAACTGTAATGTGTCAGAGAAGTTCAGCCGATAACAGAGAGGACTGGCCACCCCCCTCAAATGCCGAAGCTAAAAAATGAAGTCGCCAACACATACATCCACGACGGCCTCTCTCACACTTGCTTAAAGGACTCCAGAAAAAAAACTACAGGAAAAATTATACAATTGTTATAAAATATACCCATCTTTACTAAATGATTGAAATAATACTCTCTAAGCTGGCGATCAAATGGTACTAAGAAAAACCATTCGGCAGCCATGGGCGTCTGCAGGAATTTTTCTAGGAGGCAAAACTTTTCAGGGATGGGGGGCAAAATGACGCTTTTGCATAGCTATTCATGAACACAGAAAACGAGGCAGTTTTCAAAATCCAGGGGACAAATGCCTCTATTGCCCCCTTGCGGACGCCCATGTCGGCAGCACAATATTCCCCATTACTACCCCCAATCATCTTATTCCATACTAGTTTAAATCCTCGATCTTATTTGGTTACGACACTAGAATAGTTTTAGCAGTATTAGGCCTAGTCGGCAGGAATTTTTAGGGGGTGGGGGCCAAATTTTTCTAGGGGGGTATGACGTTCTTGCATAGCTATTCATAAACACAGAAAACGAGACAGTTTTCAAAATCCAGGGGAGAAATGCCTCCATTGCTTCCTTGCGGACATCCCCTTGCGGACGCAGCACAATATCCCCCATTACTACCCCCAATCACCTAATACCATACTAGTTTAAATCCTCAGTCTTATTTGGTTACGACCCTAGAATAGTTTTAACAGTATTAGGCCTAGTACCAGTAGCCTACTAGTACTAGTGTATACATCGGTATTGATATAGGCATTAATTTTTTTGGCTAAAATCATCATGCGTTCGTCAATAGCCAACGATTTTGGTCTATATTGATAATTTCATATTGCGTGGTCTTCAAACGTCCGTCTCTCGTTGCACGCAACAGAAGATTGCTGTTCAAAACAGACTGCGTCGTCTACATGAATACATCAGACGAGATAATCATGCGCACTGCAGCCGTCAACTTGTTGAACAGATTCATATCAATCCAGAATAGAAAAACACGCAACAGTCCATTAATATTCTTAAGTCTGACGCCGTAAATTAGAGGTAAATGCACAATATTAAAAATAGTAGTAGCAACAGCAGCAGCCGTAGTAGTAGTAGTAGTAGTAGTAGTAGTAGTAGTAGTAGTAGTAGTAGTAGTAGTAGTAGTAGTAGTAGTAGTAGTAGTAGTAGTAGTAGAAGTAGTAGTAGTAGTAGTAGTAGTAGTAGTAGTAGTAGTAGTAGTAGTAGTAATAGTAGTAGTAGTAGTAGTAATAGTTGTAATAGTAATAATAATCATAATACTAATAATAATATTATTATTATTATTATTATTGATTTATACTGTACAGCTGCAATGTATTTATTAGGCCCTATTATTACTGCTGCTGCTGCTACTACTACTACTACTACTACTACTACCACCACTACTACCATGCACCTGGCACCACCACTAATACTACCACTATGCTATTGCTACTATTAGTACTACTAGCACCACCACTACTGCTACTATAACTACTGCTGCCGCTGCTTCTGCATCTACTACCACTTCTACTATTGTTGTTATTATTATATTGGAACATTATGCGGGTAAGTTAAGTAAATACGAATCTGTAAATATCCCCCCAAAATATGCATATTTTTGGGGGATATTTACAGGGTTTGTAAAAGTTCTTGGTGCTATGAGAACTGACTTCTTTAACACGCTGAAATTTTTTATTTTGTTCATATCTGATTTATTCCCAGTTGCAAGATCCTAATGCATGCTTGTGTAAAATTCCATGCATGGCTGGTGCATGCTATACACTATACACAATATACATACATGTAGCGCCTTCGTTAGATTCTTGTAAGGCGCTATATAAATGGCAATATACCTAAAAATATACATGCATATTACGTATGTATGCAAGTATGTATTTATGTATGTATGCAAATATGTATGCATGTTTGTATGTATGTGCGTGTATGTATGTGTGCATGTATAGAGAAAAGTCGTATTAAAATGTAGTTAGAAAGCATCTTTCAAACAATATATCATGATAATATGAAAATTAGAATATGAATTATTGGAAATCACATTACATTAAAATTCGTCACATCATATTTCGTTGGAGTTTTTAACGCGCGCCTGCCTTATAGTAAGCATATACTGGAATTGGCCTTAAATTAAGAGATTGAAATAACGCAGTATTGAAAGAATGGTACAGGTTGGCCTATCATAAACATTATGATATACTAAATAATTGTTTCTTATTTTCTAAAATGGCGATCAGCTGTGCGAAAGATCCCCATTTGGAAGCATTACTCGCCGCCCCACAATTCGACCCAATCGTCTAATACCATATTATTTTAAATTTATCCTTCACCATACCGCTTAAACGTAGGCCTGTACGATGCATTGCTGCATCGGCTAAATATCTTTTGAATAGACAAGACGCAGAGACGATGGTCCGTAGGTTGATGCGAAGACTATACTTACGAAGCACCGATACGATAAACTCGTCATTGGTTCTCCTATATGCATGCCATGATGATAATGGAATACAGAAACTAAGGTTTTCAACCTAACACAATAAAGCAAAGGTTCTTCTCGTATTTATAACATAACGGGGAGATCTGTTTATTTTAAAATTTCTTGACAGCCAAACGTCTATGTATAGGCCTACTGTGAATGTCGCAGGTCTATTGAACGCAATAGAAATGATCGCACTGCATGACTAATATATATATATTATGTATACATGTGCACCAAAACGTTCACACCTATAACACCTGAGTTTCATTATAATATGAAGAAGCGCTTAACTTGTCATCAAGCACAATGCTCAAGTACAAAGAAAGTCTTGACAAAGCCATTCTTTCAAATGACAAAACTATAGTCAGTGTCGGATTTGTGGATATAATCCAACCCGTTGTGAATGCGAAAAATGTTGCAGAGGTTTTGAGAGTGGGATCAATGACCGATCCCGTAAGTCTTGAACGGGAAGGCTCAAGTAAGGAAGAGTATAGGGCTATATGCTTATGTCGCCAAATAACTTTCATGACTTTTTAGGCATCGAGAGTTAGACTAACGTTTCCAACTCTCAGTTATTTCTGCTGACCTTCTAATCTTTGCAGTTTACGAGGTCTTCATTGAGTCATTCCTCATCTTCACGCACATTCAGTCGGAAACGTCTTACGCTTTGAAGCACGACTCACCATCAGCCCCCTCCCCGCTCGGAGTTTACTCCGAACGTGCCACAGCATTTTCTATTACGCTCAGAAGTGGTGCTGCCATAAGCAGCTCTTCCCCTCACAATTTCGAGTGGGGACACATTCCCTATGCCCGTGCAAATTTAATCGTGTGAGCATGATACATGGGCGCTATACATGGGCGCTATATATCGCCTTTTGGAACCTCAAAAACGCTGGAATAGGGTTACATTGTAGATATACAATTTAAGGCGTGACTTCAAGGCGTGTGGAAAATGGACATAAACCATATTAATCTTGACGGGCTGACATTTGCAAACTTAATAATAATGATGGTTTTTAATAACATGATGGTTTCTTTTCGCTCCACTTCAGATCCTCCTGCATGGTTCTGTATACCTGGAAGCATAGGCGTAATTTGTGGGTGTACGAGGGGTACCCGTACCTCCCACTTTTCGGACTGGGGGGTACTGTACCCCACTTTTTAAACAATGCCAATTAATATTTTATTATTGTGCCTTCCCGGAGAACGCAGTCTCCGCCAAAATACGAAAATACTTAGATACACAGGTAAATCGAGAGCCAAAATTAATGAGAATGCTGGCAGGGCATATGTCCAAAATAGTCTCCAAGTGAAAACCTAAAGTGGAGAAGAATTTGGTATCCCCCACTTTTAGACCAAAGTATTGGTACATCCCACTTTTTAGACTAAAGTTACGCCCCTGCCTGGAAGATCCGATCGCGTAGAAGTCAAGATGAAGGGTTCCTTATATATACATAGTGTATACACATGTTGTCATTTTTACTACTTCACAGGCATTCTTCCAAGCTTTCGCCGCTGAGGGCGGTTTATTGTTTGATCAGTGCATGAACAGGTTGTTCATGATAATAAAATTAATGGCCTAATGATTGTTTTCGTGCGTGAGTGATGAACCCAGGGAGGCTGCGTCAGCTGCGATGAAAACAAGACAATCAAATCAGTGCAGGAAGAGGAGTGTGAGAGGCTGAGGGAGAGGGAGATACAGAGGCTGGCGAGGGAGGGATGTGCAAGCACAGAAGTCGGGTGCAGTCAAGCAGAAATGACATCTAAATAAAACAATCAATTTTAAAGTCACATCATCACGACAAGAGGCCTGAAACGACGGAAAGAAGCTGTGCACAAGGACTGAGGACACATACAGCCACGCATTTCAGTATGCCTTCATGTCTGTGTCAATCCACCTAAAGACTGAAAGATATCCAGAACCAATAATGGCAAACAGACACAGAAAAAGACGAACAGCAGAACACACTGCATAGACAAAGAACGAAACGAAGACAGACACAGACACAAACACAAGTACACATGCACAAATTAATGCAGCACGGTGATAGGTGGTCTAAGTGGGTGGCATGGTGGTCGACGTCAATGTCTTTAACCACTGATCGGTGATGCGAATGTTGAGTTTTGTGCTTTCTTAAGTAATTGAAGCCTGAAGGGTAAGAAGACCCAATTGCTGTCATGTTTGCCCTTCAACCAAAAGCTTCTTCCATTGGACCATTCAGCCAAAAGGTATTTCAGTCAGATATTCGGACAAAAGGTCTTTCAGTCAGATATTCAGACAAAAGGTCTTTCAGTCAGATATTCAGACAAAAGGTCTTTCAGTCAGATATTCAGACAAAAGGTCTTTCAGTCAGATATTCAGACAAAAGGTCCTTCCATCAGACCATTCAGCCAAAAAAGTCTTCGCAAGTTACCGTTTGCAGTAATTAAGCTTAATAAACTCGAGAGCTTGATTGTTTTGGCAACGGAACTTGAACCTCCTGTGATACATGTATATCAGGACAACCCCTCTGCCACGACGCGGCGCTCTTGAATAAGTTGGTGCCCTGCGCTTAGCTTTAAAGTAGCGCTTTTGAAATTCTAGATTACGATTACGAGCTAAGCTTGGATTTTGTTGTCATAATTACAGTCAGCGTCGCCATCGTTGTAGAGGAAGAGGAAGAGGAGGAGGAAGTGGAGGACGAGGAGGACGAGGACAAGGAGGACGAGGACGAGGAGGACGAGGAGGACAAGGGGAGGAGGACGAGGACGAGGAGAACAAGGAGGAGGAGGACGAGGACGAGAAGGAAGAAGAATAAGTAGTAGTAGGCCTAGTGGTAGTATTATTGATAGTAGTGGTAGCAGTGGTGGTAATGGTACTTGTTGTTGTAGTAGTAGTAGTAGTAGTAGTAGTAGTAGTAGTAGTAGTAGTAGTAGTAGTAGTAGTAGTAGTAGTAGTAGTAGTAGAAGAAGAAGAAGAAGAAGAAGAAGAAGAAGAAGAAGAAGAAGAATAAGAAGAAGAAAAAGGTGATGATGATGATGATGATGATGATGATGATGATGATGATGATGATGACAATGAAAAAAAACGAAAAAGAAGAGTTCTTTAATATAATCACGGGGGAGGGTAACCCTGGTAACGGATTACTCATTTAGTAGAGGCACGTGCGTGCTGATAAATTGTTTTCTACCTTCTGTTTCGCTGTAGGAGAAGGCAGAGGAGGAAGAGGGAGGTAGCCGAGATCTGATCTGAACCTCGTGCCACTCCTCTTTCGACTGGCTGCACTCCATGACCTTTCGTTCAGCTGCACGGTCACCAAGGACACCATTCCGACCACCCTCAAGCCCAAGCGGCACGAGGGTGCGTTGAACGTAGGTTGGAAGACGGTGCCAACGACCAATCGCTGAGGAGCCATTTGCCACGTGACGGGCACCGGTGGTTGGCGGGAATGCAATTGCGATCGGTGGAATTGGCGGAACCGAGGCAGGGAAGCCAGTGCAGGACGCCTGAGAGGAAGTGCCTGTCATTACGAAGAACATCGCCGATGACTGCGAAGATGACAAGGACCTGATCAGATGGAGAGTTGGATGGCGGATGAACGGACGAAGGGACAGATTGACTGAAGGCTGGACTCAAGTTTCCTCTTTCGGCTGAAAGACAAAGAGTTGGATCATCAAGGGTCATTCACGTCATCGTAAAAGTTGAAAGTAATGCAATTGTTTACACATCTCTTTTCAATAACATTATTACGGCATATGAAGGCAAGCAAGACTAGAACAATAAGATATTATTAATTAGTTGAGACTGCTCAGGAACCTGCAAACTTGCATTGATATACCAAATCGATGAAGCACAGAGTTGGTCCATAAGGCCTCGTATTCCATTGACCGTCACCCATCCAAGTACCGGTACAAACTAAACTCAGTATTGTTTATAATTTCACTGTGCTTTCCAGCATTGTATCTATGGAACAGATGCCACCCGTCACCGCCAATGTCGTCATGGAGATCAGTGAATGCACACAGGTGGTCGGGCATCACGTCTTCATCAACACAGCAATTATCACGTCGTCAATGCGGTAGTCATCATCGTCAACATAATCGCCGTCGTCGTCAACGTTATATTCATCACTGTCTTCATCCACCGAGACAGAAACAACACCAACAACAAGAACAACAAAAGCAACAACAACAGCAACAGCACACCACCACCAAAAACAACAACAATAACAGCAGCGACAACAACAGCAACAGCACAACAACAGCAACAACAACCGTGGCAACAACAACCGTGATAACAACAGCAACGACAACAACAACAGCAGAAATAACAGCGACAATAAACAACAACAGCGGCAACAACAGCAACAGCACCAACAACAGCAACAACAGCACCAACAACAGCAACAAAACAGCAGCAACAGCAACTGTAACAAGAACAACAGCAACAACAGCAACAACCACAGCAACAGCAGCCGCAGCAACAACAACAATAACAGCAACAGCACAGAAACAACAGCAGCAGCAGCAACAAAAACAGCAACAACAACACCAGCAACAGCAACAACAGCAAAAACAACAGCAGCAAAACAGCAACAACGACAACACTGTCATTATCAGCCTCTTGATGAATAAGTTGTCACAGTATCAATTGTCCCGTGACCATAGGCAGGTCCTCATCTCCCTTCTTTTCTGCCCTTGAGCCGGCTTGAAGGTGGACGAAAATCGCAAGGCTCTGGACAGGAAGCCAGTGCATCGCAGGACTTGCCGTTTACTTCTCATACGCCGCTAGAAAGATCTATTGCTTGATGACAGGGACAAGTGTGCGCAAATGGCTTCTCCAGGGTATACTTTCATGTCAGCTCAGCCACCTCGAAACCGCAGTCGTTGGATAGATCAGTGTGCAGTCTTTAAGTGACACTGTCACAATGAACAGCAATTACAAAATCATAAAACTCATCTCAGTTTCTAAAACAACTTCAATCGGTTGAGTGTAAGATTTTCTATACGACGATTTATTGTAATTGAGACCTATACTATATATACTCAGAGCGCCTCTGAGTAGGTCTCTTTAAGAGGCGCTATATAAATTATCAGAATGAATGAATGAATAAATGAATGAATGAATGAATGAGTAATTGTAAATTTATTGTAGAAAAATAAACTAACCAAAGCGCTCACAGTCTTAGTCTATGTCACATTAAATGTCATTATAAAAGTTGGAGTTTCATCAACAAGCAAAACAATGCAGAGAAAACCAGAAGAGTCATCAGTGGCGGGCGCACGCACACACGTAGAGCCCAGTCATTGCAACGGATTCCTGCACGAAGTTGACAGATAGCCTCTCATGTTCAGAGTTCCTAGACCATGTTGTGTCGATAGTGTATAGCGACGATCGACAGGTGGCAGTGCTCGCAGCACACGGAGACGCTGCCGCCGCCGAGCAGTCCAGACTAAGAGGGTCTAGACGAAAATCAAGAACCTAAATCAATCTTAAACGTACAGAACCTAAATCCTTAAAGTTTGTCGGGGATATTCGCAGATTGGGTCCAGTGTTCTCCTTTCTGCCCTCGTGTTCGTCAACGATGTTCTCGTTCAAGCCTTCTTGTCTGCTACAGCTCATTCCACGCAGAAGTTTCAAATGAGAGCAAGACTTCTATATATTGACGAAAACTAACAAGCTGTCGGAGCAAAAAGACAAACATCTCCAATTGTCATATCAGTACACTGGCTTCCTGTGAAGCAGAGAAAAGCCCACAGAACTAAACTGAAAGTTTGTTTTAAATTTTGAGAAACTACTGATATTTTCAATTGCTTACTTTATAGATGCTAATTCAGCCCGATTTTCAGATTGCCTATATCCTAACTATCTCAAAGAACAAGATGGATACTGGCTGGCGCACAATTCCTGCCTCAGGCTCTAGACTTTGAAATTGTCTTCCGAAGCACTTTCTCTCCACAATTTTCCGTTCACGTCTATAGAGAAACGCATGCCTGCGTCTTGCAGATCGCCTTTGGCCTGCCGTAGGCTACTTTTGTGCATCTCTGCATTTTCCCACTGGCTTCTGAACGGATTTACGCCCTATTTCGCATACCATGCTGATATAATGCATCGGCCAATCGGTAGCGCGATTGGTCTGCAATCGAAAGATTGCGGGTTCGAGCCTGCTGAAATGACTTGAAATTCGCCCTCTGCAGCCGGCTCAAGGGCCGAAAAGAAGGAAAGGAGCTGCTCCCCTACGTTCCACCTTATACATGGACGCTTCAGTTTCTACTATATCGAGCTTCTATGGTTGACCGTCGAGTGATGTTATTACAGAGGCGATGTCCAAGTTTTCGGGCGAGAGAGATAGGCCTAAGGACCGATGCATATGCATGAGTCTGTGATTGCGTCATGCATGAAATTACAGATCCTTGAATTTTATACAAAACATTTCATGAACAAAATTTGACCAACTATAATAGTTGGATAATTTTACTTAACGGCTATTGTTGACTAAGATCAGTTGTGTTGTTTATGACGAAACAACGACATAAGTTGATGCACATCTCCGATTCTGTTTCAGTCTTCCGTGTAGGCCTAAATAAAATTCTGTTGATTCATGTTGCGTTGAAAATAGTAGCGCTACAGAAGCCTCGTGGTTAGATTAGTGCATAGAAACATAGACTAAAACTTACAACGATCCAAGAAGCGAGATCTAGAAATCCTGAACTCCTTAGCGAAACTTGCGAGTGTAATAATGTTCGATTTTTCAGTCGCTCTATTCCGTCGAGATCTTAAACTATCAGAAGAAGTGGAGGAAGTGGAGAATGTGAAACGTAGTGAAAGCTAGAAGTGGGGGATGTTGTACAATAGGCTTCTGGTGATAAGTACCGGCTGCCAGCCCCCGGGCTATTGAAAGACGAAGCTGAAACGCCCATTCCATTGGTCAGGTGCATCTCGTGCAAGCGCCGTGATTGGTCAGTCACCTGCCAATCAGCGCATCAATTCGATTGATACGGTTGAACGAGCACAGTTGCTCGTTTTAGCAAATAGCTCGGAATAATTATGTTTATTTTTTAAACATCTGTTGCGCCAGTATATTTTGGAACAACCGGTCTATGAGTTCATTCCCTACTTTCCACGCGGTCCGTGGCAGAGATTAGTGCAGGTGTACGGCTTGTCCATATCAGTTGCACACAAAGTCGAACTGCTCTGCTCCAAGTTAAAAATAAATATTATTAATGTAGCTACTTAGTGCTTAGTCCTTCCCGTGCAGGTCTGCGCATCGCGCATCGCATCTCCTCTACTCGGCTCTGTCCAACGCCAGGCTCCTCGGTCTTCTTCCATGACACCTCCAGGCGTCCCAAGTCGTCTCTGATGGTTCCAGACCAGTTCATTGAGACCCTTCATGTAGGAGGTTAGTGGTTCACGATCCGTCATGTGATTGTGCACCTTCTTCACACCATTCTCTCCTCTCAACATACAATCTGGCAAGTGAATTTGCTGTGTCGTTTCTGTTGCAAGCTTTTCTTTCATCTCGGTGGGTTGCAGGCACACCGCGGAACCCTCCTCCTTTATCCTGGCTTGGGACAGGCTCAGACTTCCTTAGATAGTCTGAGGCGGAATTAATACATCAATATAGTGTAAGAAAACGTGAATTTTATCTATCAGATTTCAAGCACATCCAAAACAGCACATGGCTGATCTAAACTGATCGTTGCGGCTTCACGCTGTGGAAAAGCTGGTGGCAACACTGGCAAGCACAGTGAAGTAAGATACTAAGACGAATGACCATACACGGAATTGCAATTAGTAACTTCTGTAACCCTGGTGCATAATACATCAAGCGATGGCGCAGTTTACCAGACCATGTGGGCCAACTCATCCCGCCAGCACTTGGGATCGGTAAATGAGTACCACGAGAACTGATAGAGATTGATAACAAAGTGTTTTTTTGGACAGCCATAGGTCATATATATGCGCTCCAGCCAAAAGATCCATCAACAGAGGACCAAAGATACCTTCTGAGCAACTGGACCACAGCCCTGAAGTTAGCGATATGAATTTTCAATTCGGTGGCATTTCCAACCCCATTGTGAAAACCGTGAATAGGTCTATTGATGTACCCATGATGTACTTAAAGTTAAGGGGATCGCATGCATTGCTCACGTATCAATATTGTGCAAGTATGTATACGTATATGTATGTATGTATGTATGTATGTATGTATGTATGTATGTATGTATGTATGTATGTATGTATGTATGTATGTATGTATGTATGTATGTATGTATGTATGTATGTATGTATGTATGTATGTATGTATGTATATATGTATGTATGTATGTATGTATGTATGTATGTATGTATGTATGTATGTATGTATGTATGTATGTATGTATGTATGTATGTATGTATGTATGTATGTATGTATGTATGTATGTATGTATGTATGTATGTATGTATGTATGTATGTATGTATGTATGTATGTATTTATGTATGTATGTATGTATGTATGTATGTATGTATGTATGTATGTATGTATGTATGTATGTATGTATGTATGTATGTATGTATGTATGTATGTATGTATGTATGTATGTATGTATGTATGTATGTATTTATGTATGTATGTATGTATGTATGTATGTATGTATGTATGTATGTATGTATGTATGTATGTATGTATGTATGTATGTATGTATGTATGTATGCATATGTATGTATGTATGTATATACGCATATATGTATGTATATATGTATGTATGTATGTATGTATGTATGTATGTATGTATGTATGTATATATGTATGTATGTATGTACGCATATATGTATGTATGTATGTATATATGTATGTATGTATGTAATATATTAAGTGTCTTTTGAAGTACCTCGTAATCATAATCGTAATCGTAACCTCCAAATTTCTAATGCTAAGTACAAGGCATCAGCCTATTTACGAGCGCTGCGTCAAGTCAAAGGTTGTCCAGAGAATTCTTTGTATACCTTACAAAAGCCCTAGAATCTTATATGAAGGCAAGAGAAGTAGTAATGGGAAGAAGCAGGACGTTGTAGACAGGATTTGTCGACCAAAACTTACAAGAGGGGCCACATCGCCTCAACTCCCCTTCTTTTGATATTTGCTTAGCTATCACGCTGATAGTTTGTCTTTCTTTTCACCTTTCACAGCTATAACAGCGTATAACATGCTAGGAGATGCAAAAGTACTTGAGTGAACGAAGCTTGTTAAGTTAATTCATTGAAAATTTCGAAAATCGGGTGAACCTAAACATGCGTCTCTCCAGCTTAACCATTGGGTGGGACATGTACCTTCTGCCCCATATATGAGTAGACGTCAGTCACGCTTCTTTCTGAACAGGTTGGACAACTGCAACTCCCTGCCAGCTGGCTTTTCAAAGACGAGTACTGGGTCACTTGAGCCAGTTCGGAACGCAGCAGTTTGCGAGTCTACGGTATATCACTTCGGTTCTGTATAGGACCTTTTCAGTGGCTGTCTCCTAAGCGCTGTGTGTGTGTCTGCTGGGCGCAACTCAAAACGCCTCTCAGATAATTGGGTTGCTTTAACGGCGAGCTCTCGAGCGGTCATGGCTGAGGTTTGCTGCGACAGTGATAGAAGCTTGGGGATCGTATCATCGTATAGCTTCTTTGTGTTCGCCCCCAGCTGCCTGAAATTCATTACCTGTCACACTATATAAGGGACGACCGACATCGAATCGTTTGGTAAGAATTCAGATGTGTATTTAAAAAAATATAAAAATATAAAAATATATAAAAACTACAAAAAACAAAAAACTTCTAGTAAAAAATCAATGTAAATAAACCAAGTAGACCTAGTGTCGTAGATAACGGAAATCAAAGGCAACGGTGCGACCAAAGAATCAATCCACCACAGAATCAACAGCAAAGGGAAGACGTCAAAGACCTTTGCTGTCATATATGACGACCCTAAACTCCTTCTTCTCGAATCGTTTGGTCGCCACCTAGCGGCACTCTTGTTTGCAGTGGCCGTCCATGACTGACGATAAATTGATCTCTAAAGGTAAAGTAGCGCAACAAAAATAGATAAATATTTTAGCACTAGTATTCTGTCAACAAAACACTACGCACACAACGACTATCAGCAAGATTGAGCTTGTGCTATCCAGTCTTGTTGTCCTCGAGACCAAGGTCTTGGTCTCGAGTGCACTCGAGTTCGTTTTTAAAAGTCTTGGTCTTGGTCTTGGTCTTGAGACCAAAGGTCTTGGTCTTGGTCTTGAGGTTCAAAGTCTTGGTCTTGGTTTTGCAAGACCAAGACCAAGACTTTTGTCAATATGACCAGTCATTAATTTTAACAAACGGCAAGAATTTTACAAATTTATCCAATAATTACTCATACAGTTATTGCTTAAATAGTATTTACACGGTGTGAATGAGACTTCACTGTTGTTTTGGACAATAATTTTGACTTCCGGTTATTTACCATGGAATGATTTCAAAACAGACTCATGATTAATTTGTACATTTACATCCGGTTCTTGAAAAGCTGCTTTATGTGCTAGCGGTTTCAGCACTTGTAGACCGTGTTTTCTCACATGGCAGAATTTTTATGAGGCCCCACAGGTCACGTCTTGGTCAGAAAATTCTGAGCAAATTGGTTTTTATAAAATTTAATAGGCATTTGGAATAACATTTCGTATGAAGGACTTTTGTAAATACGTATTCGGAATTCTATGCAGTCTCCACTTAGAGTTGTTCTGTTTTAATAAAAGAAAAAAACTCATGTTTTCTTTAAAATAACGAGTTGTCCGACTGGACAATTTTTAGTAAGGAATAGAAGTCTGGATACGACTGTGATTTTTTTGGGTCTTGGTTTC
>OY744613.1:32183884-32348884 GCA_963556255.1 Allolobophora icterica
TACCTCAGTCCACTAGGGGCGGACATGGACACGTGAGGTGCTATGAGTCTGACCCCTCTGCGTTGTTGACTTGCTCCATATTAAGGCTACACGAATCTATGTAAACAGACCCGCTTATCAATCAAAGACTGTGACCACACTCAATCAGTATCTCTATAATGGAATCTCTTGGCCCCATCAAAGGCTTCCTCGATTTCTTTAAATTGCGCCATGGTGATACTTCGCAGCATTGTGACAGCATGTGACTCGTGGCTGGTGTCTGCCTTCTTCAGAGGACCTGCTCAGGCTTCAATTGGTCCATACTTCACGTTAGGAAGGACATATGGATCGGACTATATGAGCCGTCGGATCTGATTTCAATTTACAATTCACACAAATTATTAATTAGTGAAATAAATAGACAATGAAGTTCTTAATATTAACCGAGGATTGCTCATTAAAGGTCTAATAACAAGTTGGTATGAGATAATGGCTTGTTAAAACGGACACACATACAGACAGAGAGGCAGAGACAGAGACAGAAGCAGAGACATTGGCATGCAGAGGACTACATGGTCAGGCACAAGATGACAGACGGTGACAAATTATCGACAGTGACTAACATAGCAAATGAAGTTCACAGTTTTACAGAATATCATTTTAGCTTCTATTTACCTTTAAACGCCACAATGCACATTTAAACAGTCTAGCGATATAGTTATCTGATAGCAAGAATGGTTTTTTCTGCAGTCAGATACTTCTGTCGACAACAGTTGCATTAGAGTTAGACTCTATTGCGACTATAACTATAGGCTCAAATTGAGGTAGGCTAGACTATACGTTCGCCGAAAGTTCGGTATACAGTCTGTAATATAATTCTATCAATAATAATATAATTATATCTATAATAATATATCTATATTTGCAACATAATAGGCAATTCTTGCAAGAATGTAGCTGCGTGTCTGACTGTAAGCCACGGCGACTTTTCATTATACATGCCCCTTATTAGCAGATCCCAAAGCAGATGAATTTCGTGGTCCAGAAACTTCGGTATAATACACCCGGAGCTGATCTGATCACGTGATGTTGTCTCCCTGCGGCTGCTCTTATTCCTGGCTCTTATTCCTGGCAGTTTTATTGTCTTTCGTTGTCATTCGTACCTTGGGGCACTACACAAATATCAGGGAGAAAGAGACAGACAGACAGAAAGATAGACAGACGTTGATATACTGTAAGATAATGCCATGCGGAAACACGGACAGGTAGGTCTATATAAGATTAATAATAAATAATAAGAAGACGATTTATATAGCGCCTTGCTACACTTGAAGCGGATGAAAAGGGCGCCGTACATATGAGTTCAAAACGCTTGTGATTATAAAGTCATACAAATATATGAGACAAAAATGGAAGAGAGAGGAGAGAGACTGAGACAGAGACAGAGACAGACAGAGAGAGGGAGATTTATATAGCGCCGTAGTACAGCCGAAGCCGATGAGTTAAAACGCTTATGATCACAAAATCATAAAAATATACCAGACAAAAATGGAAGAGAGAGGGACAGAGACAGACAGACACAGACAGACACAGACAGACAGACAGAGAAGGAGACACAGTCAGAATAGGCCTATCCATCATCAATGCAAATGTATTTTAGCCAGAGGTAATTTTTATATAAACAGATACATTGCAGAGGCAATCGTGACAATCTGAACCGATTAGCAAAGACAGTGAGGCCGAGACTGAAGGACGTGAAGAGACACATATAAACAAGGCAACAGAGGAGGAGGAAGACACCGAAGAAGACAGACACGTGCCATGTCCGATAACAAGAGAGCCTCCTAATGGACAGGTATCGGTCAGTTGTCAGTCCAGTTGGTCATCGTCAGATGTCGAAAGGCTGACCATCGCTTGACCGGCCGGCTGCTCTTCCTTCCTCTTATCTACAGCCACGGGTCTCGATAAGGAATGCCCAGCAGCGGATAAGTTAAGCAGAGGACAGTTCATGCAACGACTTGATCCCATATAAGATGATGATGCTGCGGCTCTTATCTCCGTGTAGGCGCTTCTGTTTATGCCACACATGCCCTGTTTCTCATCTGCGCCATTCGCAGCAACGGTTCCAGAATCAGGTTTCAGTTGGCAACTCACAGCTTTCGTCTTAAAGTCGATGCTATTCTTATCGTGCTGGGTGCGGTTTGTTCTGAGTCCGCTGCTCTTCTCGTGCCCCAGGGGTTAAAATCAGACATAAACGGCCCATGATGAGGACGAGCTGCATTTGGGAGGTCGTTGGTAGGGCGTCGGGTGTAGGAGTGGCTGCTGCTGCTGCTGCTGCTGAGGGGTGGGGGGACGTATAGTTGGGATGCTTCGGATATAGCAGCGCTTTTGTTTACGTTCATTCTACGGCCGTTAATGCAATTATGCGGCCGAGATCTAAGAGCTACTGTAATTATCAATAAATCGAGCGATTAGTAGGTGCATGCCGTCAAGATACTTGCGTACATATATATATACACACACACACACACACAAATATATATATATATATATATATACATGGATAGTTATATTTAGAGACTCCTTGAAGCGTATATATACAGTTGTATGCATAAATGTATAATGGTACTATAAAATATAAACACATATATTTAGCTTAAACGATTGGTAGGTGCGAGGAATTATGGCACTTGAATTCCACATGGAGTGCCTTGATATAAATATACATGATAGATAATGTATTTGTATATATGATGTATTATATATATGATTTATATATACAATGTACAATGCCTGTTGTTGGTCATCACCTGGAGCGGATGAAGACGAGAATAATCGTACACGGCGGTGCATGGCAACGGTTGTAGTGGTTCGCGTCGGCACTCCGTGTGTTTGTAGTATCGGGGAGCGTGTTGGCAGCTGCAGCGCTCAGAAGTGCAGGAGAGGCTGAAGTACCAGCCGGCTTTCTCTTTGATATGAATACAGAAGAAGATGATGACGACGAAGAAGAAGAAGACGACGAGGAGAAGAAGTATGAAGAGCAAAGATGCAAGATGTCGAATTAAGAAGATAATTGTGCGCATTATTACCGTCCGCCAAAGTGTCTGAGAACAGAGGCGATATACAGAATGCAATTAGGGCCAGAGATTAGATTAGCCACTGACTACATAGGCGTTAAGTTAACTCTCGATAAGATACGCGAAGAACTGAGCGTGTAATTTACATTAGAAATGTAGGACTGTATACATAGCATCTATCTGTTGCGTATTATCTACACCAGATCCCATCGCAGACTTGCACCTAAAAAGCACTCGAGAATACACACGACTCAGTAGAGACAAAATGGCATCGAAGTGGTTCTATAGGACTGGCATATTAATTAGAAGTGCACGTTTTAGTGAAACATTTCTATCGTGCACGTCATGTCTAATCAATTGCAATTAGTGCAATTTTCTCACCTTTATGCCATTCGTCCTTAAGACATGAATATGTCTAAGCAGGTGACGAGCCTTTTCAATTAACGGTCCTTAATTAGCTGTAGCCTCTTAAAACCTAGAATTCTCAGCATGTTCTGCGTGGGTATGTAATGTAATAAAAAAACATATGAAATATTATTATTATTACTATAATTATTATTATTATTATTATTATTATTATTATTATTATTATTATTATTATTATTATTATTATTATTATTATTATTATTATTATTATTATGTTATTATTATTATTATTATTATTATTATTATTATTATTATTATTATTATTATTATTATTATTATTATTATTTTAGCCCCGGGGTATCAAGGATCCCCCAGGTAGATAAAAAAAATTGTCCGGAGACATATGATAAATTAAAAAATTATTCCTGGAACGGCCGAGCGAGTTTTTGCTGCGATATTGTTAAGGAACCTAGGTGAGCGACTGCATTAAAGCGTTGGATAATAATTGATAAGCTTTGAAACAGGAAGCTTATTTCCTTGTTGTCTCCGGAAATGTTGGTCAGATGCCGGCCTATATCCAGTCTATTATTATTATTATTAGGCCCTATTATTAATTAGTAACATGGACGGCGATCCCGTGGGTCGAGGGGACAAGACACCCATAGAGAGGAGAGAGAGAGAGAGAGACAGACAGACAGACAGACAGACAGACAGACAGACAGACAGACAGACAGACAGACAGACAGACAGACAGACAGACAGACAGACAGACAGACAGACAGACAGAGACACAGACACAGACACAGACACAGACACAGAGAGAGAGACAGAGAGAGCGAGAGAGAGAGAGAAAGAGAGAGAGAGAAAGAGAGCGAGAGATAGCGAGAGCGAGAGAGAGAGACAGAGAGAGAGACAGAGACAGAGACAGAGACAGAGACAGAGACAGAGAGACAGAGATAGCGAGAGACAGAGAGAGCGAGAGACAGAGAGAGAGACAGAGAGACAGAGAGACAGAGAGACAGAGAGACAGAGAGAGAGAGAGAGAGAGAGAGAGAGAGAGAGAGAGAGAGAGAGAGAGAGAGAGAGAGAGAGAGAGAGAGAGAGAGAGAGAGAGAGAGAGATATTGGAGAATTAGAGCAGTAGCTGACGTACCTTGCAGATATCTGCGTTTAGACAGTGATGGGCAATAGTTAACTAAAAAGATGCTAACTTTAGTTTAACTAAATATTTTTAGTTAAGGATGAAGTTTAACTAAAAAAAATAGTTTAGTTAAAACTATAGTTTTTACTAAAAAAATTTATGCTAACTAAAAAGTTTTACTAAAAAATCAGCAATATGCAACTATTTTTCCACAATGAACATAAACCACTGTCAACAAAAAAAAAGCATTTTAACACTGCATGGTTTAGCATTAACAGCCTGTGTTTTCAAATTCATACATTACTTACAGTACACCTGTAACTGCAGTACATGTATGCCAGAACAGTACACATTGCATAGTTTGAAGGTAAAATTGTCATTGAAGCTAAGTTCACTTAACCTCTGTTACTGTGAAAATGTTTGTCGATGTTTATTATTATTATAATTTTCACATACTTAGCATCTGACTACTGAGGGATTATTTGAATCTCGTGAAAAAAATGATAATAATTAAGCGTAATAATAAATATAATAACAATAACAGTAATAATTAGGGCCTATAATAATATTGAAAATAGAATGACGTGCTTCATTATTAAAGTAATAATGAATATAATAATAATAGGCCTAACATTAATAATTATATAATAGTATTGAAAATAAAATTACGTGTTTCATTATTGAAGTGTGACAATGAGCCTTTATTTTCTAAATGTAAAATTACTAATTATAGACGTGTTTCGATCATAATCGAAGTGACGTAACAATAGGCCTATATTCTCTAAAATGTAAACTTAATGACAATAGACTTTTCATAATTGAAGTGACGTAACAAAGGCCTTTATTCTCAAAATCTGACCAGACGTTTTTGACAATTAAAATGTAACAATAAATCTTTTTTCTAAATTTAAACTTATAATAATAACGGTAGACTTTTTCGTAGCTGAAGTGACGTTTATAAACGCCCTTATTCTATAAACGTAAACTTACAATGGCAACACACTTTCATAATTGTAATGACGTAGCAAAGGCCTTTATTCTCCAAATCTAAATATTGCTAATAATAGATGTGTCTAATAATCGAAGTGACGTAACAGTAGGCCTTTGCTCTTAAAATTAAAACTTGATAACAACTTAATAACAACTGACGTGTTTCACAATTAGGCTATAGTGACGTAATATGGCCTCTATTATTAACATTTAAATTTACTAATAAAAACGTGTTTCACAATTGAAGTGACGTAACAAAAGGCCTTAATCTCTAGATTTAAAATTACAAATAATAGAAGAGTTTCTTAATTGAAGCGACGAGACAATATGCGTTTATTCTTAAAACTGTAAATTATTAATATTGACGTAACAATCTATAGGTCTGTATTCTCTAAATTAAACAGTTTTAATAATGGAAGTGTTTCACAATTGAAATGATTTACCAATAGACCTCATTCTCTAAATATTAAATTAATAATAAAAGTGTTTCATAATTTAATTATTAATAACAGACGTTTCATAATTTAATTAACGAAACAATAGGCCTTTATTCTTAAAATTTAAATTGTTGAACATAGACGATTTCATAACTGAAGTGACGTAACAATAGGCCTTCATTCTTTAAATATAAAATTACTAATAATGAACGTACGTCTTTCATAATTGAAATTGCGATACTTTTTTCGCACTGAACTTCGACGAATAGGTGCCGTTCCAGACGTTATTTCACTCTTTTTAATTAGGGTCCTAAGGACCAAAGTACACAGGGACTTCTGTAGACGTTGTGGCATACAAAAAAAACAATAGAAACAATTAAGATGGCGTTCGATGATGATGCTTACAATTATGATGATGCTCGGTTATTGCTTGAATCTTGAGGGCTCAAATGAAGGCTTTCCTTCAAGTAAATAATAAAGGGGATTATTTCTTCTGGGTATGAAAAGTGGAGGTGCGGTACCTCCAGGACAAAGTGGGGCTTTAGGTACCCATCGAGCTTCCAAAAATAACGCCTATGGTTCGGGATTCAAATTCCAGTCAGATAGCTAGCAAGCAAGGCAGAATTTCAAGCTTTCTTTTGCACTAGCGCCCCTAGCGAAGTCAGTAATCAAAAGGCATAATCCAGGGGCGTAACTTTGGTTAAATAAGTGAGGGTACCAATTTCTTCTTCACTTTCACTTTTCGATAGAGACCATTTTGGACATATTACCATTTCAGTAACTGATTATGAAACGCTGATGAGCTCATAAGCGTAATTTGTGGGGGTAAAAGGGGTATCCGTACCCCGCCCCCACTTTTTGGACTGGGGGTACCGTACCCCCACTTCTTGAACAATGCCAATCAATATTTTATTATTGTGTCTTCCCAGATATCGCAGTTTCAGCCTTGCTTCGTGTTAGTAAGAAATTGGTACCTCCACTTTTTAGACCAAAGTTACGCCCCTGAATGAGCTTACCTCCATAACGGCAATTTTATCGTCTGTAATGTCAACTACTCGTTTTCGTTTTAGAACAAATTATCCATTTTCCCTATCATCAAAATTGGAACATTACGTGCAGGCCCCTATAAGTCAAAATCAACGACGTCTTAAATGCTTAGGCCTATATAATGTAACGGAGGGAGCTTTCTTTAGCTAGCCGGTTCGGATATGTTTAACCAAGAACAGTTATTGATTCTGAGATTATGAGGGGACTGAGGGGTCAGAACTCAGAAGTCAGATCAAGGCCGAAAATATGAGTGTGGGTCCATACACGGATTTATAACTTATGAAGCTTGCGCTTTGACCTACATCTCCACATCCAGATATGACTAAGATGACAACAAAAAAGCGGAGAGTGAGGGTGATGTCAGATCTTGCCAAGAAGAGTGTAACCGTGGCCCAGATCTTTGATGCCTGCGGCCTGCCGGCCGGTCACGGCGGTCAGTCTGTCGGGTGACCTGTTTGGCCGAAAGTCTGCCTTTTGTGATTCAGTTTGTCTGGCTCAGGGTTTATCTGTGTATCTAAGTACTTCCGTACTTTAATGTTAGGCCTACGTACTACATACTTAATTCTCACTCTGTCTACATACACGAAGAAAGGCGGAGATTGCGATCTCTGGGAAGGCACAATAAAAAAAAATAGTGATTGGCATTGTTTTAAAAGTGAGGGGTTCGGTACCACAGTAAAAAAAAATGGGGTACGGGTACCCCTCGTACCCCCACAAATTACGCCTATAGCTTTAAAGTTGCGCTAAATTAGGAGTTTACGATTGTGATTACGATTGTCTAGATGCTTAACTGACTAACCAACTACTGAAGGTAGTGGACACATTCGCGTACCTTGGTTGCGAAACAGTAAAAAGTACTATGGATCCAGCTTATAACAGGAGAGTAATCGCTGTGTCGCTATCGCTAGATCCTGTGTAGTCTGCCTGGACAAGAGAAATTAGAAGATGCTCCACTATTGAGCTTCCACAAACAAACTCAAATGCATCATGATTTCTTTTGTTTTGGACCTTCCAATTATATAGAACAATCAAGTACCTTGACACATACAATGTTGAAATTTTATAACCGATTTCTTGCCAGCAGATATGTCATGTTTTTGTAAAAAGTGCATAAATTTTGGCCCAAAAGTCCAGTAAATTTATTGCCTGACTTCTTTAATTGAACGTATATGGACATAAAACTAATTTCTGAAATGGAGATTTGCTTAGTTGGAATGTAGGAAACTCCGCATTCGTAGTTACGCCACAGATCGCCTCATTTGCCTGAATACCCATGAATCCAAGAATCCTATCAGTTCTGTAACAGTTAGTCAGCGATGTTTAAGCAAATTCTTCCCTTCCTAGTTTTGCTCTTGGGCAGATGCGGTCGGATAGTTTGACGATTCCGCTGCTCCATCCTGCTGTAGTTGAGGAGCCGTGGCCTCGTCAGAGGACAGATTCTGGACATCAATATCCATCTGGTTCGGATGCCGTGTGCCAACAGCAAACATGTCTCTAACATAACGTAAAAATAATAATTTAGTTAACTAATAATGATTATATATCACATAAACAATAATAAGCAAACAGAAGTATAGGTTAACAGCTACAGACAAACGCGAGACCCTCTCTGCCTGCCTGCCTGCCTGCCTGCCTGCCTGCCTGCCTGCCTGCCTGCCTGCCTGCCTGCCTGCCTGCCTGCCTGCCTGCCTGCCTGCCTGCCTGCCTGCCTGCCTGCCTGCCTGCCTGCCTGCCTGCCTGCCTGCCTGCCTGCCTGCCTGCCTGCCTGCTTGCCTGCCTGCCCTCTTTCGATCTTGACCTGGAACTGATTTCACCCCTCCTATCGATTATGATTTGACTAAGCGCCTGTGAACAAGCTGCTTCCCGCGACTTCGTTTTTTGGGTGCTGGTAGAAATTTTGGTAGAAATCTCGAGATTATGATTACGTATGTATGGGGCCTACAGTAGAGCGCAGGTCTTGTAGGCGATTGCAGGAAGTCGCCAGGAACTCGTATACGTTTACTTGAAGAAAAACAACGACTGTTATTACAGTACCGGTATACGCCTCTGAGCATTTCAACCTTTTCTTTTCAGTGAATGACTGATGCCTCTGCAATGCGGTTTTGTTTTAAAAGGCCATCGACTAATGCTTTGTGCACTAAGACAGCAGTCCTAAATAATCTAATGAAGTGACTTCCATTCAGAGGCGGATATACTTATAACAATGCGCTGCAGCGGCTGCGTCTAGGCCAAGTTTTTTTTCCATCCCAAATATTTATGTTCCAAAGTCTGAACATTTTCATTCTTATTTCAGAGGACACCAGCAGGGGCGGCGCTACACCAGGGCGAGCCAGTGCAAATGCCCTGGTAAAAACGCCTTTGCCCTGGTCGTTGCCCTGCCAGAATTTTTGCCCTGCCCAGAATTTGTTCGGGCATAAATCGCCCTCTGCACTGGTTACTTGTACGACTGCCCTGGCTTTGCCCTGGTTACAGAAAGTGCCTGGCGGTGCCACTGGACACCAGACCACTCAGAAAACACCAATAAGAATGTACCATGGCCTGGGCGACCGTCAGCCTATTTACCTCTAAAAATCCGCCGCTGTTTCTTTAGCGTCGTTGTCAATTAGCATAAAGCATCAGTCGATGGTCGATGCATAGGTTATCTTATGACTTATGGTCTAATCATATTCCGTAAGAGATTATGATTACACTAATTCCTACCCTAATCCATCTGATCCTCTGCCTTCCAAGCTTCCTCCTCCTCAACGAAACCCTATGTAACAGCTGCTCTGCCTCTCACTGGTCTCTCTGGCAACCGGACTCGGACCAACAAAGGACATCGATCTCTAGTCAATCCTTCTGATACGACGCAGCGCTCGTGAATAAGCTGGTGCTCTGCGCTAAGCTTAACAGTAGCGGTTTAGAAAATTGAAGATTACGATTACGAATACGACTAATGCAGACTAATTAAGTCAAATGCAATAGAGCCATCCTCATAAGATATAGACCTATAGATCAGGAACGTATACAAGCTATAATTGCGCTTTGTGCCAAGCGTAAATATAGCCCCCCCCCCAGATCAACTTAACCAATAACGACCAAATTTGTTATCTCGAATATAATATTTACTATAAATATGTTCAAAATACAATTTTTAAATAACCCTGCAATGCCAGGTATCTATCTATTAATATTACTTTTACTTGTTGTTACTTAATTTTATTACATTTATTTCATTTTGAATGTACATTATATTTCAAGATATAGTAATCACTTTAATAATTTCATCAATCCATCTCAAGATTTGCTCCCCTCTTGAATTGCGCCCTGTTCCATGGCACCGCTGGAACACCCCTCGCTACTGCACAGAGATAGGCCTATACACAGTGGCCATAGCTGCTATAGGAAAATTCGTTACCCTTTGGACAACCAGGCGTCGGTTTGAAAAATCGGTTTTTCCTTCGGCTTTCTCGGTCCCGTTCTCGGCTTCTGCACTTTCCGTCGCATGTCGGGAAAGATAAAGCTCCCACCGATATATAGAATTTTCGCAAATATATAGCTATGATATTGATATAGCTAAAATGTAGCTAAGTTATTGCCTTGCTAAGACCTCTGTATAATTATAGCTTTAGAAATCTGAAGTCTAATTGTACAATTTAGATTACGTCATAAAATATTGTTTCTCACGAGGTTGCCTTGGAGACCATTTAGGACACAGTCTACAAAGGCAGAAGATTCCCAATTGAGTTCCAATAGATTTCCATAAGGTTTCCGATAGATTTCCATAAGGTTTCCAATAGATTTCCATAAGGTTTCCAATAGATTTCCGGAAGGTTTCCAATAAACTTCCGATAGATTTCCATAGCCTTTTCCAATAGGTATCTAATGGATGTCGTTCGAAAACTTTGCTAAAACAGTTAGAACTGTAAAAAAATCCCTGTCGCCTCAACGGCCGTCGATCTATGCCGCTAAACTGGTCGACTACATCCATTTCCAATATTCACTTGATCTGTTTGTTTCTCCAAACGCTGAGTGGTACTTTCTGCCTCTGATAATAACACAAAATCAAATAATAATAGGCTACTAGATAATAATAATCAGGCCCGGGTTTAGGCATGGTCACCATGTGCCAGTGCACAGGGGCCCCACCACATAGGGGCCTCCATCACAAAGGCGCAAGAAATATTTTTGACTTGTGTTTCAGAGTTGATTATATAATATTTCAGTTGTGTGCAGTGCGCATAGGCACAATCTAACACAAATATCTAAAACTAAAAAAATTTGAAAGGTCAGAAGATAGTTTGTCTCGGGCGTGAAGTCATGTCAAATTAGTGAAACTTTCCGTGTTTTCTTCTTCGCAAATTCGGTCACTAGATCCTTAGAGTTGATCTCACGCAGAATGTCAGCTTCTATGACTTGCAGTAGGCCACATTCCAATGTCATGGCCACTACCAGCATCACCCCCTGAATCTGAGGATTCTGCAGAGTCTTAGATTAACAAAAAAATGAACGGTATCAAGTTATGAACCTGGTATAGGGGCAAAGAAAGATAGGTTATTACTAATTAGTTGTAACCTGGTGGAATGGTCACTCACCCAGACACCCACGTCGTGCATAGCAGTGCAATCGCCAAGTCGTAGGCTATGTAAGCAGCGCCAAATCAGGGACGTTATTAACCAGCTATATATAACACCGTCAATGTGAATTGACATTCAGATAGTGCCATTTAAGAAACTCTCAGAGGCGACGCATGCTAAGACGAGTGTTAATTTTGCTGCTTTTGTCAAGTAGACAGAAATTAAATTAGATTATTTGAAAAGTGAGTTAGATTTTATAGCAGAGAAAGATTAATTGGTGACACGTGAAAAGTTTGCCCTTTCCCGATGGCAATGTTTGTCCGGGAGTTATTAATTGCAGGTCATTTCATAACAAGCGCCTGTACAAATTGTACAAGAGCCAGCTTCCTTTTTGTACTCGTCACTCACATAAATGAGAGCTTAAGAACATCTCTTCCTGGGTCTTTGGGTAGGGATTGAATCGGACTAGCCGACCTATAATCACCTGTATTGATCGGTCCAATTCATGTATATTTTATGAATTTGAAGACGATACAAGAAAGGTTTGCAGAATTATCATTTGTGTTGAGGCCTAACTAAATTCCGCGTTATCAGCCATTCTTTGTACATTAATATATATATATATACATTGCCAATAAGTTCAATGATTCAGTTGGCTGTTACAATTTAGGTAGCTGACATCTACTGTCTGATAAAGGTAACGCAATAATGTGGCCGGAGATCGATTCGTATGTATATATAGGCCTACATCTAAATGCGTTAATTTTGCTGCACTAATCCCTGCTTTGACATTAGAGTGCAGGACAAATGCTCCGACGTGTAATTCACGTAACATTGATCTGCTTCAATAGACAACTATGGCCTACGTCATAGAAAGAGAAACGTGCTTAATGATGATTGTGATAATAATAATGATGATGATAATAATAATAATAATAATAATAATAATAATAATAATAATAATAATAATAATAATAATAATAATAATAATAATAATAATAATAATAATTGTGAAATCTTGAGGGATTGTGTACCGGTACCTCAGGTAAAATAATAATGATGATAATAATAACAATAACAACAATGATAATAATAATAATAATAATAATAATAATAATAATAATAATAATAATAATAATAATAATAATAATTATTATTATTATTATTATTATTATAATAATAATAAATGTTAATAATATTAATAATAATTAATTAATAATAGTAATAAATTATTACTAATAATAAACAAATCTCTCACAATACCACTTTGTATCGCTAGCATTCGAGACCCTTGGTCCCATCAATGCATGGGCTGGATTTCATCAAGAACTTCGGACGCTGTCTAACTCAAATTTCTGGAGACTGTTAAGAAACTTGATATAGGGATACATCTTCCAACGTCTTGCAATTACTATTCAGCGCTTCGTGCCTTTGCCTTCCAATGCACTTTTGCTCAGCAGAACTTGGCGAGTTATGAGCCTTTCCAGACCAGACATGATTTTATAACATAATAATTATACTTCTATTGCCTCCGGACATTATAGCCTATTTTAAGATTAACCTGATGGACCATGGCTAACAATAACAACAAAAACAAAAACAATAATAATAATAATTACAAAAAGCAATAATAATATTGACTTTATCTAGTTGGCTGATCAGGGCAATATTTCAAAGTTAGCCAAAATTAGCCTATAGGCTGTCGCCTATTTCAGCTCCTATAGCGCAATATCTTGGAAGCGACAAGCGACGGTTTTGAGCCCTGGCATCACAAATATAACATGGGCCGAGAACAGTTCCCCTAGGGACACCAGCAGTGAAGAGAGAAGGATCCGATCGAGCAGCCTACCAATACAACTCGTTGGGACCCAGGCAGAGACACCGAAGCTTTTGCTGAGTCTAGATCTAAAGTAGTGTAGCTGGTAGTCGACAGTGTCAAAAGCAACACAAAGCATGTCAAAGAGGCATGCTGAGAGGCATGCATTTCATCAATTTTCATGATGAGAAAGTGTTGCCCAGCGTAAAGGCAAGAGCAGCTTCACGGTAAGATTTTCTCTTTTGAGGCATTCTAAGTCTTGGATCTTCAGGCTGTGTTTCCATCTAGAACTTCAATCTTCAGAGAGGGCGGGTGGGTGGGTGAATGAATAAATGGCTTCGTGGGTGAATGCATTTAAGGATAGATCCGGACGAATACACGAATGAATGACGTGATGGGTGGATAAATGTAGGGATGGATGATTGGATGAATGGCTGAATGGTCTGACGGGTGGCTGTTTTTTGGTGGATGAATGGATGGATGGATGGATGGATGGATGGATGGATGGATGGATGGATGGATGGATGGATGGATGGATGGATGGATGGATGGATGGATGGATGGATGGATGGATGGATCTTGTTTGACAGGTGGGAGACACTTTGAACTGATCTGGTGAAAAAAGTTTTGAACTGATCTGGTGAAAAAAGAGGTCACAAATTTTTTTCGCGCGAAAACTCTGTTGACCGTTTTTTGGTGTTTCTTCAAAATGTGGGGGGGGGGGGCAAACTTTATGGTGTGCCCTCCCACTCTTAAAGGTGGGGGTCTTGTCCCCCTCGACCCATCGGGATCGCCGCCCATGCTTGGATGTCTCCCGAAGTCTCCTCTTGAATTTAAGTCTGGCTACGCCACTGAACATCAACCCAAACTTTCGAAAAATATCTCTGTGCCGCACAAATGAAATGTATGCCGATTTTAAACCTATAAAATTAAGACAATTATTTACAAAGTTGAAGCTGGGACTCAAATGTTAGTCCCAGGTTGAAGTAGAAGAGCCGAATGTTATAGCTTAAGTGAAAAGAGGATAAGTCACTGTCACATGACTATGGAGTTGTCTGGATGAAGATGAGCAGCAATCGCTATTGTTGTGAAGGAGATGTAAGTTTGGGCAGAGAAGCGGAGCTAGGTCCCAACTGTTGAGACAAGTTTACTTCTGAAACTGTGTAACGATTGCATTTACGTTCGCAAAATCTTTGTCAATGTCTTAGAACACTCGCTACTTTTGGCTTACTTACTTACTCATTTGCAGACGATAAAGCCAGAAGTTGAAGGAAGCAGAACCTGTGAACCGGTATGTCGCCATTTTGTCGTGGAGATGCGATGCGGGTATAATTTGTGTAAATAGCAATTTGATTCTTTAAATAGACAGGCATGCATCTTAGTAACCAGGCTCCGATGGGGATTTAAAAAGACCTCCTGTTTTCCTGCACGTCTTCGCTTTGGGTTTGTGCTGTCGAATCTTTGGTTTTAGTCACATTCCATATGCGACTGATTTAATTAAGCGTTTTTGCGACCCGATTGGGAACCATTTCAAGTACCCGATGCGGGATTGAGATGAGCAGTGCTTGGCGTTTGCATCTTAGCAAACTAGCAAACAGACGCAAGCTTAAGTACTTGCGTTTAACTTTTAGGCATGCATGCTACACAAGATTCGAGTTTCCACTTTCAGTTTCAACCGGCCAGGGTTCAAGTAGGCCCTACACACAGTAGTGTATTGGGACGTAGTTGGTCGTACCTTTGAACTACCTCGCCTTCTGCTCTTGTCTTTATGGAGTGTTCGGGGCGAAAATGTACAATCGGGGTGCCTATGTACTATCTGGGTGGGTGTCTTTGCATCGTGAGGGTCGGTTAGGGTCAGGGTAAGCGTCGTGAGGGTCGGTTAGGGAACTTATGGTTAGAGTCAGTGTAGCCTATGTTTTTGTGCGACTAAAAGAGGTATGCCTGCGAGTGGAAGCTGGATTTTAAAATTCAGGCACCCTGATTGTACATGATCGCCACGTTCGGGAAAGTGCATTATTTATGCATGTACTGTGTAGTGTAGTTGTGAATTGGTGAAACGGGATTTGGTACGTGTCGGAACTGTCAGGCGTTTGGGTTAGCCTCCAAATATCACCATAATAAAACTCAAACTAGAAGTTGGATGATCGATGAAAATATTTGATACCAAAACTAACTACTAGGAGTATGTGTATATAGCATAATAATAAGGGATGCTAAAATAATAAAAATTTGACCCTTTTGACTACTTTCGGTGCCAGGTATCACCAGATAAAATTTGGTGACATTTGGAGGCTAACCCAAACGCCAGACCCGTACCCAGAATTTATGGGTTAGAATTTACAAACTCTGCACAATTCGCCGTTTATTTTATACGAAATTCGATTGAATTACGTAGGCAGTTGCTGAATTTCTGTACTTCTGTCTATGTTCCTCACATTCTCTGAGGTTAGCCTTAGATTTCAAGTTGGTTATGCCAACTGGACGACTTATTTGTAATCTGGGTGACACATTTGTTGAGTTGACTGATGCTGCTTGTTACTTTGGCATTTTTATTTCTATTGTTTTTCTCACTGACTATGGAAAAGAGGTTTTGCAAGGCATCACCATGCGGAAATAGGCATTGTGCCCATGTCTTCAAGGATATCTCTGGCAAGCGCATTGTACTCAAGTTGCTATGATCACTGTAACTTGCTTCTTGTTGGTAAAGTCAGAAAGCTGATACTCTGAAGAGTTCAGAACTGTATCCAGAGCCGTAAAGTCATAATTAATACATCTAAAAATATGAACGTATAACCTTTGTGATTAAATCTTTGCATTGGCTTCCTGTTCAACCAAGGATTTGTTGCTCATACTTTATAAACATTGAACTCTGGCCAGTGACAATACTTCAAATCAGTCCTTATTCCACAGACTTATCGTTTCCTTATTCCACAGACTTATCGTTTCCTTATTCCACAGACTTATCGTTTCCTTATTCCACAGACTTATCGTTAGTCAACCATGTCATCTGATTATCCTTCTCTGATTCTAAGACTAGAACTCTTGTTATTGCAGAAGCTATTTTGGTTGCTGGACCTAGATTTTGGAACTCTTTCTCTCTATCAGTCTGTTCTGCTCATTCACTTATGATGTCGTTTAATTAAGACTTACCTTTTTTCAAATTACTTTTCCACCATCATCTGTCCCTCTGTCTTAGCAGACTGAGCTTCTCTATGTTGACCTTATTACAGATTGGTTTTGGTGGGCCATTGGTTGATGTCTTTTGCATTAGACACTGGTGTGATAGAATGTAATAATTACATTTACAATTCATCTGGATGGTTTAAGAAAGTTGGAATGAGAACAATCATATCCATTATGGTTATGATTTGTACCTCAATCAATCAATCGATTTTCGTTTATTACTAATACAAGCTGTCAGAACGCAAGTTGAACACACTAAATGGTTGCAACACGAGTTATAAAAGGAATAGTTGAGTCATAGTAAGGTAGATTGTATTAAACTGATTGAACATGCAGAAATGTCTACGTGCCTATGTGATTTATGGCCACTTACCTTTTGGTTTTGTCCTTTTACATGCTTATTCTATCACTATTGTGTTGATAAAGCCACTGTCTATTTCTGTTGCAGCAATGGATATGTTTGACTGAAAGTCTCGAGGGAGCTCGTAAAACAGGTGTGCAACTGACGTGAGAGGAGTTTTGGCAGCTTTATATTTTCAAGTCGTTCTCGCCGTTGTGCCACACCATTCCAATGACAATGCCAATCAGACGAACAATAAAGAACGTGGTGAAGAACTATTCGGATGCCCAGATCAAAGTACGTGAGGCGACTTCGAACGACCCGTGGGGGCCGTCAAGCACTTTGATGTCTGAGATCGCCGATCTTACTTACAACGTACTTGCATTCACTGAGATAATGCAGATGGTCTGGAAGCGGTTGAACGACCATGGCAAGAACTGGCGACACGTCTACAAGTCACTCGTTCTGCTCGACTACATTATTAAGACGGGGAGTGAAAAGGTGGCACAGCAGTGCAAGGAAAACATCTTTGCTGTTCAAACACTGAAAGACTTCCAGTACATTGAAGATGCTAAGGACCACGGCCTCAACGTCCGTGAGAAGGCTAAGCAGCTCGTTGCGCTGCTTAAGGACGACGATCGGCTGAAAAACGAACGAGCAAAAGCACTCAAGGCCAAAGAAAGATTCGCCCTCACGAATACTGGTGTTGGGGTTGGTAAAGCAAAAATTTAGTCATCACTGGCATTCTCAGATTCAGTTGTTGTTGTTCATTTCTCACTAACACACTTCAGAATTACATTCACTTATGGTTAAAGATATTCCTTGAAGTATTACTTGGTATCTTTTAAGTGGCATTAGTTGTTCCTTTTCTAGTTTTTCTGTACATTGCTTCACTTATAAGTAAGACTTGTAAGTAAGATGTCCTTAAGTCTAAACTGGGTACTATTCCTAAATATCTGAGGGACCTCATCTGCCCCCCCCTCTTTCTGCAGCTTCTCACCGACCTCTCTGCTCTCGCGACCAGCATGTCCTCTGTTCCACGTTCCAGGAGCACTCTAGCTCAAACTAGATCTTTTGCCAACATAGGGCCCTCCCTGTGGAATGCCCTTCCTTCCTGCCTACAGGTAACCTTACTTTTTGGATCTCTTCCTACATCCATTTCCATGCTTAAAACCTTTTTCTTCTCTTGGGGCCTTCGCACTGGGGGCGCTGTCGAGTGGCCTCAGCTCTACAAATCTTCAAATACAATACGAATATGATACAATACGAAGTATATTCATTATTAAGTCCAACTGCGTTGCCACACTTTGGATTATTGATGAAATTTTTGTTCTTAATGATGTTTAACATAATATAGGCTAGCACAGAGAGTGCCCTGATTAATTTTCTCTTGAAGTGGTGCTATATAAATTTCTTAGCTCAATTACAATTGAGTATGCAGTATGATTTGTAATCATACTGCGTTATTGTCAGTTTGAAGATATTAAATGAAGATTATTATTATTATTATTATTATTACGATGGCATACTCTTAAAATTTTGGTAAGGTTATGTATTGGTATGACTTTCTGTTTATTCTGCATGTCCTGTATCCGTACATGCAGTATTTTCCTGTTAGTACACCATTAGAACATGAATTCTGATTTAAGATGGTCAAGCACATGGATCCCAAATTTAATTCAGCTTGAAACTGTGACCTCTTTATGATGTAACCTTGTTTTAACATGACGTGGGCTACAGAATTAGAACTGTACTGAGGTTCAAGTGTACCAGATGGAAAAGTGATCATTGTAGTTCTTAGTTAATTCCATCATATCAGTAGACTGCTATGAAATGTAGTGGATCCTTATTATGCAATTGTTTGTCTTGTGTATCTGTATTCAGTGTATTGTCTGTATTTACTTAAGCCAGCCTCCTTTTATGCTAATCCATGCCACTGATTCAAGTATTGCCTTGTGGCCCATAAATCTACTATCATTCATTCAATTCATCCATTCCATGTCTCCATTTCAAATCTGTTTACTCTGCATTCCATTTTGCACTCGTTGTTCCGTATGTGTAGAGCCAGCAAACTGTAATTACAGTGAATTTGCAAGTTTGTTCATGCAAATTTATAGTAACTTCAGTTTCAAGTTACAGAGTTCTGATAGCAGGGCTATTGAAGTGTGTAGTTTAGATTGTTCGTATGATATTTAGCAATGTAAATTTTTAAGCAGAATGCTTTGTTGAGCACTTTGACTGAGAGTAATTAATTTAGGCAATTATGTTTTTTCTGACACGTTTATGAGTTTTCTTTTCAGCTGCGTTTGTTTCTGTTTTAAGTGCAACAAGGAAGTTGATTTACCCATGAATAATGGTCTATTTGCCAAGTGCTGTAGATTTTGTATCATTAGCATCCCTCATAATAGCGGTCCATTTGCCACTGTAGTTTGTGTAAATGTAAACTTTTTTCTCTAGTGACAAATTTATGACCTTGATCTTGCTAATTTTTCATTGAATTTTAAGATGCGGTCTTTCACCACTGCTGCCCATTTAAATGGGTGTGCCACACTGTTTAAGGTTCCTGTGTGTGGGTCATGCTAGACTGAGGTTCAAATGCCTGAAATATAGCCACGATCGGTATGCCAACCAAGCATGACTGGTTCTTTCTGAGTCCACCTATCCCCGAGACATTTTATGTAATCGTAATCGTAATCATGAACTCCAGATTTTGTAAGTGCTACTCTAAAGCTAAGTGCAGGGCACCAGCTTAGTCATGAGCATTGTCTTAGTCTTATCAGAGGAGTTATCCAGAGATCGATGTCCAGTGGAGGTCTGGTTACCAGAGAGATGAGGCAGAGCAGGATGAGAATGAGAAAGCTTGAGAATGAATGAGAAAGCTTGAGGATGAGAAAGCTTGGATGACAGAGGATCAGGTAGGGCAGAAATTCTTGAAGAGGTGAGACTTCAATTTGGAGTGAAAAGCCTGTGGGGTGATGAGTAGAGGAACTTGAGGCAGATGACAGGTGAGTGGCAGTATTGGTGGAGGAACTGAGAATATGCAGAATTCACGGAGAAGTTCGTTCCAGAGTTGTGGTGCAGTGTGGGATGTGGATTGGATGGAGAAGTTGAGGCGAGTAGTGACTGAGGGATGGGAGAGAGTCAAGATAAGAGGATGATCGGGTAGAGCGGGGTGGCTCTATGGTGAAGAGTTTGGAAAGATACTTGGGCTGTCATGACATCTATGTTGGGATCAATTAATAAATGAAATGATTATGTTACAATCTCCCCCTTGAACAGTCCACTTGCTCAGTAACATATGCTGTTATTAAATTGGATGTCTTTAGGACATCGCTTGCTCGGGATGTAATCACTTAGCTCAGTGTTTCCCAAAGTGGGTTCCGCGGAACCCTAGGGTTCCGCGAGGGGAAGACAAGGGTTCCGTGAAGCAATTGGATAAGTATTGTTTGAATGAGTTGTTCCAATATAAATCAGACTCCACTCCGAGGTGTAGACAAGGGTTCCGTGGATAAATTTCATTTAAAACAATTTCTAATCTAATTTTTATCAATTAAAACTGTACAGTTTACCTCGATCACTGTTTACAAATATTGTGCCAGAATAAGTTGTGTTTAGGTCGGGGTTCCGCCAAAAAATTTTCAAGTCAAAAGGGTTCCGTAGACAAAAAAGATTGGGAAACACTGACTTAGCTTATCCATAATGGAGTTTAGAGACTATCCCTTAACAAAGTTTGTACTTCAGAAACTGAGAATTTTTATAGGATATCCCACCTTTCTAGGAGAATTAGGTAACAGCCATGAATTTGGACACTGGAATTGTTTATTCTCAAGTTTAGATTTATCTGAAGTGGTCACAGGAGTTCTCAGATTATGCAGTTTAGTCTAATCAGGAAATATAGATATGTAGAGGAACAGTTAGGACTCGTTAACGTGAAGTCATCGGAGGACGTTTACAATTTACAGTTTACAGCAGGTAAACCAGGCTGCAGGAATAATGCTGGAAAAAAAGCAATATTTAGTGCTACACTGCATTTCTTGCATGGCACATTAACCAATATGGTGTGTTAAGTTTGGGGGACATAACACCATGTCACGCTTAACAGGATGGTGTGTAAACCGGAAGCACACAATTAATATATTGTCTGGCAATGTCAGCTTGGCCATGCTCCCTCCTATCTGCGCGAGCTCTGTTCTCATGCCTCTGTTCCATCTGGTCACCACTCTCTTCATTCTGCCACCCGTGGTGACCTCTCTGTTCTTTTTGCATGCACCGCTATTTTGCAACACTCTTTCTCCGTGTTTGGAGCCTTAATTTGGAATGGACTTCCTCCTGAGCTGCGGTCTCTTCCTCGAGACTCGTCCACCGCTTTCTTCTCTGCTCTAAAGACTCTTTCACCGGGGTTGGGCTGGGCGCGCCTCTGAATAGTTTCCTTGAAGGGGCGCTATATAAATGCTTGATTGATTGATTGATATATTATATAATTAATTAGCTGAAATATTGCAACCATTTATGTAATTTGGGCATATGTTTGCGTGTGTTTAGCTCCAATATGATGATTTTTGTGCAGGGTGGAGTGCGATTTGGTTCAGGTAGCCCAACTCTACATGCATCTTCTCTAGGATTTTCCGAATCAATAGTTGGTGGTGGAGGTGGTTATTCAGAATGTAAGTTTATGAATTATTTCATTTCTACACATGAAACTTATTATTTGTGCTACATTTATTGTGACACTGAGAAAAAGTAGTTTAATGCAAGCTTAATTTAATAAAAAGTATATGACTTTCGTGTGATTAATTGTTACATATGGCGGACTAAATATTCAATGGAAAAGTCTAAAGTTTATGTAGACGGCGCACCCACAGAATTATCTGGGTATCTGATGTAATAATGTGACATTCAGATTAACTCAGAGAGTAACCATTGCTAGCTGATGGGAATTGTTTATGCTCATAATACTATATAGATTCTCAAGTCTAAACATTTTTGATATAGACAGTTTTATTCTCAATATCAAACTTGTTCTTAAACTTCATTCAATGTATTTTATGATCTTGCCCTTGAAAAGCTAATTCAATGTAAAAAATTGCAGCACAAATTTAAACATGTGCAGGTTTCAGTATAAGCTGAAGTCTCATTAAACTGATTAAATTTCTGTGCCAAATTCTGAGATAAGTCTAGTCAATTGCAAAACCAAAGTTAGTTTGCCTCTTTCTACATATATGTAGAAATTGTGGGCTTCATTCCGTTGATCAATATGACTTGGTTAGGGACAGTTTGCAAAGGCTTGGAAATCTGGATTTAACCAACAACTGAAATCTTAAATTTGTGTGAAAAAGATATTTTGGAATTTGTTGGTTTGAGTAAACAGCAACGTGAGAACTGCGTAAGTGTCTCATCTGTAAAAGTTCTGGTTGGCTGTGTGCTTACTTAAAGGTTTACAAAATGTGTTTAGACTTAGTTTTACGTGGTCATAAATCTGTTCATCTGTTGGCTTCCATTTTTGAAGGCCACAGGTTTCATTTAGCTGATAGAAGATCATTAAAATGGTATGCAATGGTATACACATGAAGCTATGTGTATACAGTACCAAATGCTGCCATCAAGTTAAAGGGCAGTGACAGTGAGCTGAGGGAAGCATAGTGATAACACATGATTAAACACGGGGTTAATTGCTGTAGTTCTTCTGTATTTAATAAGCTGTAAAGAAGTCATTGGATAACTGACAAAATTATTAGATGTGGGAGCATCAATGGTAAATTAAGTTTTTGTCATCATCATAAGTAAACTACATATATTCTACAAATAATTAGGCACAGCTTAGCTGTTCAAGGACAATAATTGGATGGTCTGTGCTACATCGCTTCTATCCTTCCATATACAGGGTAGTAAAATTTATATTGTGAGTCCTTTGATGTTGATAGTTGAGACTTGAGGGCCAGCAGTTGATGCATGTGATCATTATGATCTGGTTTTAAGTATTAGCTTGTAACTGATTAACAGGCAGCTAAATCTGTTTTGCAAATTAATGAACATGCTTGAATCAGTCATTTAGTTAACATATTAACTTGATTCTTCTTAAACCAGTCGGCTCACCAAGTTCGTCTTCTCTAGAGACGACCCAAATAGCAGCTGAAGGTAGGTTCTGTAGTGATCATGTATGGTGGAGGTTAAACTGTAGGAAGAGAATCATTTGAGACAGTGTACAAGAGCATCTTTCCTTTCTTTTAGTTGGCTTTAAGTGTGTCCTTAACAGTAGTTGTGTCTATTAGTAGTTAATTGGTAGTTAGTTTAGATTGCATGTCAATTCTTGGTGATTTCGTTTCTTTTATTTAGCTGGTTGAGTTTGTGATTGGAAAAGATTTGTGTTTCCTATAGAAATTTAATACTTAAGCAAGCCTTTGAGGCAGGCAGCACGTACATGCTAGCAAGGCTTTCTTTCATATTTTCAACTGTTCTCTTCCAGTCTTTGTATATTGTTTCAATACTTACTATGTAGGGCTCTATGTTTGTAATGTGCTTGCAAAGCTGTTGATATACACGTTAAAATTTCAACATTCCGTGATAAGTATTTTCCTTGCGATCAAGCAATTCAGTTTTACTGCATCATGGTTTTACTGGTTTAAATGTTTGCATGCCATGCCATAGGTATAAATTAGCAGCATTGGAAAACTCTGTGACATTATAAGTGCGCTTACTAAAGCGGTTGGAAGTTAATGAACCAGTGTTCTTCCTACGAAATAAGTTGACCATTTGCTAGGGTTATGAATACACTGCAGTGTTCCAATTGGTCATTTGCTCACCAGTGGGATAGTTGTGAAGATATCAAACCTGACAGTCAGTTATCTGTTTGGTCTGTTAGTTTATTATCAAATTTTTCTACCGTGATGGCGAACAAAGACGAAATTTGACATATGATTTTCAGTAATTCTGAGTTGGAGGAAGAGTTAATTTTGAGGGATTTCATGCATTTGTCGATAGCAGGATCAGTGGTAAGACAAATAGCTTTCTAATTAATTATATATTTATAGGACTTTCAAGCAGTAATGAAAGCGATACAAGCTACAATATAGGGTGATACTGCATCAGTTAGACCAGGGTGTTTGCCAACCTCTGTCTAGCACCTGGTCAAAAAGTTTACAGAAATGGCTCAGCTCACTCAGTGATGTTATTTATTCATTGGCATCTTATATATTTTCATAATTTAATGATAATCGCGGGCTCAGATCGTCACTGAACCTATCATCACACTAATAATTGCACAGCAATAGCTCTGCAAACACTATGCCAGTGGTGCCCATATGTAAACAAAATGGACATCACTTGTATTTCTGACATTTCTTCTGCTGTAAGGAACTGTAACAAGACCTCTGCAATAGTTATTTTACTTGGAGATGCCTGGCTTAGGGGATGCCTGGCTTGAGGTCTGTTATGCCACACAAAAGGTTTTGGATAATTCTGAAGTCTTCACCTAAATGAAGTTGTTACTTCTTAGCCTTCTGCCTTTCCAGAACATACCGGTAATCATATGCAGGTCAACCATCAGTACCTGATGTCCATGACCGTTGAAGACTTGTGTACCACCTAGATTGTGAAATGAGTGTTGAGGGAAGTGCTCAGTGATACATTCAGAAACTTTTTACTTATCAAACCAGCAATGACAAAGACAGTTGTCTGGACCCATGTAGTTTTAAATATAACCTATTTATAACTGAAGAAACACCATTTTAGCAAAATCATATATTATTTATATTCATTAGTAAGATACATAATTTTCTTAAACATTGACAAAATGTAGAGATACGTGTACTGTGAATAGACATGTTTGCCTCACCATCACATTTTGCCTGTTATATCTAAAAATTACAAGCACTTGAAAAGGTTAAAAAATGACTTAGGCTTGTTCAAAATACTTTCTAACAAGTTCTTGTTTACACTTTTGTGATTGGTGAGGTTTGACATTTTTAGCGTTAAGGGGTTAAATGGACCAAAAGCCCAAAAATATCTTGCCAGGACCAGAACAACAGCTAAACACATATGCTAAAGTTGCAAAGGGTTAATAGCTAAGAGTGAAACTCGTAATTAGTGTGCATGTATGTCAAATTGGGGCGTGGTGGCTCAGTGGTAAGTTCGGCGCCTTGTGACCGGAGGGTTACAGGTTCGAATCCCACTCTAGCCGCTGCGTACGGACCTTGGGCAAGTCCTTCACTCGCGATTGCTCGTGGCGCTTCGGCGTGAAAATTCCGGCACAGTATCAAATGCTGTAGTCGGGAACGCCTCTGAGTAGTAGTGGACTTCGAGAGGCGCTATAGAAATATCCGGGGGAAAAAAATAGCACATTTACCATGTGAAATTGGCAGCAATTGGGTCATTGCTTCATGAATCCTTTATGAATAGCCAGAGATGTGCAGCAGTTGCCACAGTTTATATGGTTCATTAGTGGATCATTTTATAATCTGTGAACTTCAGCATGGCATGCCGCTATACAGATGGAGACCCATTGATATCTTCATGTATATGTGGGATAAAAGCAGGAAGAGCAAACATTATCTGCTAAAGTATTACATCCTGTTTATATAATTGTTTTGTGTGTAGTCTATTGTTTGTTTTTGATTGATATGGATTATTTCTTGTTCAGTGCTTTTGTGTATGCTTCAGCTGAAGTTTTGATGTATATATGTATCATTATTACAACACTGTATAATTCATTGGGTTTTATTAGCTTTTGCTGTCAGGCTGTGATTGAACTTTCTGTGAACTTTTAGACCAGCTGCTACGTAGATCCCTACTGGCTGGCTTGCTTTTAGCTGCCAGCATGTCAATGTACCGTTGTTAGATGGACAGATATAAAGAAAGGTCTATGTAAAGTAGAGTAATATCATATTTGTTATTTATCTCCACTTCCATATGTCCTTAGTATGTGACTGTTGTCTTGTTGCACATTTTGTTTAAATCACAGATGCAACAGTATCAGTTGCACAACTATTCTGTAAGAAGTGAATTATCTGTTAGTTTATGGTAATAACTCATTATTCCACACCTACTGGGTATAATAACATTCAATCTATAATGCTGAAGGTGATTTGATCCTCTGTGGGTGAATTGAAACTTGGAATCTATGTAGAGTAGCTTAACATTAGCAATCCATCAAAAGCAATAAAACAACTAGATAACATAAATTCTCAATGGGTTTAGTTACTATTAGTTAATCTCTGTTGAACCAGAAAGGGGCTATTAAACCACATCATTTGTTGTTTATTAGTTGTGTTCAGGCTTGTTTGGCATGGCTTTGACTTTTGTTTCTGCTTACTGGCATCCTATATTGTTGTTAATTATGTTCAGCTTCATTGTGTCTGGTCCTTGGTTGCATTTTCAGTTCTATCTCCAAGTTCTGCATTGGTTTTAAGAAATAAAGGTGAGTAGGGGTGTAAAAATTTATTTAAAATCACACTCAGCTACCTAACTCTGTATGAACTTGGCTCCCAACTGCGGAATAATACATTAATTTTGGAATTTACAATTTACAGTTCTTATATGTGACTTGCTCTGGCAAAAGGAGGCTGTTGTCAAATAATTTAGTTTGGTATATTTTGGGCTTAAAATGATAAATAATAATTTCTGTTTAAAATGTTGCAAACATTATTATTCTATCTTTATTCGTTCCAGAGATATGAAGTTTAGAATGTTTTGCTACTTGGAAGTACAATTTCGAGAAAAACGCATGCAAAGTTTATTATCTTAATACAAACTGAAAAAAAATTGCAAAATTCAGTGTTTTTAACCTTAAACTTATGGAAATCTCTATGGGAAACATGCCAAATGAGGCTATTTTTAGCAAACTGAATGCATAAACTTTCCAATAAGGTATTACACATGGTATTCCTAACAGGCTGAAAGCTGTAAAATACTCTTGAAACTGCCCCGCCCCCCAAATTTTAAATTCTCGGATAATTTTCATCAGTCACACAAACTTATTAAATTTCTCGTGAAATAGGTGAAATATTATTAAATCAATATTTTTTTCATATAACATATGATCTTATTTATTGATATATGCAAAAAAACGAAAATTGAAAAATTTACACCTGATTGGTGTTTAGGCTAATTTCTCTTGTTTTATCATTGGCGACTTCCGCCTCCTTTTGCCAGAGCAAGTCACATATTGTAAAATTATGTACTTCATGTGCTATGGTCTCTTGTCTGATGAGCCATGGATGAGTAATCCATTAACTTCTACAGAGGCTTATAAAGGCTTTATAATCTGGTGATATCCATGCTGTTTGTAACCTGGCCTTAACTGAGGTCCATGACTGCACCCAGTGGCGTCACTAGGGCTGGTGTCACCCGGTGCGGTAAGTCATGGTGTCACCCTAAAAAAAATGTGATGACCTTTTTTTAGGAATTCCTCATCTTGCAAAAATGTCATAATTTTCTCATGTTGGGTGTCACCCGGTGCGGTCCGGGTGACACCCAACATCTAAAACCCCCCTCGTGACGCCACTGACTGCACCGACAGCATTATGAATCGTGTTACCCACAAACCTTCCTTCCACCAACAACCTCGCCCCCACCTCTTCACAGACAGAAGATGGTGCACTAATGAGTAAAGAGTGTTTGCTGTGGTATTAGCTATCAACTTCTGAATGCTTGGCTCTTTGGTTTTGTTTTGGTAGTACACGTTTTACCTTATTTCCAATTTCCATGTTTTTGTCTTGACACCTCTTAGCATTTGTGATGCATTTGTGGAGATTTGTGATTCATCCATGTAAGCTTTTGTTACATGTGTAAATTGTTTTCTTCTCTAAAACCAAGAACTAAAGCTTGTCAGCTGGTTTTGAACCTCTTAGAGGTACTTAAAATCACAGTACTTACTAGTGCTGTGTTAGAATACATTTACAACAGCTTCTGTAGAGCAGTATGCAATATGTGTGGCCATGCATTGATTGCAGATTATCTGTTGAACAGCTGAAGGATCAAATCTGTGGAACTTCCTTCTACAGAATGTGTGCCACTTGGTCATGCTGTGGACTTAATTCAATCTTGAACACTCTTTTGACAAACTTCCCAATTGGTGCTCTGTGAAAGTCTATATACTTGGTATAACGTGCATATATACATGCATTGGTGTCCATAATGGAATTCTGCTTAGGTCTTACTTTATATTGTTCAACTTATACAGTTTGTGAGTTCCCTCCACAAAGGTTCTCTTAGGCAGTGAAAATGTGTAGATCACCACCGTTACAAATTTTTGCATTTCATCTTGGGGCACGAGATGCATATCTAAGTTTACGTCATGTGGGAAATGTGGCAATAAATGCTGTTTTCAGTTAGCTTGCTGTTATCCAAGTGGTAAATTGCTATTGGCTTATTTGGGTTTCAGCCACTGAAGGCTACAGTTGAAGACATGTGTAAAGATGAAGTTATTAAGTTCCATTCATCTCAGCTCTTCTGCATTGCAAGTGATGCTGATTTTCTGTTGACAGCGGGAGTTACTCTAGATTCGGATCTTGAGGCAGCGCGGCCGACGTCATCGGGTGAGGAGGAGTTGCAGCTGCAACTGGCGCTTGTGATGAGCAAAGAGGAGCACGAGGAGGAGATGAAGCGCCAGAAGGGAGATGAGGTAAAGCTCCAGATGGCCATTGAACAGAGCAAGAAGGAGCAGCAGACACCAACACCACTTTGTGAGGTATCCAACACGATTCAGTGGAAATTGAGGTGGGCGTGATTGGGGTGAAAGACAGAGGTAATTTGAAGGATGGGTTATTGTGGAGAGATGTAAGGTAAGAGCCAAAAAGAAAAATAAGAAGGAATTAGGCATTATGGATGGAGAAAATGAAGGTGTATTGACAGTAGGTTTTTAGAAAGGAAAGCAGGAAGAAAAAAGTATTTGGGTAGTGGCATGGAGCAGATGAGGGAAGAATGATGAACAGCAGAGACTGTGCGTAGAATATTTATGTTAAGTCCTGAGTTTGAATCCATAACTTCTAAAAACTTTGTTCTTATTAAATTTATAAAGTGCTATTTTCCTAATGATAGGCAGCAGTTGACAATAAGAACTTCATAAGTCTTGTCTTGAGGAAGGTTTGCACTTATACATTGTGTTACAGAGCAAATAATGAACCATTCATGAACCAGCTATGAAAGGCTGTTCAGCCTTTCAACTTGAAATGTTGACACCGGTTTCACTTCCTAAATTCCGAAACCTATTTGCTATATATAATTGGTTGTTGAACACACAGAGCTTACATGTTGCATGTGGTGTCAAACTTTCAAGAGCGAAACTTGGACCAATATAACATATATACATATATCCCCAAATTAGCCAACTAGTTTTTAAATGGAGCTAACTCTAAATTCACTGCAGGATTTGAATTTTTCAGCAAAAATATTACCACTAATAATATTAGATTATGATCTTACTTGTTAATAATTTGATGTCCAGGTAATAATCTCATTAACCTGTTTAGCCACCTGTCGCTTTGCTGGATGTTGGGGCATTTGATGCTGCCCCTGCTGTTGCCGCGTATGACCCGTGGATGTCGCCTCCTTGTGCTGACCCTTGGGCGCCAGAGGCTTCAGCTGCAGTCCATGACCCCTGGACAGCAAGTCCATCACAACCTCGTCAACAAAAGCAAGTGGCAACGCCTGCAATAGATCCATGGATGACTAACGTTGACTCCACTCCTGGTAGTTGTTGTATTCTGTTGTCTTTCGTATATTGATATTAGTTGTGTTATTTTCTATTTTGTAAAATAGTTTATTGTTGGATTTACTAGTGTACTACCTGTGGCAGATTCAGGAGGCATAGTGGCAATACAACTGTAAACATAGTGGAGTAACATATTACATATCGTTACATCCTAGACCCCAGTATCTCTGCCCCTCCAACTTCAAATTTAGTCTGATTGCATAATGTACAAGGTATCAATCAAAAAATCATCATCTGGGTCAGGTCAAAATCTAATAGGTCAGGGAACCATAAGTCGCGCTGCAGTGGGTCAACAAGTTTAAGCAGGTTAGTATTAAGTTTAGACATAAATGGCAATGAAGAACTAATAGAATGCAGAGTACTGGGGAGGAAATTCCAAAGCTTCAGACCCGTTACTAAGAACACCCAAAAACCCAAAACTGTCTGTATGCTAGGCATAGCAAGAGTGTTGGTGTTGGTCAAGTTAACATTGCTGTTGTACGTTGGACAATAGGTTGTAGATTTAGCGATGCCACTGTATAAGTTTCTCTGTCAAACAACAGCAATGTTACATTATTATTTCTAACATTAGGACATTGCTATTGGAATTCTGCAATGTTGTTATTCAAAACTAGTTATATTTTATGCTTGTAACATTTTGTTTCATTGTTGTGAGTTTTATTGTCTTTTTTTCAGTTTGGTCAGCCATGTCAGTCGGTGCATCCAACAGCAGTCGATCGTCACCCTGGGAATCACCAGCACGGAACCAGTCTGCGTTTGCGTCTAGTGCCGGAGCAGCAGCATTTGCTGGTGGTAACGGAGGGATGGAGGATGAATTTGATCTCCTTAGCACATCACGATCCAAAAGTCCAGCAAACACTCATCATCCTCCACCGTCACAACAGCAGCAACAACCTCTTGTGCATCACTCCACCTCTTCAATTCCCCACCCTATGTCTGGTAGGTTATTTCTCATGACCCTTTCATAGTAAGACTCCAGGTAAAGTAAGGTATTTATTATGAACCTATATCAATGTTACTAATCTGGCAGCTGAAGGAGAATCTGAAGGAGAATCTTTTGTCTGTAACCATGATAACAGCAACATGTTTAAATGAATAAACAAACGTGTTTGGTTTAAAAGAATGTCGTATAAAACATCTGCAGTATGTGAATACCTGTTGAGTACGTGCTTCGTGCAATGATTCAGACGACCATTCTGTCTCGTGCGTTAGACCATCTTCGTGGAACAATCATCCACTCAAAATTACAAATTTATGGTTACAAGTAGCTCAAGAAATACTTTGAACTTATCCCAAGTTCTTATTGAGTTCTCGTAGATAGCCATGTTTCAGCTGCTAAAAGATGTTCTTAGCAATTGCTATCCAACTGTTCGGCTACATACATATATACATACTAGGAATGTACCGAATTTTCAAAATTGTTTTCGGTCAAATAATGGCAAAATTCGAATATTCATTTCTTGAAAAAAATTCTGTAGTAAAAACTCGAATACTTAAATGAATTATATTTCTAAGATTGCCCAACACCAGCACTGATTTAATATCTGGGTCATGGAAACTACTAACATTTAGCAAATCATTGAAACGTCAGGATTTGCAAACTTCAACTTCATGACTTTGACTGGTGGGTCAGTACAAGTATTTAATATTATAGCAATAAAGATATTAGTGTTGAGTTTTTACAATGTTTTAGTTTTTAAGTTTTCAGTATTCGTTCTGCATTCTTATTCAGCCACCAGCAAGCTGAATATTCTTATTCTGCTGAATACTTAGAAACTGGTGTTTGCTACGTCTCTAGTACATACATACATTCATATATGCATACACAGTACATACATACCTATAGACATGGATATCCTTGAGTACATGACTTGGCAACAAAAGACTGAAGGGCCATCATTTGCCGTTAATAATGTATTACATAGTATTTAATTAATGCACCTCCAGACCAAACCAAGATCCAGGTTAAAATATCAAGTGGTCTTTGCCTCAAATTGTTGTTCCATTTGTTTCCTTTCATAGGTGAGAATGTTGCACTGGGCAGTGCTGGTGGAAATCCTTGGGATTTGAGTGGTCTGAGCCAGTCACTGGTTGATCCAGCTGGCCAGTCGCCCTACCAGCCTGCGAGACGGAAATCACCGAAGGAATTTCTGGGAGAAAATGCCAGTCTTGTCAACCTGGACAATCTGGTAGCACGACCTGCATCAGCAGCTAGTAGGTGTCCTTGTTTAGTTTATCTGCAGTATCTGGCATTTTGCTGGCCTCCTTTTGTATTGCACTGTGACCGTTTTGCTGTTTCTTATCAGGCACTGCTATGTATGCATCTGCTGTTGTGCATATGACATTCTTCTTTCTGTGCTGGTGTCATGTGTTGGCACCTTTGGTGCTGGTGTCATATGTTGGCACCTTTGAGAGGCCCAAAAAAACTACTGTTTATCTGCATCATCAGCGTAAATCCTGTCTTGTATTTATTGATCCAAAATGTGACTTGATTCATTTTACTAATTATTATTTTATTATTATTATTATTATTATTATTATTATTATTATTATTATTATTATTATTATTATGCATTTATTGAGTGCCAATATCTAATGAATAAGCATCAATCAATGGAACTTTGTGAGAACTTGTTCCAGTTCCATACACAGTAACCGTCTCAGGGGAGCTTGAACCCCTATTCTCTGCTTTGCAAGGCAAGCGCTCTAACAAATTTATCGGCTACCGTGTCACACAAATGGAGTAGTATTGACTGGGTTACAAAAAGCAGACCCAGAAAGATCAGTCTTGCTCTTTTAGGTTTTTCAATTAATGTTGATTGAAGCGAATGGTTGTTGAAGTTTACCTGCAACACTTTCTGTACACAGTCAGAACACAGATGTGCACAAAGGCAAACTGAAGTAAGCTATGGATAAACTGTACACAAAAGGAAACTAAAAATAAGCCTAAAGAAAAACATGCATTTGTTGTAGTTTGGCTGCTGTTATGTGTATATGGGAATGTATTATGCATCACCTTCAACGATCGAACACTTTGTATTTGGACTGAAATGAAGTTCTTGCAATCTCTGCCTGCAAGGACTGATATTATTTATCTTGAGGGGTGCTTTTTAAGTCCTGTGCCACATTATTTGAAATCTTGTTCTGTTTTGTTTTCTCAGGTGCGAATCCATTTGCGGCTCTGGCAACGACGAATCGCAGTCCGTCTCCGGCCACGAACCCTTTCGCCGCCCAGCAGCAGGCAGGCCGACACACCCCACTGAACCAGATTCCCACGTCGACTGCTTTTGTACAGGGCATCTGGGGTGGCCCATCACCCACCCCAGCCCAGCCAAGTATAGCACCGATGTACACTGCAGGAACAGCAGCTTCCTCCTACCCACCAGGCTACAATCCATTCCTCTAGGCGGTGCCAGTTTAGTACATGTGACACTGAACCTCAGAATTCATCTAGGCTCTTGGTGGGGAGGTTTAGAGTGGTGAGTATGGAAGAGGAAGCTGCATTGGGCAATGATGAAAATTCAAAGTAGGCAAATGAATCTTCTCATTCGGAAGGTGCAGAAGTGGAAATCAATTCCATGACACAACAGCAGGGAAAGGTGGGAAGCAGAAGAGGAAGCATGGAATTGACAAGACTAGAGAGAGAAGCTGCAACTGAGGAGAATGCTCAGAAATTGGGAGATTGAAATAGAGAAAATTGAGAGGTAAAGAAAGCTAAACTTATATGTTGGAGATGAAAGTTGAAGTCGTGGGCAAGCTGTAGAAGTACCACAAAGATTTAAAACACAGACTGTTGTGTTTGAAGGGATTGCAGAGCTTATTGGGGTGCCATATAAGGAGTGAATGGAGAGCGAGTGAGTGTGTCATTTACCGAAACTGGTTCGCCTATGATTGAATCTGGGTAAAGCTTGTAGTACAAGTCTGAACAGGCTAGAAATGTGAGAATGCTTGATGCTCTCCCATTACCAGCTAACGGTTGATGCTTTAACACGTTTGAATTTCCTGCCTGTATATTCCATTGTTCCTGTGGCTCCTTCCATTTAAACATATGTGACAAGAGATAATTTACACATTGCTGCCTTCTAGTTTGAAAAGTTTCCCTCTGGATTCTGATCGGTAGCCTACTTGGAGTACGGTCTGAAGCTATCAGTTTGTCTGTCAGGCTCTAGTGAAGGAGCTGTTCAACATTCACTCACTCCTCTGTTATACTGCTCTGGTGGGCATTACCGAGTCATTAGGCTTTTCACAGTCATCATCTTTTTCATAAGCACCACTATGTTGCTCACTCTGTGCTTGTCTGTCGATTTGTAAGCATTTCTGTCGCCAGTGTCCTTTTTTGTTTCTTGTCACATGAAAAGAAGACTTTGGTCTTGGTTTCTCTTTGACTTGATAAAGAGGTTTCACCTTGCATCTTGGATTAATAAGAATTTGGCTAAGCACGGTCAGACAAAAGCGAATGAACACTAGACGTAGTTATAGGAAGTGAGGGGAATCGCGGGGAAATACTGTCAGCAGAGCAGTTGGCAATTATGGACAATTCTGAGCACTGCTGAAGAGAATCCTTAAACTGACACTGTGTAATTGCATGGCCTGCAGTACACCATGTTGATGAAGAATGAACTAGGTCATAAGGCGAGTCTTATATATATATATGTGGGTTTACGTATCTGGGTGGGTGGTTCGAAAACAGTTGTCCTGAAGGCGGTTTTGATGTGATCATTGTTGTATTGTCTTGGATTTTGTTAAAAGTCTAGTCCTCTGCAGCAGTCAGTGCAGTTTACTTGGTTCCTCGTGTCTGCGGTTACTGTGTTGTTACAATTCAGTTAAATCAAAATGATCAACTACTTCAAAAAAACTGCCGCTTGAATAACAAAGCGTAACTCGCATATATACATCTGCAGTTGCTTACTACCTACGTGTAACCAACTGTTTATGTTGAGTCATAGACATTTGTAAATTACCTTTCATGGTCCATGGGAGTGTTGTTGTTGGTGATCTCTTGTGCTGGTGTAACATTATATTGTTTTTTTACACAGAGCATTCTGTTAATGCTTTTTGTTATCTGTAGCCACCTTGAGCCTAATAATATTTCACGAAAGTAATTGAGGCCACAAGAAAAGAGAGATATAGAATTATACATTTTCTAAAGACTTTCAGACAGTTTGTTGCTTCCATTTGTGTATCACCACTGCATTGTTCAGCCATGTAGGGGTACGGGTTGTGAGACTGTTAGATGAAAGCTTCAACCGTTCAGCCGAGAAGCATGCAACCTCCAGAGCACAAATCTGGACGATACTGTTGTTACCATGCAGTAAATGATTGATTGCCTGATGGGTGGCTTGATGCGGTTGATAATTTGCCAGCAGATGCAGTCGGATTAATAAATGCAGTTGCGCAGATAGCCCTCTCTGGAATACAAGGCCTCTGGGACTTGGTCAAATGTGTCAATGCAAGTTGTGAAGTCAAAAATGGTATCCTGTGGTTGGAATTCATTGACAGATTCTTTTACCTCAGGACAATGCTTCTGAAGAGGTTATTTACTGGTAGAAGCATGTAACTGGTATGTTATTATTACCTGTTGTAGCATACAAGCGCTTTACTGTACCGAAACATTATAGAAAAATGGAAAAGGATGCTAGGCAATTGTCAAAGAAGAAAATTGCAAACGATATCTTGTATTAATGAGTGATCAGCTGTTGAACTGCAAGTTATGAACACAGGCCCTTAGCCAGAAATACAGAGTTGCCCGTCCAAAAGCATTGGAAGTCGTGACCGCCCGATGCCATGAGCGTACGAAGTCGCGACCGCCAGAAGTCCCACCGATGTATGAGTCCGACTGCAGTGCCCCTATGCTGTTTACAGAGCCTAATATCAACCCCTGGTCCTTACAGAACTGTCATCTGAATGCTGGCAGTGGCTAAAGAGTAGAAACTGGACGGTGGTGGAGGAGAATCATGCACAATTTATGCCCGTCCAAAATAATTTCACCGGTCCTTTTGACGGGTGGATGGGTGGCTGGCTAAGGGCCTGCGTTAACACCATGTAATGCAGACAGAAGACTGTTATTATTATTGAGGTATTTTAGTTTCGTGGTGTATTAGGTTATGTGGTGATGACAAAATTTGCTGTTCTCAAATGCCGAACGTTAAATTATGAATATCAAAAATGCTTTCAGTTTGCAACCTGATGCAGATTATTTTGATCAGGTGAAGCCCTTATTGAACACCACGTAACAATCAAATTGTGGTTTTCCAGCACATTGTAATTGATTGAAATGCATCATAGGTAAAACCAAAGGACATGACGTCCTGTTGAGTGGTTCGTCTTATTTCTTGCAAAACAATTCAAAATGGCGTATATCAAACATATGAACTGCAATGGTTTTGTTAAAAGTAGTGTACATGTTTGTGCAAGTACGTGGTAGAGGGGAATCCCACAGTTTACAGTCTCTGCAAATGTTCAGTTATTACTCACTCTCTGTGTGACATACCAATAAATATTTATTTCCTGAAATAGGAGAATTATTAACCGGTTTTGTCAGACTTATTAGCACTAAGTACATCTGCAAAATGGAGGTTAACATAGAACAATTGTTAACTGAAACCTTGTGTAGCAGATACCTGCAGGAAAAAGTGACGTTTTAGAATTAAATTCTGGTAACTTTTAATATTGTTACTTAAGCACTAATTGAGTCTTAAATTATTGATATACTGTTATTGACTTGATTAGTGGCCAATAGATTCAGTGCTCACCTGCAAAGCAGAATGTGCATGGGTTCAAGCCTCGTCTGTTTTGGTCATATTAGGGACATTGAGCCTCTCCAATCAAGGCACAAATGCCTTGGAGACAGTTATTGCTATCTAAATTTAAGAAATAACTGCTAGTAGACAACCTACAGTTCATGCTGGATCCTTGAAAGACTTGAGAAGTGAAGCATTGAAACTTGTATACATAAATGTTGAACTCATTTTTGCTTATGTTTACTAGTGAGATAGGTAGACCTTTATACGTATTTGGACATTATATAGCACATTTTCAAGACCTCTTTAAGCTGACAGCTGAACCTCTTGCTCTAGTCAACATTATTTCAATGTTTTTAGGAAAAGTTTCTTCTGTATTTTGGAAATGTTGGCCATGTTAGTGCCAGTATTATTGGGCAGTTGGGCATTTGAAAATCACAGGTGTAAATGTGTTTGAATTATACTGATAATTTCAAGATTCACGTAGTAAGACTGGCGGAATCTGTTTATTTTGTTACTTTTGTGTTGCATGTGTTGTTTTTTTGCTTTAACTCTTGTCACAGAATGGGATGCTGACATGTTTATTCCATGACCTTGAATGTTTATTTGCAACTTGAAGTAGTTGATTCCTGTGTACAGTTTTCAGTTCGTGCCACAACAGGAAACATTTCAAGAGAGCAAAAACATTTGGTGAAAACAATATCTTGAACCATGACTTTGCAGTAAATTATAGTGCCACAGTAATGTGACCATCTAGTCAGATATCTGGAATCATTAACTGTATATTTTGTCCAGACATTGGATCCCTGTAGGTCTTTTAACTAAAATTCTGATGCAATGCAGTAGATAAACCTGAAACACGAACCGTAACTCAGTTTTAATTAATATATGACATGACTCTGTGTTACATTGCAATAGCGGTGGTGACTCTCAAAGGTAGCATTATAAGGAATTTTCAGTGTACATCAATGTTCCATTGTGTACATCAGTGTGTACATTGGTTAAGTGATAAGATAAGATGTTGGCATGGTCCATCAAAGCTGGGATGAATCATGAGTGGTAAAAGAAAAACAAGTTCAGTGGACTAGCTACTGTTCACATGCACAGGAATCTGATACCAAAACATGCTTTAGAAATAGAATTTCTTTGAGACTGTATGGTACTTGACCTTTTTTGTAATTCTAACAGAGCATTTCTATAGTGCCACATAAGAATCTCTCAGAAATGCCTCTGCTGCTTGGTTCAGATCAAAATACTGGTATATCTTGTTACATTTTATAGTTTACAGTCAGTTGTAAGTTGTGTAAAGTTACGGTAATTCATAACACAGCTGAAAAATCTTGTAGCCCTAAGTTGAATCTTTTGAGGAGTTAGTTCGTGAGCCATGAAGGCATGAAACTGCATTGTCTGAGGAGTAGGTTATAACTGCTTTTGCTATATTTCTTAAAAGTATTCATTTCATTTATGTATTGGTTATTGAAGGATTTTTGTATATAAACTGAATTTGTAAAGAAAGAAGTACATGTTGAGCCTTCATTTAGTTTTGCTTATGTTTATTGCTATGGTGAAGGTTGGCATGGTGCTGTATGTGCAAGCACTGTTTGCATTTGAGTGGAAACAGTTGCAATTGCACCATGTGCTTTGGTGCAAGAACGAACTGCACACTGAAATGGATGGTGTAGAGCAGCTGAGTTTGTAGAGTCATCAGTTGACTTTCACGATTTGATATTGGCTTGGAAATAAAGGTGTTCACTCACTGTCTCTTCATATCTTGATATTTATCCTGTTTTGTATACAAGCCGTGTTGCAGATACATTTGTAATGCACATTTATTTTGAACGTTTCTTGTGATTTGATCAGTCCATGTCTTGTGTGCTGAAGAAAGATTTTGACTTTGTATGTGTGCTATTTGTAAAAGACTGTATTCACAAAACACTGTTCAGTTGTTGTTTTTCTGCTGCCACACTCCTAGTCTTAGTTGAAAAACACTGTTTTGCAGTATTTTAATAGTACAACACCCTGCATTTCAGAGGTAAGTTTTTTTGGTTTAATTTATTTCAGATGACAGCTGTGAAAAAATATATTTTTTAGAGAAGACAGGTTAATATTCATGATGGATATTGTATTCGTGCATTTATAAAGTGATTCTAGTGGGAGAGCCATTCAAAAGCGCTCCCAGTGCAGACCCTGAGAGAAAAACCAAGTTTTAAGGAAAGTAAAAGAGGAAGAGACGTTACCTGAGAGAATAGAAGAATGAACGGATGGAGAAAGCTCATTCCAAAGGGCAGGGCCAATGGAAGCAAAAGATAGCCAGTGACATCCTGACATGGGGAACAAGGAAGTCCAAACGTTCAGAGGAACGAAGAGGATGAAGAGAAGGCTATACCATCAGATTAACGTTATGCAGTGCTTGTTTTCAGCCGGAATGGTGTTCCGGCACCTTTTTTCAACTACTGAAAAAATTTATTTTAATAGTAAGAACAATAATTTAGTTATTTTAATTTAATTTCAGTGTTGTGAACTGTTTTCATTGTTTATTGAGACCCCTCCTAACCCCCTATCCTGTTTTTCTCGAGATTTTAGCCCTTTCATAATTGTTCAGTTCTGGAATCTATTGTTCAGTTCCGGAACCTTTTTTTTCTATGCCACTTGACATTTGCAGCAATGGGAATTTGTGGATGTATAGAAAAATGATCTAGCACATTTTAGAAATAGCTGAAGTGTAAGTGGTTTTATGTAATTTAAACTTTAAACTAGTAAGTGTGTTGAACTTCAAACATTTCTGCAGTTCTAATAGCAAATGGCTTGGAATTTGTATCAACCATTTTGGGTAATTTTGTAGCCCCAGTGTTTTTGAATGAATTATGGAGAATGATGGATGCCAGTTTAGAAATCAAAATGTCACACTATGGCCTGCACTTGCATCATCAGCTGGCAGTGATTCCAAATGCTGATGTTTCTCTTTAACACTTTAATGATGAGTGTGCACTAAAATGTATGGAAAGCTAATCCCTCTTGTCGTTAAAGAGTTAACACTGAACGTGTACTAACAGCGACTGAGAAATCAGTGCAGCTCATCTTTAAAGTGTTAAGCAGCAAATGAGTCAGGATGATCTAATTACTGGTGCCAGTATGCCACAAGATACTTCAAATGATGGATCTGGTGTAGTGTAAGGAGTGAAGATGAAGATGTTCCACTGGCTAAAAACAAAGGCAAAGATGATGATGACTTATCTCTAGCTCAGATACGGATGCAGCAGCTGCCGGGTGGAAAAGATGGTAATGAAATCGAAAAGAGGAAAGAGTAATGCAATAAGAGGGAAGTCATTTTCTGCTGGCACAATTCAATTCATTTTATTGATCCGAATTCAAGTCAGTACAATGTGCACAAACAGGAGTGTTGCAATATGTGCTCAGCTGTCATAGATGCTAAGTGAAAAGTTGCCTCCCAGAGAGGATTTACAGCCCACAGCATACTTGTCGGCAGCGCTACACCAGGGTGAGCCAGGGCAAACGCCCTGGTAAAAACCCTTTGCCCTGGTTGTTGCTCTGTCAGAATTTTGCCCTGGACAGAATTTTTCGGGGCATAAATCGCCCTCTGCACTGGGTACTGGTATGACTGCCCTGGCTATGCCCTGGTTATAAAAAAGTCTGGCACCGCCACTGCTGCTCAGTTTTTCATCGCTGAAATGATGCAGCTGATTGTTAAAGAACAAATATGCAGTACATTTAATACCGCTTGGGGCAGCTTTCGGCACTACTCTTGAGGCTATAGCATGATTTATTGGAATTCTGATATTGATGAGAATTGTTCAGATGCTTCGTTACAGGATGTACTGGCCTGCTGAACTTTGTTCTAATGACATAGCTGAATTTCGTAAATCGCAAGAAATTTGAAGATCTTGGTTGCTACATCCACCTCAGTGCAGTGCATATTTTAACAGATTTACACTACTGGGACAAAGTCGGGCGTCTGGTTCATGACCTTTTTTTGGGAATTCATTTCCCCAAAAAGTTTTTTTAGGAGTTCATCTCCCAAAAAAGTTGATGACATTTTTTTAGGAGTTCTTCCTCAAAAAATTTGATGACTTTTTGGGAATTTTATTACTTTTTTCCTTCTTGGGAAGCGACAATGCATTTTACAAATTTTACTACTGGGACAAATCTTAAAACCCTTGCAACATTTGTCCCACTCGTTATAGTTTAAACATACATTGCCTGGGACAAATCAGCCTGACTACTGGGACAAATCCTAAGACTACTGGGACATTTGTCCCACTAGTTATACAGTTAAAATATGCCCTGCCTCAGTGGCAACTTCAACCTCATAGCAGTGTTGGAAAGCCTGAGAAAGCAGTGTGTGCTTGTTGCTCCAGGACACTGACTGGCAGTGGATGAACAGGTCATCTCTTTATTGCTTTAACGACAAGAGGGATTAGTTTTCTATACATTTTAGTAAAATACATTCCATACATTTTCATTAAAGTGTTAAGGGCAAACACCACCTTAGTATTTTCTCAAACAAAACATTGGGGCTTAATGTCACTGCAAAGATGCCATGCTCATAAAGGATTTGCACATGATTTCACATTACATTAGGGATGCACATCAGAGCTAGCAGAATTGCAGAATGTATGGTTTCAGTCGTCTTGTTAGTCATGAGAGGGGGATAGAGCATCGACATTATATTAAGTGGACGGAGCGTAGACCAGTACATTGCCTTTTAGATTCTGACGCCTGCCTATTATGCTAATGAGCTCTTTGCCTGACGTCATGGCTGGCGAAAGCTTAGTATTTGCCATCGACAGTTAAGTGACCCGACCCACTGCGCATGCGCACACGAGAGAAACATGACGTCACAGGCATCTTTGCATGCAACAGGCCAGGCTTCAACTTGAATCGCTTACGCTCTGTCCACCTAATATAGGTCGATGGGATAGAGTAATGGTAACACTCATGGCCAGGTTCGATGCCCATAACCAGGGCTGTAGTCAAGGGTATACGCGAGTATACCCCTAAGCCGCCGCCGTTAGCCGCCGAGCCGAAAAAATTTCTGCAAGCCGAAAAACCGCCGGAAATTTTGCGGCTTAGCCGAAAAACCGCCGAGAGTTATTTCACGGCTAGCCGCCGGAAAACGTTCGGCTAGAACATACACACAGTTGTGATTATAAAGTTTCCACGCTGGCTTGCTAATTTGTACTTAGTGGGCAATGAGCGGTGAGTGTTGACGTCAGTTACATGGCCGTCTAATCTTCTGTTGTAAGGGCCCTGTCCAGGCTGTCATAAATTATGTTGCATATATTCCGAGTTCTACTTCCGGTTTTACATTCAATGTTAAATATTTGTAATTATTTATCTCTCGTGCAGGTTAGTGCAGAGTGCACACTCTTATTACTCTGCGTCAAAAGCGGCTGCAGTCTATTAACAGAATTTTCACTTTTTTGTTTCTGTGTATCTGTTTCTTTTTTCTCTCGCTATGCGGCTAGGCCTATACCTATTAATGCATGTTATTTGGTAGCCCTATTATTTTGTGGTTCTAACTTCCAATCAGTATTACATAGGCCTACTCGTAAATCGTAATTGAATTTGAACACGATGCAATGTGCGTAGGCTATGTGAACTGAAAGCATGAAATGTCCGTTTGTTTCTTAACATAATTATTTGAATTTATTTCTAAAATTATTTTCAGACTGAGTGAATATTGCCCACCTTTCGATTTAAAAGTTGTCCTAGTGTTTATTGTATTTCTATGTTAATGATTGATACACTTATAGTTGAAAAAGGTAGTTTACGCTCTTTTACGGCTAGCCGAAAAACCAGCCGTAAATTTGCTCAAGCCAGCCGTAAACCAGAAAAATTACGGCTTAGGGGTATATACGCGAGCATACAGCGTATACTCACCTGTAGAGACAGTATACTGACCTCACAAAATATTTGTACTCGCCTCTAATAATATGTTTCAGGAAACTAACCTTTAGTGTATACTCGCCTCCAATTTGTTTAGGAAAACTAACCGGTAGCGTATACTCGCCTCTAATTTTATCACTACAGCCCTGCCCAGAACCCCACTCTAATGTCTTGCATGGCTGTCAAACTGTGTGTTTAATTAAGATCTTGATTGTACTCTCATGTTTCAGTGTAATCTTGCTGCATACGTTTCAGTTTGAATTAATAAAGAAGATTATTATTATAAGAACATAATTATTATGTGTCACAACATATTATGTGCCACAACAAAAACACTTCAATTAGTTTTGCTGTCCAAGAAAAATGCAGGCACAATATGGTTTTAAACTAGATTAATTAAATTAAGATTAATTAACATAAACACGTTAAGAATAAGAATTAGTTCGCAATAATCTCAATCAATCAATCAATCAATATTCGTTTATTGCAAAAATTCCTGTCGACACAAACGCGACAGGATTACACAGTCTTAAAAACCATAGACAGCAATCGATTAAATCAGATCTGAATTTCATTGACTAGTTAATACATCACCTCCTATATGCAAAATGAACTTCACTGGCATACAAAATCACAAAAGAGCTGGTCAAGGTCAAAACAATATTCAAAACATGATTTGAACATCGCTACCATAATGCTGCTATAAAATGGTAGCAACCATTGAATGGTAAGTTTCGTTGAATAGCGCTATAGCATTTTTTAGGGGCGTAATAATGGCATACTAGTGGTTTACATATTATTGCCGATAACAACGACCACAGGGCAACAACATTCGGTAAAATGGCGATATTTGATGATAGTGCGACGATCAATTTTGACTGAAACAAAACTAGTAGATTGGATTTTATAAATCGAAATACAACGATGTTTACAAAATCAAAGTCTTGGATGGGCGGCGGTGGCGTCTGGAAGCCCAAAAATCCGCATTCTCTTGAACATCTTAAGTAAGTCGAGGAGCAAGCGGCAAATTGAGTACTCGTTTTAGTTTCTGTTGTATGTTTATCGAAACATTTGGGTTGGTCGAAATTATGTTGTGATACTGTTGAACTGGCATTGAATTAGATTTTGACACTCAGTTCGAAGCAATTTTGGTTTGATTTCATTTAGAAGTGAATCTGAATGGGCACTTATCTATAGTAAGTTACTAGCTGGCGGCTTGTGGTGGGCGCTTGATTTATTTAGTTTTTAAAAAGCAGCTTCCGCAACATGGAAGCATATGTTGTTGAATTTAAATACACCTAGTAAAATTAGCTTTTGGAAGTGTGTAGGGCACTGCTTTATGACGTGATCACTGGATGATGAGATTATGTTGTGAGGCTGAATTATATTTCAGATCACTATCTTTAAGGAGTGCATGATAATTTTAGCAAATCGAACAAACTTCCAATTATTTTAATGAGTATTCTAATGAGTGCAAATAATAGATTTCACTACATTGTTTACTACATTAAAGCCTGTTTAAAATGTTAACATTTTTGGAGTTATCTCATATTAATACTGGTTATTACAAGGTGTAATCATAGTCAGTCATAATCCTGATCATGGTACATTTATACTTAATAGGAAACTGTTACTCATTATTTATCTTGAATATTATGTGCAGTCTGTAAACTTTTCAGAGTGTATTTATATGTTTTGATAGTATTTTCCAATATGCAGAAACTCGTATGGTGAGGGAGAGTTGGAAATAAAAAACGAGGTTTCTGAAAAATGTTCTATTTTCGATAACCCTGTGGATGACATGAATGTAAATATTTTGTCGTTTGCAGGTGGGACTGTTCCCCCTTTAGATTATGGCTCTGTTTTCTTTTCTTTTTTGTTTGTACTTGCGGGTTTGGATGTCTTTAAAATTTCTTTGTATTGTGCTTATATTGGTCATGCATTAGTGCTTTAGAAGTCTCTAGGATAGTGTTAATCAATGGAGCATTTTTGTGTCTATATTGTCAGGTTAAAGACTCATTTTGGTTCAAATGAAACATATTAGGTGCATAAAGATTAAATCCATAACTTCCAGTAATTAAATACTGGAAACAAAAAAGAAAAGAAAAACTGGTGCATCAGTAAAACACTCACGACATTTGTGATGTTGTAAGTTATTAATTTAGATGTGAATTGATTTGATTGATTTGATTTGTTAAATACTGTTGCATTAATACTTGATGACCAAATCATGTTAGTTACTAGATTAGCTTAGTAATAAATTGATTTGATTGTAATTAGTAACTTCTATCGTTGCATTAATGGTGACCATGTTACGTTGTTGATTGGATTAGTTCAGTTGGGGATAGTTTCAATTTAATCAGTTGAATCTATTTAATTGGTTGTAGGTATCTACATGGAGTACTCTGCAAGAACCAGGCGGTGACGGACCAGAATCTGAGCCTGCTCGTTGAGACACTGCGCTCCATCTCAGAAATTCTTATCTGGGGAGACCAGAATGACAGCTCAGTTTTTGAGTGAGTTCTTATAGATCTAATCTAATGACTTCTATGGCACTCTTATCAAAATGCACAAGGCGTCATCAAACGCTGGTCCTGTCAGGTCAGGCCCTTAGCCAGCCACCCGTCCAAAGGGACTGGTGAAAATTATTTTGGACGGGCATAAATTGTGCATGTTTCTCCTCCAGCACCATCAAGCTTCTTCTCTAGAGCCACTGCCAGCATTCAAATGACAGTTCTGTAGGGAGCATGGGTTGATATTAGGCTCTGTAAACTGCATAGGGGCACTGCAGTTGGACTCGTACGGTGGCGGGACTTCGGGCAGTCGCGGCTGGTGGCGTCTGGCAGTCACGACTTCGAATGCTTTTGGACGGGCTACTCTGTATTTCTGGCTAAGGGCCTGCTTCAGTGTCAAATCAGCAGAGGAGCCAGACCAAAATCCACCAAGTCAGAGAAACCAGATGTCAAGCTATGGAGGGTAAGCAAGCTGTAAAAAATGAGTTTTAAGTTTAGCTCTGAAAGAGAACTAACAGAATGCTCAAAACTTGGCAGCGAATTCCTGAGCTATGGACCAGTCGCCACTCACCAAGAACATGGATTGATGTTTTGCCCACACAGCCACCATGCTTGTTCAGTGGTGTGTCCGACAGCACGGAACAGGCTCCCTCTGGATCTGCGCCTGCTCCTCAGAACTCCCTCTGATATGTTCTACACTCGATTGAAACTTTCTTGTTTGGCCGTGTTGGAGTTGGGACCACCTTCTGAGTACCCCCCCTTGAAGAGGCACTATGTAAATACCCGAATGAATGAATCGGTGAGCCCAGCACTGTTTTCATGCGACACACAGCAAACCTAACGTATCTGTTAATAAAGTGCAATATTTTCTGGCATGAGGGGCAAGCAGGGAGTGGAGATAGGTTGAAGAGCCTCTTCAAGAGGGCTACTCAGAGGCGCTTCCGACTCCAGCACGACATTTCCTAACGAATGAATGAATGATTTGTGTGCATTGTTTTGTGAACTATAAGACAGATATCAAAATAAATTTTTTGCTCGATGGGCAGCCAGTGCAATTAGTTCAATATCGGCGTTATCTGTTGATACTTGAGGTATTTGTTTAATGGCTCTTGAATTGAATTGAAGGTTAAGTTGTTGACTTGTGTCTGAGGGGAGGAATTCAATCGTAGAAACATTCATAATTTTGTTGCTGCCTGAGGAAGTTCTTGGATTGATGTTGACCTTTCTATTGTGACGATGCTCTGTGGCCAGTTGCTGGCTGCAAAGAATGTTGTTCTCCGAAGACCCAGTCGTCAGAGTGATGTCTGGATGCAGCATCTTCTACAAGGGACTGTTTGCTTTTGGGATTGTGTTAGCGCCTGTCATTGCTCCTCGTCTTTGACACCACATAATCCAGGAACTCTGTGTCTGCTATCAGCTGTTAATGGAAATCAGTTGGTTGGGCTCTGCATGCTCTGTTGGAGCTTGCCATTGATGAATCTTCTGTATATACAGTGCACTGTAGTAAAGATAGCCAGTGTTTACATTTTGGATATAAACAATCAGTGAAGCAGTACATCATGCTTTTAATGCTTTTACTAATGGTGGAATGAATTTGATGATGTCATATTAGTTTGTAAACCAACATTGCAGGAAGTCATGCAAAATTTTAGCTCTGACCGTTTATCAGTACACGTATACTTAAATACGTACATTGTACATATGTATGTACACATGGATGTATCAAACATTTGCTATATATCGCCTTTTAAGTACCTTACAAAAAGGCTTACTATTATGCTGTAAATGCTGTAATACATGTCTGAAGTACAAGTGTATGGTGTCCTTTGACTTCCAGTTTTTTCCTGGAGAAAAACATGCTTGTGTTCTTTCTGCGCTTCATGCGCCAGAAGTTCGGTCATATCATCTGCGTCCAGTTGCTGCAGACGTTGAACATTCTGTTCGATAACATCAGCAATGAAACCTCTGTCTGTAAGTTGAACCAGAAATACAGTCAACACCACTTAATGATGAGTGCATAATGATGAGTGCATAATTCGCTATGTGCATAGAAGCTGACTGGTCCTGTTTTAGTATAGAGTGTTTCAATGGAAACGCCGGGTATGTGCATATCGCATATATGTGGATAATTCAGTGTGTGCACAGCTGACTCCAAGCCCTTTATCCATTGCTCTGTGTATATCAATTCTGCTTAATTGCATAGCAAATATCTCTGGCTGGTGCCATAATATTGTTACCGATCAACATTCCGGAGCGTGCATGTGCACACAGTTCCTGTACCTTCGTTTAAGTTGAAAAATGTTAAATGGCTGGGCATGTGTATAAGATTTTGACATTAGCGGAACAAATAGAGGTGAATAATAAAGGGAAAATAGTGGTAGTCAGTTGCATTGCAATTCGGTATCAATCAAAGTCAGATTTCATTGAATGGTTACTGAAGGCATTACAGTATTTAGGCTCCATCTCTATATTAAATACATATACATTTAGCCAACTTCTCTTATGCGCATAAGTCGGTTAAGTGCATAGGTTCAATGCAGTCCTGAGGCTATGCACTAAGCAGCGTCGACTGTACAAATATATAGTGCCTGAGAAGCAAGGCAGACAGCCATTCCCTGTGTGGTAAAGCTGACAGAGCATTGAGTAGTTAAGTACTGCAACTGGAGCTTGTTGTAATGCTACTTTGCAAGCCACATCGTATAAAGTACTACATAATGGATTATTCTAAGGCAGTTTAAGGCCAGAAAGGTCATGTCCAATGTATCAGAATTGGGATCTTTATGTTAAAAGCTTATAAAGATGTTTCAGTTCAGGAATAAAGGACCGTGTATCTTTCATCTTAAATATCGTTGTATGGAAATTATTTAATTCCTAATAGGCTCAGTAACATTTTGTTGCAGACTACCTCCTGTCTAATAACCACATCAACTCAATCATTGTTCACAAATTTGACTTTTCGGATGAGGAGGTGAGTTTAGCTCGTGATGAATTGGCATGCTGATCATTATCATCAGAAAAACCATTCTAAACATATCTGTTGCTGGTGTTCAAAGCATGGCTTGGAGGAATTTCTTTGCATAAGATGTTGAACTGCAGTCATTCTAAGACAATTGGGTATGGCTTTTTTGGTATGTCAGGCAGTGATATAAGCAAGGCTAAGACCCTTGAAACTGAGGCTGAGGATCCGCAAGGCTGAGGCCAGAACCTGTGGGGCGAATATGAGTCCATGGGCTGCAAGGTTCTAATTTTTGTTGTAATTGATATAACATCATTGGTTTTGGGTTTATTGTTGAAAATAATATATGTAGTAGCTTGCTTTAGATGTAAAGATGATTGAAATACTTTAAATGAGAATGATTAAGCAGACTGTTGAGTCATTTGAAATTTAAGGTTTGTAGGAGGCCTGAAATTGATACTGGTGTGAACTTGATGATGGGTGACTGAAATGGAGGATGTGAGAGCAAACAGTGTCAACTTGTGTGTGCATATTATAATTAATTTACATAAATTTTCAGTTTTATTATTTCCATCTGTTAAACCATTGCTTTAGCTGTTACTAATTGATTTTATTTCTATTATGTGTTAGGTCATGGCTTACTACATTTCATTCCTAAAAACTCTTTCACTGAAGCTCAACAAACATACGATTCATTTCTTTTACAATGAGGTGAGTAGTCCATTGCCTCCTTTCATTCCTCAGTTTCCACATAGTTTTTGTTTCCATTCTCAGTTTAGCTTGGTCAGGGTGTGTGCGCATGTGTCTCATGTCAGTGACTGTTTGGCTCAGTTCTTTGTACCATTTCAGTCTTAACTCGAAAAATTCTCGTCTTTTTCAACAAACTTATTCACTGAAGACAGGCTCACTTGAAATTCACCTTTTTAACTTAGGTTTGATGTCTCTGGTTTATATCTTGTGCATTAGACACTGGCTCAATAAAAGACTTTACATCAGAGGTTCTTAACCGGTGTGTCGCGACACACTAGTGTGTCGCGAATGGACCGGGAGTGTGTCGCGTAAACGTGGTGTGTCGTTGGTGTGTCGCGAAAAATTGGTGTGTCGTGAATTCTCATAGCCTACGTCCGTCATTCTTGCATTACACTTACTTAAAGTTTAGCGGATGTAGGCTGTGAGAAATCATAGCACTCTATTTATCTATTCTAGTATATCACAATCTGGAATGGCCATTATGTTTACCTTATACAGTATAGGTCCCCACACGTTTGCGACCGTGCGAATTTAAACTTTTACCCATTACCGTACTGTAACATTCGCAATGGATAGCCCTAAATTTCTCAGAATAAAACGAAAATTTTGCGAATCTACAACTAACCTCTTTTGGACTACTCTCTGGAAAACCCCTCTGACTTGATTTGGCCTCCTCTAAACCTGACTCGGACCTCTTTTGGCCTACTCTCTGAAGAACCCCCTCTGATTTGATCTGACCTTCTGGAAACCGAACTCGGGCTTCTTTTGGACTACTGTATGGAACCCCTCTCTGATTTGACGTAGCGCCCGTGATAGGCTGGTGCCCTGCGCTTGGCCTTCGAGTTGCGCTTTAGAAGTTTGGAGATTACGATTACTGATGATGCGACATCAGATTTTGGTAGCAATGAGACCAATTCTAGCACCAACAGTAGTGAATGCGAAAATTATGCTGCTGCCACTGCTAGTTTTATAATAGTAAACCAATCATGAAAAACATGAAAAATAAGAAATCTAGACTGAAGGATATGCACAAGCAATCCTCAAGAACTCAGTTCTGGGCTATGACGTACAAAGAAGAACATTACAAAACACTGGCGAGCAAAGCAATCACAGAGTAGGTTTCATTTCATAATTTCATAGTTCCTACTTATATGAGCAAGGTTTTTCTCAGATGATCAACATAAAGAACAAAAACGAAGCAAACTGGTTCGAGAGAAAAACCTAGGAGCAAAAATCCCACTAAATGTTACTAAGTTAAAGTAGAAACCACAAAGGACTCAACATGAACGTTTTCATTCATTGCAAATGTTAACAATTTAATATTTTAAGTATATAACTAGTTTAACTTTAACATTTTTAACATTATTCACACACGACGATAGCGTGGTGTGTCGCCAAATTTGGTTGCAAGTTTAGGTGTGTCATGTGTCAAAAAAGGTTAAGAACCACTGCTTTACATAATAATTTAATTATTTTTTTATGGTTGTTTTTCTGAAAATAAATAGTAGGTATGTCTAGAAAGTATAAAGTTACTAAATATTAGGAGATCTTGGTGATATTCAGCTTGCAAATGTTTGTCTTGTTATTTAGCATACAAATGACTTTGCCCTCTACACTGAGGCCATTAAGTTTTTCAATCATTCAGAGAGCATGGTCCGTATTGCCGTTCGAACGATAACACTAAATGTGTACAGAGGTTGGTACTTTTATTATTAACATCATTATTAGTTTTTAAATTAGGTGTCTTACGATTGATTTATTTTTAATTTTAGTATTTGATGAACTGATATCAGGTATGCTGGGTCACACTTATGCAATTTTCTTTCCACCTGTCTGGCATATGTATCTCAGGTTTCAAGCAATCAGTGTAACCTTATTCCAGCCTCGAATGTGTGTAGAATTCTTTAGCTGGCACAAGAAAAGTGTCTGCACAGTAACACAAATGCAATCACAGTGCATTTGCGGACTCTGATAGGGTCCAAGAATGTCTGTTCCAGATAATATTGTGCATTTCAGGTACTTAATTTTTCCAACAGCAATTTTTTATGCCTGTGATAAATAAATATTTATGTTACCCGGGAGAAAACTGATAATGAAAATAATAAAATTACTGTTTTTGATTGTTGTTACTGGTAATAATTATCCTTCACAAGTTTTTCACAAAACAGGGATTACATCTAATATAATATAATAACTACTATACAGTAACTGCTAATGCACTGTTAACGATCACTGCAAGACCATCTTACCTTGGTCTTCCAATCAAGAGTGGTGTAGATACTTTTATATGTTACCTTATAAAGTAGCTTCATTTTTTATGGTTTTGACAATGGTGTGCATTTTGGCAGATATGCTCTGTTTTAGTGCCTTGTAGCAAACTTTCAAAGCAAGGAGTAATCTTGGTTTCTTCGTAATCATAATCATCATAATCATAATCATATACTTTAAATTTTTAAAGCATACCTGAAAGCTAAGTGCAGGGCACCAGCTTATTCATGAGCACTGCATCATGTCAGCGAGGATGTCCAGTAGAGATCCAAGTCCAGTTGCCTGAATGACGTGATCTTGCTGTACTAGACTTCGTAGAGGAATGCCCTCTGTTTTTACAAGTGAACGGTTTTAACTGAACCTTGTCATATGATTATTTACAAAATGGATCCAGGTCTTTGTGAGCTACAAATCTCATGAAACACTTTTGGACGGTAAATGGTGATAGTGGGCCAATCTTTTAACTCAGGGATGTTCTGGCACTTTTGTGCTTTGTAATAAGTATTGGTAATAATAATAACTATTTATTATTGTCATGAAAGGGTGCACTGTAAAAGCTCAGAATAAATGAATAATTGTAACACAGCCAATCAGCCATCCACTGTTTCAGTGCCCTTGTCTCCTAAGGCAGTCTTAATGAGTGTAACATTGGCAAGGACTAGCTGTGCTAGATCTCGTTTCTGTCTAATTTGTAGTTCACCTTTGTGGCATTTTTCTTCAGGTTTAAAGATATTATTTCTAGTAGTAAAGATCATTGTAGTTCCAGGAATTCCATTGGCATTACTGCTGGGAAATTATTCCTAGTACAAGTAAAAACAAAATCTGTAATTTTTTATAATGTGATGTTCCACAAACATTTGATGAATTGCGTGGTTGGGCAGCTTGGAGTCTTTATCATGGTTTGATGTTAGGTGAGAATTGAACCCCAGGCTGAATGGTTAAGGCTGATTGTCAAATGTCTCGACAATCAGCCTTATTTAGAATGATTAAAATGAGTAATTATAACAGTTACAGTTACTACGATTATCATGATATCGTTATTTTACCCAACGGTAGATAAGGCACTTGTTAAAAAAATTAAATTAGACCTAGGAAATGCCTTGAAAATGAGATCTTCTCATAATATTATTACTACAACCTATGAGATTAAGGAAAAGGTTTGATTAGCTAGAACTCATCTACATGAGCATCTGCTGTAGAAGCCTAGTATCGTTATTATAGTTAGTATAATTATTGGTAATTTTTTATTGTAAAAATTGTATTATCACAGATTATTACGTGTATCATGTTTATTATTATAATTATTTTTTAAAATGGAAATGATCTCTTGGGAAAAATATTATCATTGCTCAGGTCACTATGACTTTGTTTAGAAAATGTTATCAACTGTACACATAGTGGTTTCATCATTGGATTAACCATAGCAGAATTTGCTTTTCTAGAATTAACTGTAGATGCAGTCAGTAGCTTAGATTGAGAGAAAATCATTTACTTGTGTTCGATTATGGAAAAAATTATATTTGGTGCAGTGGATATTGGCGCAGTGTAGCTGTATAACCAGGTCAGGGTGATGAGTAAGATGAGGCTAACAGATGTGCAGTTCGATTGGAACACCTGTTGCACAAAAGTCATATCAGAATGGTTTTGCTAACAGGGATAAATTGTTCAATCTGTGAATCATGTCTGGAAATATTAGACACTAATTTGGCTAGAAATCTCTTAACGGAGGTGACTGTATCTAATTAGCCAGTCACGAATGTGAAATTTTGTAGTAATCCAACAAAACTATTTTGCTGTATGCAGTATAGCTGTGCTCTTTAAGACAATTAGGGTTTTAATGAAAAACTATGATAAGATTTTAGAGTGTGGTTAAATGCCTGCTGTTTGTGTGTATTGTGTTTCTGAACCTTCCTAATTAGACAGACAATAGACGAATTGACAGACAGAAAGACAGGTCTTTGTTATTGGTTGTTTTTCTTATTAGTGCTTTTTCATGTCCCTTGGGGAAACTGGTTCTCTCCCAAAGCAAAAGCACCTCATGAAGGTAACCGGCTTATAGCCAGATGCTGTTGTCTTCCTAAACGTGTGCTTGCGTGATGCAAATAAATGCTATTTTTGGGCTTAAATAATTTCTTTGTATCATGGTAAGTATATTTTATGGTAAATATATTTTATTCCAAGAAAGAAAGACAGACAAACAGAGTAGTAGGAGTAGACACAGGAGAGGAGAGAGGAAGAGACAGAGAGGATGGGGTAAATAGGTAAGAGACAGCAATTCATACATACGTACATGGAGACAGAGAACAGAGAGAGAGAAAGTGAGAGAGTGATGGACAGTTGTTGAGAGAGAGAGAGAGAGAAAGAGAGAGATACGGACGGACAGGTGTTGCAGAGCTGCTTTTTTCTAATAAGTGCTTCTGCTGTGTCTGTCTCTAACAGCATGTCGGTTTACGTCTCAGTTAGATGAATTCGACCAACCTATTGGTAGGTTCAACTAACCTCTTTCCTTTCATTCACCTCTGAATAACCCTGTAAACCCATGGTTGACCCATTTTAATACCCCGATGTCATTCTGGAAACCTAATTAGCCTAAGATTCTTTCCACTCATCCACTGCATGTATGATCAGTGACTCAGGTTGAAATCAATGATGCACTTGAAGTGATTATGTTGTTAATTGTCATAATAATTATTATTATTGTTGTTATTTTTATTATGAAAACTTCTATGCAAAGCCACACAGAAATGCAAATCAGAGTTACCTCCTCTGCCGCACTCTGCAGCTTAGAATTCATTATAAAAGTACCTCTGCGTAGACTGCATAACACTTGCCAGTATCCCTTTTAACCCCACTCATGCAGAATGGGTTTGATATATCAGATGAATGCCCAGTTTATGACTGCAATGTGGTATTCCTACTCCCTCAGCTTAAGGGTACCTTCAGTGACAATATTTAGCATTCTAAAGCCTAGCCAGATTCACTATGAATAATCTCGGCGTTGAAAATTTTGGGCCTGCAAACACAGTTTGAGTGAGTTAGTCTGTGACCTTTAAAAACAAATACAGCGTTTAATGGGTTATTTGAGGTGTTTTAAATATCTGTTCTCATTCTGTCTATCTGTTCTGTGCATTTTTCGTTATTTTGTTTCTGCTAAACTAAAAGCTTATTTATTACTTATAATGGTGCTTTTGATCTGCTAGCTTCTAGCAAGTAAGTACATGTACTTAGAACATGTTTATAAAAAGTTAGCACATGCAAGTTAGCAGCTTACGTAGATCTGAACTTAGGAACACCAGCACCAGGAATCTAGTGGGAGTTTTTTGTCCAGTTAGACCAGTAGCATGGTAAATACTGAATTCACTGTCTTGGCAATGAGAAACCAGAAGAGTAAGTAAACACCGGCTTCATTGGCTTCCAGTTCACCTGCTGCAAACTACAGGATTCACTTCATAGCTATTCAGGCTTTAATCCTTTGAATGGTCTCAACATTGTAGTCACGCTGATAGATTGTTCTGTAAGGCATGTCTTTCAGATTTTGTTCATCCCTTCCTTGTGGAGTGCCTTGTTTACTTGGATTTATGACACTTGTCAAAGTTATGGTAAGATTTCTAATTGTGCTGCTGCACTTTGTCACCTTGGATTGCACACCTGGTCCAGAGCATTTTCTGTCAGCTTTATGAGTACTGTTTATGATGTTGGTGCTGCCACTGGCTATTATTGCATAGTACTATAAACTTTGGACTGAACATTGTAATATTCTAATTTCACGAGAGTTTTATTTTATTTTGACATCACTGCTTCAGTTTTATTCATGTTTCAGTGCACAGTGTCTGTGTGTACTGACATATTTCTAAACTGACAGAATTTTCTGCGACGTTGATACTATTAATGTATGCAATAAATTATGAGAGAAAGATGGCTGATTGATGCTGCTGTTATATTTCCAGTTGATGACAGGTGCATGCTGAGATACATCCGTGACAAAACAGCGGCGCCATATTTTTCAAATCTCGTCTACTTCATCGGAGATCACGTCCTCACATTAGACGCCTGCATTCGCAGCGACACCGAGTACTATATTCCTTTCTTGTTTTTTTTTTTCATACTGAGGCATATGTGCAAAGTGCAAACATAAAAGAAGCTTGTTTGTTTTGGCTTACCTGCTCTCTCTGTTGGCTATAAAATGGCCTCTTGGCTGTTGAAAGGATATTTTATGCATGGATTCAGTAGACTATTGTTATTACTATTCTTACAAAAACATGTATGCATGCAAGGTCACATAGAGATGCAGACTGATTTGTCACCACTTCCCTCCATCATCAGTTGTCTTCTGGTTTGACCAGTAATGCTAGGCAGATCTGTATTTCATCACCAGCAGTTGTGCATTTCAGTTTCAGCTGGCTACAGAACTCAAAACTGCATTGCAAATTGATTTGGTTTCCTTCGTTCCAAACTTACCCAGTTGAGAGCTGAATTGACCATGTTAGGCCCCTGATTTTGGAATAGTTTTCCTTGTGACCATCGTAGAGCAGTTGAAAGCCATTCTGTTTTAAGTTGTTTTTCTTTTTATCAGGTAGAAAGCACCAATGCAGGATTTCCTTTGAATCTGTGAAATAGAAGTTTATGACTATGATTACAAATAGCATTTATTGCTACTGAATTTTAAACGACAGTACTATATAAGTGTGTGATTACGTGCACAGCACACAGAAACTGAATGTCTTTTTGATCTATGATGTTTCTTACACAGCAGTTTTGAGTGCTGTTAGACGATCTTTTTATTGTTACATAACAGAGCTCTGGAAATTTATTCATGGAAAAGTAAATAATTGCTGAGTGTTGATTGAATTATAGAAATTGCTGTTGCAGCCATAACAGTCGTGCGCGTCTGGCAGATCTCGTCGCTGAGCATCTCGATCAACTGCATTACTTGAATGACATTCTGTGTCTGAGGATTGAAGCGTTGAACGAAGTCCTCACAGATCATCTCCTCAACCGCCTCCTCATTCCACTTTATATAAACTCCATTAGGCAAATTCCAGAGCCAGAAGTGAACCCAGAGGTCCGTCGAACAGACAGAAAACAGTCACTCAGTCATTCAGTCATTCAGTCATTCATTCAGTCACTCAGTCATTCAGTCACTCACTCAGTCATTCATTCAGTCACTCAGTCATTCATTCAGTCACTCACTCAGTCATTCATTCAGTCACTCAGTCATTCATTCAGTCACTCACTCAGTCATTCAGTCAGTCACTCACTCAGTCATTCATTCAGTCACTCAGTCATTCATTCAGTCACTCACTCAGTCATTCAGTCAGTCACTCAGTCATTCATTCAGTCACTCACTCAGTCATTCATTCAGTCACTCACTCAGTCATTCATTCAGTCACTCACTCAGTCATTCAGTCAGTCACTCACTCAGTCATTCAGTCAGTCATTCAGTCACTCAGTCATTCATTCAGTCACTCACTCAGTCATTCATTCAGTCACTCACTCAGTCAGTCATTCATTCAGTCACTCACTCAGTCAGTCGGTGAGTCAGTCGGTCAGTCAGTCAGTCAGTAAGTAATTTTTTTATAAAAGTTGGTTGTACACAGACATTACAATAGTTTACTGGTTACATGGAATATAAGTGGCATGAAATGTAAGGGCCCGTGTAATGAGGTCTACAAATACGCTTATGGAAGCTGGAAACAATCCAAGCCGAGTGAATACTGGCAAGGTTTAACTCGTCTTTCTTAAGACACTTAGGTGGTGCCGAGCCCAGTTTATGGAATCTGCTTCCTGAATTTCTGTGCTGTCCTGAACTGCTGTTTGTCTTTCCTATCTTGGTGTAAGATGTATTTCCGTGTCCTTTGGCTATCTCACCACCCTGAGTGTGAGATAGATATTGGTGAGCCACTGATAAGTGCCTTGTGCATTGTTACAATAATCCTGCAGAAGTTATGTATTATGAGCTAAGGTTAGATTTTATATGTGGTAGAGAGATATATAAATCTTACGCATTACGTGATATGCGATCTTGAATGTTGGCCATGTTGATGAATCTTTCAGGATGGACTGCAACCGCGGTTGAGTGCGTCTGTTTCACTGTTTCTCTTGTCTCAGGTAAATATGTAAAGACCATAATTATAATAATTCTCTTAGACACATGTATGCATACGTGGGATAGCATTATTGCTGTGTAGTGAATTGTTACTGTTCTATATTATAATGCACTTTTAACAGGTGACATAGTGCCATCCTGCGAATGAGAACAAAACTAGTTATGATCGTAGGCAACCTGATAAATAGGAGGAATAAGAGATGGGGAGGGGTAAGGGGAAGGAACAGAAGAGAACATGAGAGGAACAGGGGAACAGGAAGCAGAGGCTTTTCACCCAGAGGGGACATTTGACCAGACTAGCATTCAGATGCTCTGCATTGGATAAGCTAGTTTCCTGTAAAAGAATAGGTAGCGAGATAAAGACAGAGATAGAGACAGACAGGGAGAGGGAGAGAACTCCAAAGAGTGAGAAAGAGAGATTAAGGGAAAAAAGTGCTTGCTTTATAGTCAATTTTATATGCCAGTGCGAGATTTAGCTGTTTATGACTGAACTGTTGTTTTTACTTATGATTCAAAATTTCTCCTGTTCAGGTTGTAATATAGTCTACATTACTGCTTTCATTTTCGACTGATTTATTATGTGGAGAAAATGATTTTGTTTTGGGTATTAGGTGCTGCTTATCCTGCATCATCCACCTCTGGTACGGAGGCTGGCAGATATCATCTTTAATGATGCGGCTGACAGACCTGATGATGCCAGTGAACAAGATCAGGCAGAAGCGGTATTTTTCCATTATGCACTGGTGCTTCATATTGGTTTTAAGTCTGATGTTGTTGCTGTTGTTATTGTCGTTGTTATGGTGGTGAGGTCATGGCCATGGCTGTAGTGATAGTAATTTAGGTGTTAGTGTTGGTGAGGGTGATGATGCTGGTGATGATGGTGATGATGATGATGACAAAGAGGAGAGTGCTCATATTGACGCTTTCGTGAAATGGCAATACCATAATCACAATTCCAGTCAAGATGATAGTGATTCTTGTGGCTCTGTTAATGATGGCAGATGAAGATGTAATGTATTGGTATTTGATATTTATGATGATGTCATCCAGACACTGTAGCAGCCACCAAAACATTGTCTGATGCTGAAATTGTTCTTTTAATTGCTTTTGAAGGGCTGTGGGCGAGTGAGAGGATTTATGAAGCCAGAGCCTTTGGCCGAGACGCTTGACAAGAGTCGAGTAACCTATTCCGATTTCCAGACAGAAGAGGAAACGGATTCATCTATTACACCCAGGACGGATACCACAGAGGAGCCTCCTACATCTGAGGCCTCAGACACTGGAACGGAAGAAGGTAGGAAGATGGCTTCATTAACAGGTGGAAACATGGCTGGCATATGTCTGCTTAATTTCATAATGATATAGACCTACATTGTTTATTTCATTATTTATTATTGTATGGTATTTGCTCAAGAGATCATCTTGGTTGTTGCTTTCCTGAAATTCTTCCAGAATGTAACACAAGGACATTGATGACCCTTGAAAGAAATATTGGTCTGAGTTCTTTAGAATTTACACTTGTGTTATGTGCATAACCACTTTGTGCTTTGTTGCATCTTTTTTGTTATAGAAACTGTGGAGGAAGTTGCAGTTGCAGATGCTGGTGATCTTTGTCCTGATGTTGAAGCTGAAGCACTCTCAGTCTCAGATGACGTGGTTGATCCTCATCTCAATTCAACTGATGAAGAGAAACTTCTGAAACACAGTGCTACGTCCATCCTACATGACCAACCAGAGATCAGCCTTCGAGACAGGTCAGTCATGTTTAATCTGCTATCATCTACAGACTGATACAGCATCAATTGTAATTTTTGTATCTAAGTTTATTCAGTGGATGTTCACCCTGGAAGTGCAGCTGCAGTCCTTACTCACCGTTCGTTACACAGATCCAGCCAAGGTCTCTGAGATCGGATTGAGATACCGCAATGCTGGCTGTAGCAGATAGGCGACTTGAAAAAGAGGAATTTAGAATCCAGAGCTGAGCTTGGTTATCTTAAACATGCAGTAATACAATGTAATGTCATATAATAAAACATTTATATAACACTCTCGAAGCTCCACTCGAAAGCAGCTATCTAACCATTGTGGATCGTCCAAGTAAGGGGATCTTGAAACAAATCCTTTCCTACGTAGGATGCCAGTGCAGTGAGAGTATTTTGCTTTGTTGGCCACTACTTGGGCAGCACAGTTGATGCCTGATCGAAGATGATGTATTCTAAACTTTGACAGTCCTGATAGGATGGAGTTACAATAGTCAATCCACATCAATATGAATGAACAATCTAGGGTCATGGCAGCATTGAGTGAATGGTATTATGGCATATATCCTGGATCTGACACAACTGATTGAAGCAGCTTGAGCCGTTGATAATTCACCTTTCTAAAGCACGCCTTAGTCACGAATGACAGGCTGTGTCTGCAGCCAGGGAATCCTGATGCTAATCCTTTTATGTCGATTTGTGAATGACTGGAGTTACGGCATGGTTTTGCGCTACATGAAACTGTTTAGGTCTGTGAAGAGCATCATAATATGCTGATTGGTGCCACATAAGGAAAATCTTGAATGCGGTGAGCCACTGAAAGGAAGATATGTATTTGTTTGAGTTTTCCTATTTTATATAAACTATTAAATTGTATTAAAAGCAGTTGTATTCCAAAATTTGATACTAGCACTCTCTGCATTGTCAAATGGACTATGTGATGTGATGGGCCACTGAAGAAGGTTGTAGATTTGTTATGCCGTTTAAATTTGTAACTGATTTTTGAGATTTTTGTGTGTGATTCTAGGCCGTACTTTGCTTCCATCTTGGATGATTTGGACTGCACTGTGGATGACTTTCAGGCGCTATTTGCTCTCTGTCTTCTCTATGCTTTAGGGCATAACGACGGTAAGAAGTTTTCTGGGGTTTTATTTTAATTATGTCAGTTTAGTGGACAAACCAACTGTTACACATTTACAGTTAACGTTTTGGATGAGCAGTGCTTGTTTCTTACCTGATTTACTGTAATTTTCACTTTTTTTTAATTGTCTGTATAAAACTTTTGCTGATGGCTGTTATTTGTTGCAAAATCAGTACTGTTGCAGTCATTGGATTTGATAAATTGCTTTTGCAAAAGCTTGGTTCACTCTTCCTGTAGTATTCTTCATGATATATTTCAATTCAACTCATGTTTGCTTTATGTAGGCTAATATAGTGAATTATCTGAACATATGAACTCAGAAGGGATTGACTTCATAACCAGGTCCTATAGTTGATTTTTCTTGGGAAAAGACTTTAGGTGGACAGTGTGGTCTACTCACATTTGCACTGAGTTGAAACACTGGCAGTTGATAGCATGTACTAAGTGAATACCGCAGTACATATATCAAACCAAACAAATTACTTGTCACACGTGTTTATGCTAATATGTGTTCTATTTTGATTTAGGCTTGTACAACATTTGCTGTATTAATAAGTTTTTGTGGGTTGTGATGTTCAATAATATTTGTAAAATTAGCTATGAAGAATTTCATATGTTTTGGAATGTATTGCATGCTTACCTGCTCTGGACAGATGGTAAAAGCTTGGTTTATTTGTCAAGTTGTCTGTGCATTCGTTGTTTTGTTTGTAAAAGCTTTCATTATTTTATTCCATCTAGCATGTATTAGAGGCCTGAAGTGTAATACATGTATCCAGATCTGCTGACATTTTTTGCATCTAAGGTTTCTAGTGCAACCCTAAATTTGATCAGTTCTCAACTGATCATATTTTCTTACCCACTACACAAAAATGCCGTGGTTCCTTATCCAGCATCACATAACCTAGCCTCCAAATTTCCATCTACAGTATGTCTAGTACTTTTGAAGCTTAATTGTCTAGGCCCCAAATCTGCATAAATTTATTAAGTTCTATCTTTTCACAACTGGTTTTTCTCTTGTTTTGGAAGTAACTCTTCTCTGTGTCATATTATCATATTTGAGCAGCTATAGTTAATATTGATATCAGGTTTTTTATGAATAGCTCCATGGACATGTCTTTGGTGTAGTGTACTAAGTAATTTTTTGGCATTGCTGCAGGATATCATAAAGACAAGATATGATAAAGTTGAGAGCTTAAATTCCTTTTGCTTCTCATAAATTTATGGATTTACTCACCAAATTATGCTCTAACTACTACAAGGTAGTGCATTTTTGGTGCATAAAGGATAGAATATTCCAAGTATACTGTGATTATTAACTGTTTTTTATGGCTATTGTCTATACTGCCTATGTATTCTAATTTCTGTTCTTTTATGTGTGTTTGTAAGCAACTGTTTGTGTTTGTTTATGTTTTTTTGAGCTTCAGTCTCTGTGAGGCATTGTGCTTTTCTATGTACTCTTTACCTGCTCTGAATCTCTCCTTTTTCAGTTTGAACATTTGTTAAATCTTAGGTTTGGTACATTGCTGAGGTAAGTATGTCCCTTGGAGACTCTTCTCCTTCTTTCTGGAATTCTTCTAGTTGCTATTGCTGGATGACATTTTAGATGACATTTAATGTTTACTCACAACTGGGTTGCTCGATAGTAGAGTGGGTAATTTACGGGACTGTCGACCGAAAGGTCAGCGGTTCAAATCCCCCAGGGCAGAAATTTGGTTCGAGATTTCTGCTCCACCTGCACCCCCTAGCCAACTCGACCATAACTTGTACACCGATGATACAAAGTCTGTGGGAATATGAGATGGTGAGGAAAAGGACTAGCCACCCACACTCATGCCAAAGCTAAGAAAATGAATTCGCTAGCTTTTCATACCCATGGATGCCTCAGGGCTAGCTAAGGGACTGCTGTTCTTCTTCACAGCTTTAAACGATATTTCTTTGTCACTGCTTCATCAAAAATAACCTTGGCTTAACAGAAATGGTTTGACTAAGTTCTGCTGTGTAATGGGTAGGCATTTAATAGATCTGACATTTAATGTTTACTCACAACTGGGTTGCTCGATAGTATAGTGGGTAACTTACAGGACTGTCAACCGAAAGCAAACTGTTTGTAAGTAATATGACAACAGTGGTTGTGCAGATCCAGAAAAAACTCTTTAGGAATTTGAGTGAATTGCCAGGAGAATTACACAGGCGGCTGTACCAAGTAAAACTTTATTAGTAGCCCCAAAGAGCATTACATCTATTTTGGTAGCGGTTAACGACCATTCTGTTTGGTTATGGTCTCGTGTAGTCAGCTCAGGAGCACCTTTAATAAGTTTTCTGGAAGAGGTGCTATATAAATAAGTCCTTGCAGTTACAATTACAATCTGTGCATGAACAAGAATATCCTGTTGTAATGTACACTGATGTTTGAATATATTACATATTAGATTGATTGATAAATAAATAATTACGTGCTTTAAGTAGCAGAAATTTGTTGCACTTTTATTGTAAGACGTTTTTTCACAATGAGGGCCTTTAAATGTGAGACTTGTCATGAAATTTCAGTTATGGTTCTTTTGATAGTGGCAAAGAAACAACTGAATATTCATTTTCATGTTGCATCTTTTCCTTCTCAGATGAGCTTGGCTGCACTGGATTTGAACCAAGAACACAACCTTAAGATAGAGGCCATGTCATTATTACTTGCTGATAAGAATGTGTTAAAATTGGATCGAAATTAACCATAGATGGGTCAGCATTGTGAAAATTGCATTTTAATTACTTCCAATACTTTTGTATATGCACTTTGTGACCTCTAAGTTAGAATAATTTTGAGCTTACTGCTGAACATAAGTGAAATGTAATGCGTGTGGCTGTGGTACTAATTGCTTCCATGCTTATGAATGTTTCCTATGAGCCAGATGTGACCTTTGGAGGATTGTTTAATTCAAATATTTACTCAAGTATATTATTAGTTATGTTTTTATTTAAGGCATTAACCAGGAACTGTTAGACACTGTCCTCTTACCAACTGATAAGTCACAGGTAAATATTTGGAGCCCATCCAGCTTGCTCATTTTTTATTCAGATGATAAGACCTTACTTAAGGTATAAACAGCTGTTGTGGGCCATCTCACCTCTGCAGTCTGAAGTTATCTCAATTAGTAGCGAGCTTTGGGATTAGATAACTACTAAATTTAATATTCTGTTGATTTTATCTAGTTATTGGCTTGAATGAATATTGGCCGAACCTTTGCAAAGGTTAATATTGAAGTTCTAGCCATAGGTGTTTATCCGATATCCCAACTCTTATGTTATTTACCTAATTATTGAATTTCTTAGTTAAAAATGTTAGCTAGTCTTGTTTTTGTGAAACTTTTTATTATGTGGGCTTAACCTATTTTTATTATGAAATTATACTCGTGACAGTTTTTGAGAAAACAAAGGATAGTACTATATTTTAATGTGAATGACATATCCAATTAGCAATCTAAAAACCTAGTCTGTGAATTCCCTTATTGTTGTGAAATAAGTAAACTGGAAAATGTGCCCATTTTGATAATGCACAGTATTGTAATTCAAGACTAAACAATAATAGTGATGTGTAATTTTGGTGATTATATTACTAATGATAATGATGACATCATGAATATAACTTGTTGAATTATGAGATTCTATATTTTTGTTGACAGACAAAGCATCATTATAATATGCTGTTGGTGCAGCAGTTGATCCAGATCATGTCTCTTGCGTGTCAGAGTGGTACGTGGCTCTATGATAAGGTTTTCTAAACGTCTAGATTAGATGGCTTCTGTGTGAGAACTGGTTTGCCTAAAAGCATAATCGTAATCTCGAAATGTCTACAGCGCCCAAAAAAGCGAAGTGGCGGGAACCAGTTTATCCACAGGCACTTAGTCAAAACATAATCGATAGGCAGGAGGTGAAATCGGTTCCAGGTCAAGATCCAAATGGTCAGGTAGGCAGACAGTCAGATGACTAAGGTGGGTGGTGTTTAGAGTTGAAACGGCGAGGGAGGCAAGGGGAAGAGGAGGAATCTATGTACATTGTCAGCTGTGCATAATTGCTTTGATAAATGCTTCAATGTTAAGTGCTTTGGATGAGCTTGTGATTTTTCTACATGTGTAATTTATTTTAGTGCTCCTGTAGCCAGGAGTATACATGGTGTGAATTTCTAAATTGAGTACTTGTTTAACTGGATGGACAGTAAGATAGATTAATTTTCTACCTAATGAGTTCGGCAGATGTTGGATTTTTTATTGTTAATCTGTAAAATGCTGTGACTGGAGTGCTTTGTTCTTCTCGGTTCCAGGTAGTAAAGTGCGACTAGCAACACTGGAACTGACTGTTCGTCTGATGCGTAACCTTGTCTACAAAGACGGCCACTGCTTCCTGCAGGACTGCCATCTGGCGGCTGTCGAGGGAGTTCGAGAGGAGGCCACCCTCCAGCTGAGGAACTTCTACAAGGTATGGGAAAAGGTAGGGAATAAATCGTAACGACCAACGACGGTCGGTCCTTTCTATACTCTCTCTGTGTCGTCTGCTTCTCTTTGTGTTTCTGTTCTTGTGCTGGCTTCTGCTTAATCGCTTTTGACCGTTGTGCTGAATTCTAGTACTAACAAATGTTTTCTTTCCGATTGATTGCATGAACAGCTGTGTCAGCTAGCCAATCTGTCTACTAATCACACTTGATTGATCTCTCACTCACACTTGTTTATGGTCACCCATTGACTAATTATTTTCATGTGATCGCTTGTTTACTTTCTGATTCTGATTTTCATGTGTTAGCTTTCCTACTGTTTCAGTAACATGCTTGCTCGCTCATTAATTTACTTATTTATGTATGCAAATGGGATAAATTAATGGGGTGAGAGAGTTAGACATTTCGGACTGTCCTAAAGTAAGTCCTAGGGTCAACTCAATTGTTCTTGGCAACAGAGGCTTGAAGGAACTGTGCACATTACAACTCCAAGAAAATTTTAGTGTGCATGGTTGTTTGAATAGATTCCTGTCCAGAGATTCGCCTGAATGGGAAAAGATCTATGACTCATGAGACAGAGTCTGCAGATATTTAACACTTTGACGATGAGATTGTACTAACAGCGATGGGAAACCAATGCAGTTTGTCATTAAAGTGTTAAGGCAGTTGCATTTGTTAATGAGAGAGGTTTGGGCCTTGTTCAAGATTTCAACAGGATGTTAACCAATGGAAAAGATGAGATATGAGACATATAGATCAGTTTCATCTTCCTCGATTGTACTAAAGACCCTTATAAGGAAATTGTGCCTCAAATTGAACTTTCAACATGTGGCAGCTGGACAACTGAATATTGTGTTGACTGAGTAATGCTGAAATTTTACAGGAAATCTAGCTCATAACTGGAGTTAAATGTAGTAATGCAATACAATACTGCTGTAATTTGATACAGCCCTCCTTACGAAGTTCAGAAGTGCACATTGAAGCCGGGCAAACATTAGTACTGTTGTGTCGGTCTGTTATTCACGTAATTGAAGATCAGCTGCAAAATATAGATCAGAAGACTGGTTGACTAAATTCTTTATAAAACATTAGTTACTTAGTGAAAGTTGTTGGATGTATTTTACATTGTGGCAGTCTAGAAAGAGGCAACTGACAACATTTCCTAGGGGCATCAGCTGTTATTTTGAGTTGTGGAGAAAACGTACCAAATTCCAATCTGACCACTGAAGGGCTGTTACATGTTGAAAGTTCAGAGCTTGGGGCAAACTATAAATGTTTACCAATTTCAAAGATATTGTGCACAGCATTTTTTCAACGTGTAGCACAGATTGGTGGGGTGAGAAAATTACATTTTAAGTTAAGTTTTCTGGCTATATGCTAAGGGTCAACCTAACTTACACTCTTATTCACTGTCAGTGTGTTTAACGTTTTCCAACTGCATATTGTGCATGGTTTTGTACCAGGCTATGGTCTGTCAGCTTGATTACCAAATAAAAGAATATATATATATATATATATATATATATATATATATATATATATATATATATATATATATATAGATGTATTCTCCCTCTCTGTTTAAATAATCATCAAAAGTGAAGATTTGATTCTTGGGACACTTATACTTCTGAACAGAGTGAAGAGATCTTCCTCGACATGTTTGAAGATGAATACCGTGAACTTTCAAGTCGACCTTTGAATGTTGAATACATGACCATGGATGCATCCATTCTTCTGCCTCCCACTGGGACTCCGTTGACCGGAATCGACTTCAGCAAACGACTTCCATGTGGAGAAGTTGAACGAGCTCGTAGAGTTAGTAATGTTCTAGCTTTTACTGGTCATTACTAAATGTACTCTACAATTCTTTATATGTCGTAGTAAACAAGTTCAATTGGAAGTAATGTAAATAATGATTTTATTATAGTCAAAGAAAGGAGAGCTTAAATTCACTGTTTGTTAAATTCTACATGACTTTGATTCTGTACTCTAAAAATAAATGAGTGAAATACATTTTAGTCCAGGAAACAGTACTTCCATTAAACACAATGGTTTTCAACCACTGATGATATTTATTTATCTGTTTATTTATTTAACGTTCTTATTATGCACATAAAGTCAGTAAATTTGAATCTGAAGAACAGATGCTTGTTTGCTAGAAGTGAAGGTGGAGTCTCGCAAAGTCTGGAGTAAAAATTGAGCCTTAACAATTGATTTAATGATGATAGCAAGTTTGCATTTGGGCGTTTTGTGGAAGACGATTCCAAACTCAAGGCACACAGCAGCTGAAAGCACGTGATCCTACAATTGTCCTAAACTAGGTTCTAGCAACCAGCCAGTTTCAGAAGGTTGCATCAATCTAGAAGGGTGATATGTGGTTAGCAATACATTAAAATATGACAGAAAGTGGGTATTCTAGGCCTTAAAGGTCAAGCATGCAAATCTTAACTTAATACACCTCCCTCCCTGCCAAGAGGAAGCCATTGAAGTTCACAAAGGCTATTCAATGCCTTGTGATGGATGAAGGAGAAATTGTAATAACCATAGAAAGAGTTTTAAACCATTTGAGCTTTTTGTAGATTGAAAGAGGTAATTGAGAACTAAGAAGTCCACAAGCAAGCCAGTCTGCTTGTATGACATCGCTGTAATAATGAATGCCGTGATATGAACACTAAAATAGGACTGAGTAAATATTTGAAATTGTCTTGTATCCACAGGCGATTCGTGTCTTCTTTCTTATTCGAGATCTTTCGTATACGCTGAGGCAAGAACCAGAACACGATCTTCCTCTGACAAAGGACGAGGAATGTGTCAAGGTCAATGATGTCCTTGATCTCAGTGAGTGTCATCCAATTCTTTTTATTTCTATAGTGTTCGCTGTAACTGCTGATTGTGATTGATTACCTTGCCACTCGGAATATATGGATTCAAACTTTCTGAAGGTCATCTCTTTTGGCGACATTGCACAAGTGTAACTCACATTTGCATATTAACACCGACTTCTGCTTGTTATCAGTTACTGGCGTATAAAACTGTAATAGGGGTTTTGTTTGACCTGGTTTCCATAGATCATAATCATTATGTGTATATTTTGAACCAGAATTCTTATGGATCATCTTTACCTCAGCTGTAAATAAACCATAAAATCATCTACAAAGTATTCCTGTCTGGCTTGCCTTGTTTTGACCTGGGCTTCTTCAATCATTTTGTGTGGGTCCTTTGATGTGTAGCATTTGGTCCTGGCATCTTTGCTACTGCTGCTGCTCACACAATCTGATGCAACTTCCTCTGGTGCTTTTGTGAGGTTCTGAAAAGGTGCTAGATAAATAGCCATAATAAAATATATGCTCTTACATGAACTATATTTGGCCTCTTATTCAAACCTATTTAGTTGCCTCAGCTTGTGGTCTCCTGACCTTCAGTTGTCTAAGCTACCTAGCGATTGCCATTGCTAAACCTCTGATTTGAATGTCAACTGCAAAACCTTTATAAACATGTGTTTTAAGAATGAAAGCTATTCATTGTTCATTCATTCATTCATTCGAAGATTTATATAGCGCCTCTTCAAGGGAACTACTCAGAGGCGCTCCCGACACCAGCACGTTCATATAAGACAGTTTTAAGTTTTGCAAGAAATATGCCAGGGGTGACCCCAGGGCACATGCGGAGCTCTAAGGGAAGTGTATTCCAGAAGCTCTAAGGGAAGTCTATTCCAGACTACCGGGCCCACCACTGAAAAAGCTCGACTTTGCATAGTCGTGGAACGAGCAAATGGAACTAAAAGTACCCCATTTCCCGCTGAGCGGAGGGAACGTCGGCCTTGGACACCTGAAACTGCGCAGCATAGCTCTCGCAGGTAAGCAGGGGCAGGGCCCTGACAGCATCACCATACTAAGGCAGCGATCCTATATTCTATGCGTAAGCGCATAGGAAGCCAGTGAAGGACCTCTAGCATATATCTAGAAACTTGGCCATGTTTAGGAATATGCCCAATGAGACGGGCTGCAGAGCGCAGAACTCGCTGTAAACACACTATACGACTAGATGGAAGACCAAAATAAAGCGATGAGCAGTAATCAAGGCGCGCTGTGACGAAGGAGTGAACCAGTGTAGTAGTGGCACTGGGCGTTAGCGAACGAGTAACAGTGCGAAGCTGGCGCAGCTGGTAGTAGCAGTCCCTAGTAAGACGGTGTATTTGTGGAGCAAAAGTAAGCTCCTGGTCGAGCCAAACACCAAGATCACGGACAAGAGTTGAGAAGGTATAGTTGGGGAATTCAATTGCAAGAGCAGTGAGGTCAAGTTTAGCGAGTTGCTGTCGCGTGCCTAGCCAAATAAATTTGCTTTTGGACGGGTTCAAGCGTAGTCGATTTGACGACATCCACGCTTCCATGGCATCTAAAGTCCCACTCATAACCCGGACTGTTGGAATGGCATTGGTAGAGAGGCAATGCATGTATGCTTGGACCTCATCAGCATATTGCTGACTCAGAACTGCATGTGCAGCCAGAAGCGTCGAAAGACCAGAGGTGTAGATGATGTATAAAATAGGTCCTAGGACGGAGCCTTGGGGCAACCCGTACCGTGCAGGGACCCATGAAGACCTAGTGGTGCCATGGATCACACAGAGGGAACGTTCATAAAGGAATGAGTTTACCCATTCATAAAAGTCTCCAGAAAGGCCAAACGAAACACGCAACCGTTCTAGCAAGATCTCATGGTCTACAGTGTCGAATGCAGCACTGACGTCAAAGAGTGCTAGTAGTGTGAGTTGGGCCCTGTCAATCGCTCCGTAGATGTCTGAGAGAAGCCGAAGCAGGAGTGTCTCAGTTGAATGGAATCTCCTGAAACCCGATTGACTTGACGGCAGAAGATTATTCTTCTCTAAGTAAGCGACGAGCTGCATAGCGACGACTTTTTCGATGATTTTAGAGAGAAAGGTGACATTTGCTATCGGTCTGTAATTCGTAGGGACATCTGGATCCAGACTATCACTCTTTAAGGCAGGAATCAGGATTGATCTCTTCTGCGTCGGTGGTAAGTCGCATTCCTGAAGAGAGCGATTACAGAGTGTTGTGAGAAGGGGGAGCAGGATATCGATGAATTCCTGGAGTAAGAAGGTGGGAATAGGATCCAGTTTGCAAGACTTGGGTGGCGATGAAAGGATAATGCGGCGTAATTCGTCACTAGTAACCACATTCAGGACGGATAGATGACAGTCAGTAGGGGGGTGATAGGGTGGCGGCGAACTAGCTGTTGATTGGCGGATGTCGCAGATCTTGTTAGTATTTCTTTACATGTTTGGGTATTTAGACGTTCCTGTGACGGACATCTGATTTCAAAATTTTTATCTGTTTCTACTGCAGTTTTTCTTTATTTATTCCATTAGGATTATTTCTACTTCAGTACAAGATATGATGATCATAAGAGTAATTGCCTAGTTCCTTTGCTTTTTTATTCCTAAGATATAATTTTTATAATGAAATAAAAATTTGACATTATGAAAAATAATTAAAATAATAACCAAAAGTGTAACAATAATTTATTAATAATATATTATTGGTTTCTGTATTGCAGACAATAGTGATCTAATTGCTTGTACAATTGTTACTGGAGAAAAGTGAGTTGATCATAGTTATTAAACTGTTTGAAATTCATTCCACTTACCATAATATTAAAGTTGATTGCCTTATGTTGATTGAGGGCCTATAGATGCCAAACTATGGATTGTTTGAGGAGTGAGAATGTGTCAACGGTTTCAATCATTGTTTTAGTTACTGTAGAAATTAACTGAACTTGAATATTTAGATGATATACATGACTGTAAATGTTCTATAACATACAAAGATTTATACAACTGGTATTTTCAAAATGCATTGATCTGAAGCAGAAATTTTGGTGTCATTGTGTATATCGATCCTGTTGAAATCCAGAAAGTGAGTCACGGTTACTTGTGAGCGATATCTGTGTGAACAAGGAAGGAAGTACGGTTAAATTAATTATCTTAATGTGTTCAGGAAGGAACGGCGATTTCTCGTGATCGACATCATTCAGTTGATTCTGGTGGAACCTGACTCGAGACGTCTTGGCTGGGGCGTTGTCCGATTTGTTGGATTTCTTCAGGTAAATTTTGGTTGCAGGATTCACTACCATTTGCAGTTGGTCTTCCGATCTCTGTCGATGTGAAGATTCAATTACAATGTGATATAATGTATTTGATCTCAGCGAATTGTCTATTGAATATGTGTATGCAGTGTAGAAAATAGCATTATTAGAATATTTATAAAATTTGTGGGAATCTGCACTACTAAATATTTGTAAGTGTTTTGTTGTTTCTTAAGGTAGTGAATATTCGAAACCTATTACATACCTTGTAAGCAACAAAAATTTGCGTAGTTTCTAAGCCTGAAAGTACGGTACGTTCAAAAACAAGCCAAGTACATTGATGAATCACAAACAACCTACATGGCATGTGATCAGTGAAATGGCTACCATAAACAATGAATATTGTGTAGCAATTCTAAGACCAACAAAGCTCATGCAGTGCTATGTACTGTATTTTCAAGACTACAAGGTCGCTGCTTTTTTAAGACCGATTCTTCGTAAAATCGGTAATTTGAGTAGTTGACCTTGAAAGTCTTTAAAATCTTCTATGTCCCTCTATTGGAAATTTTTGGAAATGTTACTAGGAATATGCAAAATGGTGCTTTAAATATGTGTATGTACTTGTAAGTTATCAAATGCACTTGGATGCTCTGAATGCAATTCTGCATCTCCTTCTAAAATGTGCAGTAAAATAGGCCAGTTACACTACATGTCAAAAACAGTTACTTGATGAATATATTTTGCAGGATGTTGAAGTGACTGGAGATAGGGATGACAGTCGCTGTCTGCACGTCACGATTCACAAGCCAACCATGAACTTCACGCATGGCCGACCACTGCCAATCTTGTCGGCACGCTTTATCTTCGACGACCACATCCGCTGCATGGCCGCCAAGCAGCGCCTGACGAAAGGCCGGCTTAAGGCCCGTCAGCGCAAGATGCAGATGATTGCACGCTTGCTTGACCTCCCTGCTCATCTCGTAGACTCCCTTTATCCACAAACATCAGTACCACAGTCGGCCGCATCCCTCAGGGCCAGCCATCCAGGCCAGGCAGTTTCAGCGCAGAATGTCCCAGGTCAGGTTGAACCACTTCCTTCATGTATGATCATCAGAAAAGCCTAGTACTGAGATGACAGCTTTGCTGTGATGGTATGTCATTATGACATTGACCCTAGTCCTCATTCCTTCATGTGTGATCGTCAGAAAAGCCTAGTACTGAGATGACAGCTTTGCTGTGATGGTATGTCATTATGACATTGACCCTAGTCCTCATTCAGTATTCCGGCTTAATGTGCATTTACTCACCACGCACCAGTTCTCCTGTAGGTCTACTTATCATTCATCTTTTTTGCTTGACCCAGTTTTTGATAGACCTTGACTTGACTGAGTTATAATTTTTTTACTTTTGTTTGACTTGTTTTTATTCTTGGTATCAGATTGATTTTTCTCTTTACAACCCAGTTTGATGTAGAGTCATACATCCCTCTTAACAACCATATGGTTGTTTGCTCTTACTGTTTTAACTCCTTTTTGATGATACTTAAATATCAAAATGAATACAATAACAGCAAGTCAACTGACCATATGGAAGTAATTCACAGTAAAAGTAGCAGAACTTTGTACTAAAATATTGGCACTTTAGAAGTTATTAATTAAAATAATATTATAGATCAGCTGACTGGCAGTAAAAAACTGTAGCAACAGTGATGCAGCTATTGTCAGTAAAATTGACTGACAGCAAACAAAATTATCTGACAGTAAAAAGCATCTAAATGACAGTAGGAACAACTAATTCTTAGTTAAAGTAAGAGGGCAATGCAGGAGTAATGACATTAAAACAAATGACCAGCAGTTGAGACGTCGTGCTCAGTAAAAAAAATGGCAAGGAATAAAATTTAGAGACAGTAAAAACACCCGACCAACACCTCGTGTAAGTCGCGACAACTAACAGGACAACAAAAGTAACAGCAGCCATGATCTAGAGCAAAGACTGACAGTAAGAGCCGCTGACAATCTGTCAGTCTGTGTTGAATAAGTAGAAGCCACGATCTAGAGCAAAGACTGACAATAAGAGCCACTGACGATCTGTCAGTCTGTGTTGTACAGGTAGAAGCCATGATCTAGAGCCAAAGACTGACAATAAGAGCCACTGACAATCTGTCAGTCTGTGTTGTGCAGGTTGAAGCCATGATCTAGAGCAAAGACTGACAATAAGAGCCCTGACGATCTGTCAGTCTGTGTTGTACTGGTAGAAGCCATGATCTAGAGCCAAAGACTGACAATAAGAGCCACTGACGATCTGTCAGTCTGTGTTGTACAGGTAGAAGCCATGCCGTTGTGACAAGCTGTGATCCTTCCAAGCAGAACGCGTCCAACAATGCCATCGAGCGTTCTGTCTTTGCCTCCGTCGATCAAGTTCCTGCGTTCAATGCCGCCCGGGAGCAGGAACAGGGTTCACGACGTCCAATGTCCAAACTGCCAGGAACCGTTTCGAGTCAGGTTCCACTGAGAACGTTTCGAGTGAAGGCGGGTGAGGGCGAAACGCAGTCGCCAGCGGAATTGAAACGAAGTACAAAGCTGCTCCTCACAATGGCAAAGGAAGCTAAACGAACGCGCCAACTGCGGACAGTCGATGAAACAAACTTGGATGCCGGGGCGTCTCTGGCAACGCGACGACTTCGACATTCGGGTGAGAAGTCGAGCAGTCCACGACGCCGCCGAGATCTGAACTCTAGTCCAGCTGAAGGAAGCGGTGCAAAGGCCATTCCTCAGTCAGGTAGTCTCCCAGAGACGGCTACTTCTGATCATTTAGGTGTTGGTGGGAAAGGTCGATCTCTTGATGTCTGTGATGAAGGAATCGAGGTAAAGGCTCCAGAAGAGAGGAAGAATCAACCGGACCAAGAAACTGCCCAAGATGGAGAAGAAGGAAGAGGTTTTGTAACGCCACGGAAACAAGCAGGCACCGGTGCGCCAAAGAGCCTGACGCCAGCGGAGGGTATTTCCATGTCCCTGGTGGTGTCGTGTGACGAGGTTCCTCTGCGTCCCTCTCACAGTTTCATGGACTCCCCTGTGAAGCTGGTGCCACCAGCCGAGCCAGATGACATTCACAAGCTCTCTTCCACTTCTGCAACAACCGGTGATCCTCCTGCAGAACAGAGTTCTAGTGCAACCCAACAGCAGAAGCTAACAGATGAGTAGTCGGTGCTATACAGCAAGAATTGTTCCAGGAAATTGGAGACACTAGTTACAGCACTAGTTATAGGCACTGCAACTGTTCATTACCCTTAAATGAAGATCGCTTACTGGATTGATGTAATTACGAAATGACCAGCTGTTTTCAGTGTATGTTACTGCAGTAACTGGTTTTGTTGAAATTTGGGTGTCATAGCACTGGTGACATGATCAAGTAGAAGTTAAACTGTTGATGTGTTTCTATGCTGCCTCTGCATTTCACACTGGATTTTATTCATGGGAAAATATGAAACGTCATTTTATAACGCTGGTACCCTGATTTTGCAGACCTGGTAAACTGGCTTATAGGGTAAATTTGAATGACTGATTATCTTATAGGCCGCCAGTGTTCCTAATTGTTTTGTGGTCTCATGATTATGTCCTGAGTGTACAGTAGAGGTCATAGGAAGGCATTTAACCAGAGCTGTTTAACCTAAGCCTTACCTCGTTTATGATTTGTCTTGCATAGCCAGTGACCACAGAATGTGGCTCAAGAGATTTGTGAATTTCTTGTCCTGTACTTTTTGAGATTTCAGATTTTCTGGGCTTGAAATGCCGGTGACTTACATTACAAGAAATTATCAAACTCAAATGCAGTAACAATGAACACGTTGTGGAATTGCTGATGATCAGCCGTTGTCAATTTGTGCTGGTTTTGAGGTTTAACTTTGAGATTGTCTACAATAATTGCAATGAAGCCATTTTGTGTGAATAGCTGCAATATCATGTTATAACTTGTTTTAGAATGTAACTTTGTGTGTAAATACAGACATAAGTATCCTATTTGACAGTCAAAGTTCCAATGTAATGTGGTTTGTGCCTTGCTCCAGGTGGTAACAGTGCTTCAATGAACTTAAAAATTCCATTTTATTAGTGGCCGAAACTGATGAATTTCCTGAATGCCCGATTGTAATTGTGATGAAGACAATTTCTGTAGCATCGTCAGCAGCAGATTACGGTACTTCTACGATGCTTTACAGTATTAACTGTCAGTACATATGCTAAGCATTGCATAGCCAGTGACCCGAAATGCCCGGTCACCTGTTTTAGTTTTAGCTGCTGGCAGAAGTACTTCAGCAGACTTTGATGATTGCAGCCGTGAGCTGTCAAGGTTGTCTGATAGCAGCCTGATGCTGTCTGCTAGGTAGAGTGGTGTGTGCAGATGTTGAGACATTCATACACCAGAAGGCAAAGTTTGAATTTTACGCACTACCTATCCTGAGCCACTGAAGCTGATCTTGTATCGTAATGTGGTTGAATGTTTTTAATCGCATGACCAGACGAGCAGCAGCGTCGATGACAAGTCCAGTGATGTGTTACGCCGTTGACAGGACTAGTCAATAGTTGAAGCAAGTTTAAGCACCAGGAGAGTCCGCACCGTATCTGTCATGAGACTATCTTACGTAATGCTTTGATGGTTGTAATATGGCATTCTGTGCTCAGTCATACTCGAATTATAAAGTTCTTCACAATATGCAAACATTATCTGGCATTGTAATTCTGTATTACAAATCCACTTCAGTGTTTAACCCATTGAAATGTTACTTCTGTGAGTGCTAGACATTCCGGACTTTCTTCAATCATTATTTTGTGTATGCACGTTACTAATAATAATTTGATTTTGCTGAATGTGTGTTTTAGGGCAGCAAATTTCACACTTGATGAGTCTGGTTTGAAAGCCAGTATCTCCAGAAAATTAAGTTTTTAGCATGCTGCGTTTAGATTTGATTCCGCAGATTAGGAGTTGGTAGACTATAACTTCTGGCTTGGTCGGTTTTAACCTATTTACACTGTTTACACTATTTACACCATTACACTGCTTTGTAGTAGCAAGCTGATCAAAACTGAACATGTTTGAACGTGAATTTTTCTATAGCATATTTTTGACGTTTTAAAGTGCTGAAAACATTGCTGTTTAAGCATGCATGACCTACAGTGAAAAGCTCTAAGAAAATGGTTTTATATGAGTCAACGCCAATGTAATCAGGCTTTTGTATATCAGTTCATAGCTGCTTTCTTTATGTTGACGTCTGTAAAAGCAATTTCTGTTAACAGACATTCATGGGCTCACCAGTTGAAATGCTTCCTGTGACCTGCTGTTCCAGTTTTTTGCTCAAAATTAAGTGGCATGGGAGCTGAATGGAAATGCACTGGCTTTTTGTTTCTGTGTTCAGATTTTGATTTCTGGTTTGTCGTGTTAAATTGGCAGTTTGGCTCGTGCTGTTGTTATCCATGAGGAGAAAAACTGTCAAGTTGTTGGATGACTAATGTTGTCTTTATTAATCAGGACTGATTGCGCCTCTGAGGACCACCGTCATTAGAGGCACATAATTTGTGCAATGACATTCCTTTATCTTTCACTTAGGTATCTTTTGATGTCTCACTAGACATCCTGTGAATAAAATTATTACGAACGTTTTTAACGCATGCAAAGCCACACAGAAATGCGAATTTGTCACAGCTTTCTTTACAGTTAAAAGTTTGGCTATGTTGTGAAATTTTTAGAAATGTGTAAATAGTTTAAGAGCGATGTGGCATTATTTGAAGCACTGGCAGATTATTTGCATTTCAGTCTGTTGCAGTATTGTAATTTTTGTAACATAATAGACATGTACATATGTTATTTTGTTCCTCGGTGTTGTCTGTAAATACACAGAGTTTGATGATGATGCACAGCCTTTCCATCCATTAGCCCTCGGACTTTCCACTCCAAACTAGTCTTACCTCCTCAAGAATTCCTACCCAGGTCCTTCCTGTTCTTCGCTTTCCAATCTTTCTCTTCTTAGATGGAACCTGCGTTATCAGCATCTCCGTCACCTCCTCTCCCTGGTAAATGTATTTTGGCAGCTGGACTTGGACCTCCACTTTGGTATCTATCTCTGGACAACCCACCTGACATAACGCAGCACTTGTGAATAAGCATTACTTAAAAGCTAAGGGAAGACCCTGCGATTAGCTTTTATGTAGCACTTTAGCACTTTTGAAATTACGATACGGTCAACAAGAGAACTTGGGCGTAGCAATATGGCCCTCCTAGTTCCCGTCAGTTTCTGCATGGCTGGAATTCAACGGCCCAAGCTGCCATAAAAAGTTGTATACACACTGCAATGGACGCTATAGCTGCTCCTAGTAATAGTCGAGATCATATATTTTAGCGACAGCAATGCACAGAAATGAGGCCTACGTTCTGTTAATAGTAAATCGGAAAATGTAGTTCTAATGTCTGTTTTAGTTCAGTGTTTAATCTAGTCCCCCCTCTTCTGGGAGGGGAAACAAGGTTTCTGGGGGGACCAACGAATTTCATCCATCTTAAAAGAGTTCCAGAATTGATGACCTTTGTTTAGGAATTCATCTCTCTAAAAGTATATTACTTTTCAGGGGGAAAAACATGTATCCTGGGGGAATTTCCCTCCCCAAAACGTCTCTACATTATAATATTGCTGGCCTCTGGGGGGAAACACAAATCCTGGGGGGAAATTCCCCCCAAAAAGGTGTCTAGATTAGACACTGGTTTTAGGTGGGGGGTTAACCCCTAGATCTATCTTGTTCTGACCCCCTCGGCAAAGAACTGAATAGATGTTGGTTCAGGAACTTTAGGAGCCGAGCATAACTTTGGTCTAAAAAGTGGGGGATACCAATTTCTTACATACATGAAGCAAGGCGATCTCTGGGAAGGCACAATAAAATATTGATTGACATCGTTCAACAAGTGGGGGTACGGGTACTCCTCGTACCCCTCACAAATTACGCATATGATCAGGAGACTAAAATATCTCATTAGTTGTCAGTTGCTTCGTGTGCAACATATTAATAACATTAGATTTTGACGTGCGTTCGTGTACTTCGATCACCTGTAGAATTTCTACCTCTGGCTCTTTTTTACAACTAAAACACTGTCTAATATTAAATAACTTATAGCGCCCTACAGACTCTGTTCAACTTGCTGCTATAGCCTAGTCGCCCTAGTGCACTGATGCCTAACAATCACGAGGCTTACGTAGAGCTCTTATATATAACGGTTTATTAAAACGAGGAAATGAGAGTTCGGTTGCACGAGTACAATTCGCCGCGCTTGTGTGTACAGTGGCACGAAAGGGTTTTGCAATATGCAATGCCGCCTGTAGCATCTACAGTGTTTCCAAACCATGGCGCCACAGATTTCTGAAAGGCACCGTTGTGGCATTAGAACTTAAACTATATGGCGTTAGACGCATAGACAGATGGGGTTGAAGCTTGAAGTTTGAAAATGACATCATAAGGATTTGGTACCTATAATTTACAGTCATTGCAGTTCAGTTGGTAGGCCTGCTATCGCCGATTTGTGGATCAGCTAGTTATAATAGCTACATAGGTGAGAGCATAGCTATAGGTTGCACCCATACTCTTCTGTGTAAGAAAGCATGCTGGTCGCAGTTCGCCCAGTGGCGTCTACCAATGTACGTGGAGTGTGGAGAACGATCTCCATCGAACTTCAAAAGTGGGGGGGTTGACATATTTTGACTGAAAGTGGGGGGGGGTTGCATTTTTTCATGATAGCTATTTTGTCCCGTGTGATAATATAGTCAAATCCAACAAAGCAAAAATATTGAAAATCCGAAAAGGTCCCAAAAATTTTTTCGCGACTTGCTTTGACTCTCTTTGGGCACTGTCAGTCTAGACGTAAACTCAGCACCTATTAGGGCCTAAAGTAGAAAACATTCAGCTAAGTCATCCATTAACTCATTAATCTGTAGGTCTGACTGTCTCAGAATGACTGTTTAATTCGTTTATTTTACGACGCCGTCATATCAAAGACGATTGGCGTCTCTCCCACTGCAGAATCTCAGAAAACACCAAAATGTGTATTTCAGGGGGTAGATTTGGGGGGGGTTGATTCTCCATTTACTTTTGGGGGGGTTAGACGCCACTGAGTTCGCCTCCCGAAGATGGCTTATTTCAGAGATTTAAATCTCTGGCTATAGCACGGTCCGTACACGGGGACCTTAAATGGCGTACGTGGCGCCTATTCAAATGGACAAGTTGTCAATTCATTGAAAAATGAGCAGGATAGAGGACATACGTACGTACGTCGCTATATAACAAATGTACATTTACATTTACTGTATAACAGGACCCAATGCAAATATGCATGTGCTTTTTCAACGGCGTTCCGGCACCTTTTTTCAGCTACTACAAAATTATTTATTTTAATGATAAAAACAATAATTTAATTATTGTAATTTAATTTCAGAGTTATGAACTGTTTTCAGTGTTTACCGAGACCCCTCCCAATCCCGGTTTCTCGGAATTTTAGTCCTTCCATGATATTATTGTTGATCAGTTCCGGAACCTTTTGTCTAGGAAAAAGCACTGCAAATAATTATGTATGTAGCCTTAAGTCACCAAACATCTCGTCGCCGATTAGCCTAAATAAGGCATAACACCCCACTCGGTGGTCATCGAAGTCACAGCCTTACCATTAGCCCATCGTGAAAAAGTTGTGGAGGAATACATGTCTACTGTAATGTGCAAATATAATCCTAATTAAGTTTTGGACAGGGAAATCGAAGACGTTTGAGGTGTGTGCGGCTGTGGAAGGGGCGTGACTCCAGGGTGAACTATTGGTCCATCTAAGCCACCGTAGAAACTTTCCTCTCGGTTATTCCCAGTGTAGGTAAGTCCCTGTTTATGTGTCGGCTGAATGCGTCTTCTGTATTATTTTTCTGCGTGGGTTTACGTTCACTCGTTTTATCACTCGGATTATGCGATTACTTGTATTGAATATAAACGAATCTCATACGGTTCTTTTGGAAACATTTTAAAGATATATCGTGAGCTACGACTTAGGTAATTTTCGAAATAATAGATCGATTTGAACGATATCGAAAGCTTTTCCCAAAGTCAGTACGCTGGTGGCTTCTTCCTGTATACGCAGGAATTCGATTTTCCTTTTAAAACTACGCATTTGTCGGCTAAATTAATTGATTTTGAAGAGTCTTAGAAAACTGCGTGCTTTAACAGTTGATTAATGTGCTAAGAATAAACGATAAACTGGATTTGAAACAATGTTTACGAAATCTTGCGTACAGTTTGGGAAGATTGTTAGTAAGCTAGGGCTATTTATAGGAGGGTGGAGGGTTGTGTATGCTCACGCTCGCCATTGTACTGCCACTCCACTGGCACTTCTACGAAATATAACCATAACTGTGGCTTCTAAGACAGTTTTTAGCTGCTATCACATATATACTGGCCATCCTCTTGTAAACTGCTTGCCCCGTATATTTTAGAGGTTATCAGAAGAGGTGATGACAAGCAGTAATAATTGTGCTAACTGCACTGTAATGGCTTTGGCAAACCAATTATATTATTTGCGTGAAGCTGTCACCCTTCAGGCCACACTAGAGCACAAGAATTATACTTGGCAACAATCCATGTATGCAAAATCTAGAGCTATTGTTGATTTTATAGAGTGGAGAGGAGAGGAAGAAATGGGCAGCAATAGAGGCTTTTTGCTAGAAGGGACATTTTGTTGAACTATGCTACTAGCATGCAGAAGCTTTGCTAGGGATTGGCTAATGATTAACATATAGTTTGTGTGATTAACTGTTCATTGTTGAACCTGTAACAGCCATTGTTGGCCCTGTAAAAATGGAATAGTCTTTCTTTTACAATCAGAAGAGAGTTAATAAGTCTGTCACCTTCCTTATTCTACAAATGCCTGAATTCTGTTTTGTTTGATCGTGGGGCATCCGTGCTTGGTCAGTGGCACTGCTGATGAGTTTTTCTTGAATGATAACACTAATAATAATAGCGCCATAGCACAGCCGAGGCCGAAGAAGAGGGCGCTGTAGTTACGCTTTACAAATTTTCACTTATGGTATGGTCCATTGTTTATTGATGCGTATTAGACACTGGCATGATATAAGTTACTAATTACAATTCTGGTTATGCAAATTGTGGTTGGCCTAACCATTAGTTCCCACAAGGTTTTGCTTACATAGCTTATTTAGTATCAATTGACTAATTAATGCTGTTCTTGTGAAATATCCATTAGACATTAAGTGCTAATGTCGTGCACAAATCCTGTTTGGTAATCTATCATTTTAGCATCCTTGATTATTCGACCATTATAGCCTTTATTTCCATTGTCCTAAATTAAACATGCAGACGTACCTTAATGGAATAGGTGTAGCAGCAGTTTTATAATGTTTTAAAATGATGTCACAACAGAAATTGTTATTTAGAATGAGGTTATTGCAACAAATGACTATTAGAAATGCTATTCAACTTAAGAAGGGAACTAACCAAAGACCTCCAATACCAGCTTTAGCTTCATGTTTCTTTCTAATAAATTTTGTTTCTGGTTGTTTTGTGCTTACTTTACACACAAGTTTATATTTGGTGTGTGAGAACTACACAGGTTAACATTGAATTAATTTGTGATACTGAAACAATAAGCAAAACTGGGCAAATTGGGGATGCTAAAACAATGGATTACCTCCCCCTCATATGCTAAGTCAATCTTCTGAAATAAATAAGTGATTGGATTGAAGTAAATTCTGTATACCTTTATTCACACAGAATTAAGGTGATTATGTTGAGGGATATTTGCAGGTGTTAGTTTGCTTTTGTTGCAGTGCCTTGAGGGAAAGAACAACCAGTGCAAATGTCTGACTTAGATGAGGTTAGCGACACCGACAGCAACTCCACTACGCGTGATTCCTACCAGAATCCTCCTCCACCACAAGGTACTTGTAATGGCTCTACAATATGGGTATGTGTTACGGATCCATGCAATAAATAGCTTTTATATTTGATCAACCCCATAAAGACATATATTAAGGTCCCCATAAAATCTAAGTCCTTAATACTAAGATGAAACAGCACGGAAATTTTGCCAATGTGGCCCTCTAATCTGGTATAGTCTTCCTTCTAAAATCAGAAGTGAGCTAATCAGTCTTCACCTTCCTTGTTCTGCACTTGATCGTGGGCGTCCCTGCTTGGTCAGGAGCGCTGCTGATGAGGTTTTTTAAAGTTGCACTTTAAAAATTTTCGCTTATGTTGTGTTATGTGTTATGTTATGTAAATTATGTGTAGATGGGCTGAAGCCTTTTGGCCTTTAAATAGAAGTCTCTGAGTGAGCCTTAGTTTAGGGTCCATTATCCTTGAAGTTACAGTTACCAGTTTTAATTTAAGTCTGAACTCTGTACTATCAAATTTAAAAGCCTTTTCTTTGTATTTGTCAGAACTTGTTTGATTGATCCTTTGAAAATTTTTGCCAGATTTTAACCAACATTTTCTAACTGAATTGTCTGTGTTATTTTGTTCAACAGAGGGGCCATATTTGGATATTGTGGAACAGCCACAATCAAGAGGTTTTCGGTTTCGATATGCGTGTGAAGGAAAATCTCATGGGGGCCTCCAGGGAGTTAACAGTAGAAGGGAAAAGAAGAGTTTTCCAACAGTCAGGGTATGTGAATGAGATCGAGGCTAAGATCTTATGGTATGGTGTGGTATCTGGGAATTTATAAAGCACTTCTCACAGTGTGAACTATACAGAGGCGCTCTCAGTGTGTTAGCCTTGCGGAAACAGAAAAGACTTTAAACGATGAACAACAGAAAGAGAGAACCTAGTAAGTAGGGTCTCATGCCGGTATGGTAGGGTCTCTTGGAAATGTTTGCTAGGATCTTACCAGTCTTATCAATTGGTAGGGTCTGTTGAAGACCCCGTGTAGGAACTATGCTAAAGTCAATCAATTTTGGATATTTCTGCTAGAGTTGTATAGCAGGGGCTTTTGAAGACCTCTGGTAGGATGTATGTTAAGGTCTCTTGGAGACTTCTGCTAAGACCTTATGGTAGGGTACCATGGTCTCTTGAAGACCTCTGGTTGGATTTACACTAATTCTTTTGGAAACATCTTTATCAGATTATAAAGAGTTCTCTTTTAGTTGAGTAGTAAACCGAATCTCTCCAACTGTGGTTAAGCTGAATGTTAATCATCGGGTTCTCTTCCTGTGTCTGTTTACTTCTCTCCCTCATCTGTTCATTCTGCTGCATTTCTTGTTTTGTTTCAGTCTTTGTTCAAGACACATTTTTCCACTAGCTTATCTACCATAGCCCGTCTCTCTCTCTCAACAGACTGAATGTCTAGGTATTGACTCTGTTATGGTTTGGTTTTGATGTGCCATCAGTTGATGCCTTGTGCATTAGACACCAGTAATAAGTGCCCAAGAAACCGAAAGACAGGAATCAAATCACAAGACAATGGAGATCATTTATTCGTACCCATCGCCGCCGAATGGCTGGCGTCAGGAACTGATGATGATGAATACACAAGTTTCTAATTCATAATAATAATAATTGAAATCAGTTTTCTAAACTTTGAGAGATTTCTTGAAAAGTGATATACAGATGTCCTGATACACACAAAATGCATGTATTGATACCAACAAAATTGTACTAACTATGTAAATATTCAAAACTTGCTGTTTGTTTGCAGATCAATCGCTATAAAGGTCCTGCGAAGATCATCGTCTCACTGGTGATGGACGGCAAAGATCCAAAGCCACATGCTCATGAACTGATTGGAAAGAACTGCCAGAACGGAATCTGTAGCGTCACCATCAAAGGAGAGAACATGACTGTCAGGTGAGTGACCCATTATCTCGGTTTAATTGTCCTGGTGTATGTGTGTGTGTATGTGCTTGTATTTGGGTATTTGCACAGCATGCACTGATCCAAAAAGGCATGATGACGCATTGTCAAAGTGCATCAAAAGGAACAACTAATTAACCCCATCATGACTTCCAGTCATGATGGGGTTAATTAGTTGAAGTCAGTTGTTTATGAGTCAGAAGTGAAAGATGGAAGTCAGTGTGCCAGCAGTGAATAGGAAGATAATAGAGCTGGATTGGGCTGCAGGGTGTTACAGGACAGGGTACAGAGTGGAGAAGAATGGCTTTGTTGTATTGGCAAGAAGAAATTATAGGATGTTACCTGAACAATTTTTTTCTGTTGGCTCAGTAGAAGGCTTTACCAAAGTAGTTTAGATAACCTGTCTTGTTTTTTGTCGAATAAATGTTGATAGTTTGTTGATCATCACTTTTACACTGAAAATAAATCAACTTGGGTAAGATTGATGAGCTCTACTTTTGTTGTAAGAGAAAGAATTGTCCAAGAAGAGCTAATCATGATAAACTAAGACTTCTGAACCTTCCTTGACACTGTTATCTTCATCCGATCAATTTGGTTTGACAGGAAAGATTTCCACGGGTAGAAGAAGTGTAATTAGCAGCATGAAATTTGCCCATCGTAAAAACTATTTCAATTGCACTTAGTCATGCTTTTGGATTTATTAACTTTAATTACTGTTCTGTTTTTTAATTGGATCAGCTTTCCAAATCTTGGTGTTCGTCATGTCACAAAGAAATCTGTGACAAAAATTCTGACCGAGCGGATAAGGGAATCGATGAAAGTGGATCGCATGATGACTGGAATGAGTGGTCACGATGCGGACCATATCTTCCTAACACGTAAGTCATCTGTGTTGCTAGTAACTATACCAAGCTGACTGTCCTGGAATGACAGAAGAGCAAACTGGGCAGCAGACCTGTGTCTTCAACCAATAGGACCCCTACTTAAATGTTGTTCACTTCTTTAAAACTTATGACTGTCAGCAAATTCAGTTTTCAGATGGGTATTATTATTATTATTATACAAAGTTTATCTAGTGTGAGTTAATAGGACTAAATACACCCCAAATGTGCTAATACACCCCAAATGTGCTAATTCACCCCAAATTTGCTAGTACAAATGTGCTAATACACCCCAAATGCACTAGATAGCACTGGGTAGCTACCACAGTGATTGTCGATGTTACATGTTCATGATTTCTAAAAGATAACTATTTTGTCACAGCCCGGGTAGCAAAGGTGGTAACACTTAAATGCCTATAAAACTGCATGTACAAAATGCCTATGTTGTGTAGTATGCACAGAATTTTTATAAGCATAAAATAAAATAACCTTTAAATGTGGTATGCCTAGAAGTTCAGATTAAAATGCCTATATAATGTGGTGTTGTTGTTGCCTTGTAGTGTATTGAGACTGATCTAATTTTATAATTTCTATAGCAAATCTATAGCGGTGCAAAAGGCATCATTGATCAGTGGCATAAATTGTGTACATTTGAGAAGGGCAGTCTGATAAGAGAGAGTTGGTTTTTCTGAAAAGAGAGAGTTGGTTTTTCTGATAAGAGAGAGTTGGTTTTTCTCATAAGAGAGAGTTGGTTTTTCTCATAAGAGAGAGTTGGTTTTTAGTGCTCTAGGTTTTGTTCTTTTATGTTATAATATGATGTCAGTGTGTGTATGTTGCAACATAGATTTAATGTAAGTTTTGCTAATTTTTTTCTTGTCCTTGATTTTGTGTTTTTGTTTAAATTTGTAGCTTCCTTGTGACAAAATGCATTACATGTATCGCTTAGATATCACGGATATCTATGGGCATATGATACATATTTATATGCTTATATACATACTTTATGTGATGTTCCACTGTTATGTAACATAAATTTGTGTAGCAGCATTTTGGACCATTTACATTTACGTTTACCATTTACAGTTACCATTTACATTTATGTTTACCATTTACACTTACCATTTACATTTATGTTTGCCATTTACACTTACCATTTGCATTTATGTTTACCATTTACACATGCCATTTACGTTTACGTTTACCATTTACACTTACAATTTACATTTACACTGTCATTGGACAAACTGCTATGTTAGTGAGTTGTTGAATGAAGCTCCAAAGTTTGGATGCAGGATGACTTTGTTCTGTTGTTTGGTTCTTACCAGATGAGGAGGAGGAGAAAGCACGGAAGGAGGCTGAGACGCAGGCAAGGACGATGCCTCTGAGCGTTGTACGGCTGAGGTTCCAGGCATATCTGCAGGATGCCAAGGGTGTCTACTCACATGTGCTGCCACCTGTCATCTCCAATCCAATCTACGACAGCAGTGAGTCATCGAAGAATATCATCAAAATAATTATCTGCATTATTATTTCATCGTGTTATATCAGTTTGAGAGTCCAGTGATTAGCTTGCTGAATTGTCAGGAGGTTGAAGGTTCAAATCCCAACAAGGATAGACAAAATGTTCAGAATTTATGTTCTGCTAATGCCTGTGGCAAACTGGACTATTAAATGTGTACATTGACTATATACTACTGATGGTAGGATCAGAACGTAGGTGGAAAACCATCTGATTACCTTCAGATACTGAAGCTTAGAAGATGTTGCTGCTGACATTGCATATCCAAAGCTGGCTTTCATGATTTCTTGAGGAATGATCTTGCAGCATTTTAAGTTCCGTTTGGTACTGAGCACCATTTCCTATAAATATTTTCATCATATTGTGATGATGATGATGATGATCATCATCATCATCATCATCACTACTTTGAAAACTGCTTTTCTTTGTTTTCATCATCTGCAACCTGAATCAGAAGAGTATTTTCTATCAGTATTTTCGTCACTATACTCAGCATTGCCTGTGTCTTCACCCATCATAATTACTACACATGTACTTATTGTAATAATAAGTGATCATCATCACCATCATCAGCTACACCGTCCTTTTGTCATGTTTTAAGTATTTAACAATAAATACTCATGCAAGCACATCACAACACCTTTCAGAAGCAGCTCATATTACGTTGCACTGATTGCATGGCTTGAGATTATGAGACTACGTTCTAGTATTTACTTTGTGGTTTCTGCCAGAGGCTCCGTGTGCATCTGTTCTGAAGATTTGTCGGATGGATAAGGTCGGAGGATGCTGTACAGGAAATGAGGAAGTTTTTCTTCTCTGCGATAAAGTACAGAAAGGTCATTGTCATAGTTCTCTTTTATCTCTTCTATGCATTTCACAGGCTTAAAAGTATGCTGCTATTTTAGCTGCAAGATAAACAATGCCATAATCCGACTCGGACACCAATTATTTCCCAGGTTCCTCTACGGAATTAATGAGATATAATTATTTCCCTTTGAGTTTATTTATGACCACTGACATACTGACTGAATACAAAATATGTTTTAAGTAAGTAAGTAAGTATATTCTTTATTTTTATTGGCTGCAAACCGCACTCCAGTGTACGTACTACATAATAACTGTAAATATGAAAAGAGCTGTTTAGTGTCATTTAGTAAGAATTTGCATTTAGTAAGAATTTTTACAATTCGAATCGACGATTTTAGTCAAATGGAAATATTCTGATTAGCATAATGATGGCACTAGTCTTACTCGATCTATGTATACTGTATAAATACATGATTGTTTGACTCGGTAAATGCGTAATTGTTTGCTTTGTAAATATATGTTTGCTGGAATTCTGCTTACAGATGACATTGCTGTTCGGTTTTATGAACAAGATGAAGAAGGAAACATCAAGTGGGAAGATTATGGTAACTTTGCCCCGCACGATGTCCACAGGCAGGTAAGGGATCAGAAGCCAGGGTGCTGAGGTCATCATGTAAATAGCTAGGTTCAGGTTGAGCATTCATAGGTATAATGGCTTGGAGGGCAGAGTTCAGTTGTCATGGTTAAGTTGCCAGAGTTTGGACGTTGTTGTCTAATATTTCTGTCTAATCTAACAGTATGATCTTAGTTTAATAGCATGTTGTCTGGTACAGTGTGTCTCATGGAACATGATTTTGCTCATTATGCTCATCTTTGATTGTCTGTCATCTGGTATACCAGTGTGGTTGTGAGTAGTTTGGCATTTTTATTAAGTAAGCCTTTATGTTTCTGTCTTGTATGCTGCTGTCTGTTGAGTATGCCATTGTTTAGTATGCAATTGTCTGTTGAGTATGCCACTGTCTGTTCAGTATGTCATTGTTTAGTGTACCATCGTCTGTTGAGTATGCTATTGTTTATTCTGCAATTGTCTGTTGAGTATGCCACAGTCTGTTCAGTATGTCATTGTTTAGTGTGTCATTGTTTAGTGTGCCATCATCTGTCGAGTATGCTATTGTTTAGTATGCAATTGTGTGTTGAGTGTGTCACTGTTCAGTATGCTGTTGTTTAGTGTGCCATTTCATGTTCAGTATGCCATTGTTTAGTGTGCCATTGTGTGTAGACTATGCTACTGTCTATTTAGAATGCCATTGTTTAGTGCACCATTGTCTGTTGAGTATGCAATTGTCTGTTGAGTATGCAATTGTCTGTTGAGTATGCAATTGTCTGTTTAGTATGCGATCGTGTTTCGTACGCCTTGTTACATGGAGACGAACATTGATCGTCCGGTTGCTGTTCACGTTCAACTGAAACGATTCTCAGATGGGGAAGTCAGTGACCCAAAGACATTCACCTACTACCCACAGCAGACAGGTGAGAACGACCCCTTGAGACATCCACAGCCAGGTCACTCTCTCAAACCAGTTACCCATATTTATGTTGCCAATGTTGCTGTTGTCATAGATAGAATAGAATAGAATAGAATATTCTTTATTGGAACCAATTGCAAAGTGCATTTTGGTGTACAGCAATGTAAACATGTTTATACAGATAATATACTAATAATATGTTAATATTAGCTACTAATATTTGACTCAATTATCCCCAATTTATATTGTTTTTTACCCATGATAAACGTTTTTCTGGACAAGCTATCAGTTATTAAGCACAAGTCATTAGATGGTCGTTTGGTATGTAGTCTATTTTTAACATGTGTTAAAAATATTTTTAATAATAATTTTAATAATGTATGTTTGTGTGTATTAAAACATTTAGCACCTTTTAGATATGACTCAAAAGTATTATTGTACTGAAACTTCCATCCACTCTTATAATCTCTTGAAGAAGTCCATTTGAAATCTTGTATCTGAATGAGCATTGTCAGTTACTGGATATAAATTTTCAAATTCTTTCGCTGCATCCATTTGTGTTGCTCACTCATCATTTTGGTCTCAGCCCAAGACCTTGTTCAGCTGGCTTATCTACCATATCTACCATATCTGTCTCAGTGTACTGACCTTCTCGGTATTGACTTGATTACCAATTGGTTTTGGTGCACCATCGATTGATGCTTGAGTGAATGAGTAATGAATGGGTCATGGTGGCCGATTGGTTAGAGCGCTCGCCTTGTGATGCAGAGAGTATGGGTTCAAGCCTCCCCTGAGATGGTTACCGTGTATTATTAAACCCGAACAGTGCTTTACTTGGGTTAGGATTTCATAGTACCTGAATTCTTATGTTATTTATTCTAAGAAACTCTCAAAAGTGGCACTTAAGAGTATGACGTCAGAGTTTTTGATGTGGTAAATATCGATGGATTTATTAATTTTTTTTAGATTTAGAGGACATTGTGAAGAAACGCAAGAAGATAATTCCTCACTTTGGTGACAGTGATTTTATCAACTCCATGGGCGGAGGTAAGGAGATATTTTAATATACATATTTAATAAACGTATCAATTTTTCACTATCAGTTTGTTGTAGTACATGTTTGTCAGTTTTCAGTATCTTTCTCAGTATTGTCTACTCAGCTAGGCTCTTTTCCTTATCAATTTAAATTGCTGTTCTCATTCTGTGCACACAGGATCAAAAAACCAGCAGGGTAGTGGAGGAGCTGGGGGAGGTGGAGGATCTGGAGTTGGTGGAGGTGGGATGATGATGGTGGGAAACAACAGCAACAATGGTGTCTTCCACAAGCTCCAGCATCAGAATTTCAATCGAATTGAACCAGGTGAGATCCGGAGAATGACTTAACCATCAGAATATTCACATGCTGTCAAATGTACAGATGATTTGTTTAAGTTATTGCATTTATTTGTCACTGTTTGTAGTTATGAGGCATGATGCTGATGGCAATGAACAGTGATTGGTTTATGAGCTCATGACTAGATCTTTGGAAGTTAAGCAATACGATCCTGTTTAGTGCTTAGATGTTGTAATGTTGGAACATTCTATAAAGACAGAATGCGCAATAATCTCATGGTTAGTGTGCTGGACTGGGCCGTTGTTAACTAGAAATTCTGGTAGACTATGTGATTGTTATTTTTTATCTGTCGGCCAGTGTTTAATCTAGTCCCCCTCTTCTGAGGGGGGAAACAAGGTTTGTGGCAGGGGGGGCCAACAAGGGCGACCTTTTCTGGAAAATTTCCAAAGTCCAATGAGGGTTTTTGGGAATTTCATCTTTAAAAAGTTGATGACCTTTTTTAGTATTTTCCTGAATTTCATTACTTTTTTCGGAAACTGAAAACTTTAACGACCTTTTTTTAGGAATTCGTCTCTCAAAAACTTTCATATATCTTATTCTGTTATTTTATTCTTATATTACTCCTTTACTCGTCTCTGGGGGAGCGCAACATGTATCCTGGGGGGAGTTTCACCCCCAAAAGAGGTGTCTACATTAAAATATTGCTGGCCTCTGGGGAAAACATAAATCCTGGGGGGAATTTCCCCCCCAAAAGGTGTCTACATTAAACACTGTCTGTCGTCCCTCACATAAATTGCATTCTAATCTTTTGAGGTTCCATTCACTGGTGTGCATTAAGTCACTGGCTGATCTTAATTCTTTTATGGTAGTGATAGAATTTAGTATTATTATTATTATTATTAGTATTATTATTATTATTTACCTGAGATACATGTAATCCTTAAAGATTTCAAAATTTAGGGATAACATTTTCCTGGGATGACTACCGGTAGTCTTCATCGATGTCGTGTTGAGTGCCAAAAGTACTATTATTATTATTATTATTATTATTATTATTATTATTATTATTATTATTATTATTATTATTACTACTACTATTATTATTATTATTATTATTATTATTATTATCATAAGAAAAAGAAGAAAAATTAATGACGAAATGAAGGATAAAGAGGAAGAAGAACTTGAGGAACATGGAGACAAGTATTTTCTTGCAGCTGCTTTGAAGTCTCAAGTCTTCTTTTTATCCATGGATGATCAAAATTAGACATTGTAACATTCCACTTTTTTTAAATATCTCAGTTTATGTAATTATTGATCTGTTTGATGTGAACTAGGTCAACAGCCTATCCATGCACTACCTAGTGGCTGGAATAATGGTGTTTGGATGGGAACAAGTCAGTTTATTCCACTGGGATCAAGGCTTGAGGCTGATGCCTGTGGCTTTGATATAACAGACACTGGTTGCCTGATATCCCGTGGTGTATCAGCCGCCAAGCCAGCACCACCATTCATCGGCAAGGAACCAGTGTCGCCCACTGCTGGTCTGAAAGCCAGGTCAAGCACGGCACCACAAACAGTGAAAGGCTCATCGTCTTCAGAAAATTTAACTGAAGAAAATACGAAGCCGCTGGAAAGTCAGACGGACAAGGAAAAGATTGATACTCGGCTTGTGACCTTAGGTAACAAAAGCAGTGTGTTTTTCTCATTCCTCAGTTTGTTCTAACCTTTAATCATTATTGTTTTTGTAATTACTGTGTATTTTCATGTATAGCATTCCCTCTTGTATAACTTGCACCTCGACTTGTCCAACTAAACTTGAATGCTGCTGTTATAAGAGCCTTGTCAGAGGTGCTTTCAAACATTGTAATTGTAATTGTAATTATGACAATGTATATAGCATCGTTGGTAGCAAGCTACTTCTAGGATGCTTCACACAAATGCACACACACTGTCTACTGTCAGCGAAATGCGACTGATCGTTGCCACATATGGCGCGAAAAAAACAGACTGCAGGATCTTAGCATCGGACTCTTAGCATCTGATTAAAGTAGGCATGGGCAACTTCTTTAAACAGAGGGCCGCCCAAATATTTTAAGGGCCGCTCAGGGGCCGTAGGCCTATATGCCAATCGCGGGTTAATTTTTTCAGATTTATTTGCCCCAGAAAATGAGACAGTAGGCCTATTAATTTTTATTCAAACTAAATATTAAGGAATAATCGTTACAGTTAAAGTCTTTAGTTTAGGTGTAAAATAAATGAAGATAATTTTTATGATGAAAACATAATTATCCTAATACCTACAGTCCTACACTACAATAAAAAACATGTTTTAAGTTTGTTTAGTTTGAAAAATAAATAAAACTAGTCTGTACAATGCGTGGCATGTTTTCCCGGATAAAAGGTTCCAAGTGCCAGGTACAATGCTAATATAAAACACTTGTCAAGGGCCGGTTCAAAGGTCTCCAGGGGCCGGATCCGGCCTGCGGGCCGTAAGTTGCCCACCCCTGGATTAAAGCATTCTGTTCATTAGATGCTGTCATAGACCTGGAAATGGTCATGGTAAACTTTGTCCAATAAATATATTTATTTTCTGACTCATCACAATCTTGGTAATGTTGCTGTTATGATGTTATCAATATTATTAATATGGAGAAGATTTGTACTAGATTATAGGCAACCGGTTTATGCCATTGTCTTGTTATTAATATAATTATTATTATTATTTTGATGCCACAAGGTACATAAGATCCCTCGAGGACTTGGATACTAATTAAAAGAGAATTAAAACATCTTGAATTACCACTATTTGTCAAGTTCTTAGGTAGCTGAAGATAATAATAATAATAATAATAATAATAATAATAATATTGTTATTATGATTTACACTTTTAGCTGAGCTGCATATGATCTCAGGATTTAAACATTTTTCTGGGATGGCTCATCTTCATTGATGTCATATACAAAGTGGCAAATGTGCTGTGAAAAGTAATTGTGTTGAAGCATTGGATTATTATTGTTATTATTGTTCTTATTATTATTATTATTATTATTATTATTATTATTATTATTATTATTATTATTATTATTATTATTATTACTGTAATTAATTTCTAACTTCTATTTTTCCGGTATCTAATGCACAAGGCATCAACTGATGGCACTCCAAATCCAAGCCATAATCAGGTCAACATCCAAAAGATCAGTCCAAGTTTTAACTCCATTGACCACAGTTTCAAGAATCTACTTGAGCAGAGGTTCAAGAATAAGTGTTCATTTATGCATTCATCGACTGGTCACAGGTTCAAGCCTTTCAGGTGTTGCTGTGTAACAACCATAAGCATGTATTATGCAAGGCTGCCCTGTTGCATATCGAAATAATTTGTACAGTACAGTGATGACCTGAGAGGGAGTGCTGCCATTGCCGGAGTCTAATGTTTGTATATGGCTATAGCCCTTTTTGAGAAGACAGTGTATACGTACATCATCGTCATCTTCACTATTATATCATCATCGTCATCATCGATTTTGTTGCTATAATTATAAACTAGGGACCTGCGAAGCTTCGATATTCGATTCGAAATCGAATCGGGCGGCGGTATTCGAATCGATTCGAAAATGATATCATAATTCGAAAAATTCGAATCTTTTTCGGAAAAATGATTAGCCCTTTGTTGTAAACTAATTGTGTAATTGTTTACTGCGCGTGGATTGGTTGTTGAATTTCTGCGTGCAACGCGGCACGCGACGACAGCAAACCCTCGGCAACAGTGAATTGCAAAGGAAATTTCGTGAAGTACCTCTGATTTAGTTCTATTAACTGTACATTTCTCAGGATTCTTACCCTTCACATAGATTTCATGCCCTGAAAATAGTTGCACTGTTCCCAAGCACCTATAGGCCTACTTGTGACGAGTTCTTATCAGAGATGAAATTAACAAATTGAAAAAACGGATGCAGACTAACAGATGACAATCTCTCCAATGAACTTCGAATTGGCACTTCGAACATTAAAGCAAACATTCCGGATTTGTGTGGTGGGAAGAAGTGTCAGATCTCACCTTAATCAGTATTATATATTTAATATTGCACATCTAGCAAATGGATGCATTGTACAGACTAACAGTTTTATGTATTTTTAAAACTGAAGAAACTTGAAACATATTTTGTTTTTTTATTGTAGTGTAGAACTGTAGGTGCTAGGATAATTATGCTTTCATCATAAAAATTATTTTCACTTGAAGTTTAACCGTAAAAATTATTCCACAATATTTATTTTGAAAAAAATTAATATTGTCTCATTTTCTGGGGCAAATTAATCTGAAAAAATTAGTTTGCGATTGGCATACGGCCCCAGAGCTGCCCTTAAAATCTTAGGGCGGCCCTCTGTTGAAAGAAGTTGCCCATGCCTGGCTTAGATGAATGTACACCAAAGTGTGGTTATTCAGTTGGTACAATAAAGAATATACTTACTTACTTAACTAATAAATTAGTGCTATTGTTAATTCTGTTAATTAGCTTAATGCTTAGTTTAATTGATTTTAAACTGCAGAAATGTTATTGAGGTATTGATACTGAGGTACGCCTGTGCTATCAGATAGGCCTACACACTACATGAATATCAAACATGGTACCCGCTGATTTGATTCGAGATTCGATTCGAATTCGAATCTTTATCCCCGATTCGATTCGAGATTCGATTCGACGGAAAATTTGTGATTCGCAGGTCCCTATTATAAACTGTATTTGTTTTGTTGTAGCTCGGTTGCTGAGCGCAAAGACAGTTCAGATAACGAAGAGCCTTCAGTCGTATGCTGCGTCCGGTGATGTCCGATTTCTGCTGCAACCCGTGCGGGGTCTCATCTCAACCCCAAATGAAGATGGAGACAAGTAAGAGAGCCACACCTATTCAAAAACGCCTCTTTGAGGTCTTCAGGATGCATCTCTCACCAAGCATCTCTACCACGGACCCTCTTGAACTTGAACTCTACCTCCAGATGAATCAAATCTTTTCTAGTATATTAACTTCTATTGTGCCATTAATAGTTTTCCAAAATATTTTAAAACACAATGAATCAGTAACCATGGGCTCAGCGCCCATAGGTGTCTGATGCCTTCTTGACAATGTCAGATCCACCGATGACACTTTCCCATCCATCCCTGTTGGTACCAACTTTAGCCCAACATCGGATTTCAATCATCTTGTCTTTTTGTTGCCAGAGTATCGACACCCATCTGGCAAACCTTCCTCCTTTATCCGTGCTTAGGAGCGGCACAGAATACTGCTGGTTTGCAGCTCCTGTGGCGGAGTTATTTTAGTAATTGTAATTGTAATTAGTACATGCTCATCGTTAAAGTTACCGTGTTGGCAGTTACAAATTACAAATTTGCAATTCCTTCTGCATAGTTGTCTTCATCTGTCCGTTATCCACCAACAAACGGAAGTAGCAAGGAACCTTCTTTCCGTCGTATCTACTCTGCCCGATGTTGTTGTCATCAATGAAAGTAACGAACTCAGCCAGGTCAGTTATAAACACAGACTTATATGAAATAGAAGACAGCATATGGCATAAGTTTACATTTAGTTAATTAGGCTATATTAGTTTTTGTTCATTTAATTAGATTATTTTGCATTTATTTTGATCAATTATTTTATGTTCAGTTAGATTACGTTAGTTTAGATTTTCATTTTAATTAGATTTGTTTACATTCACTTATTTCAATCAATCAATCAATTTTCAATCAATTTTCGTTTATTCCTCATACAGTTGTCATAGACACAACTATAACACTTATATCAGATGACTTTGCATTCACTTTGGTCAGAATAGTTCACATTTATTTAGATTGTGTGATATATGTAATGTAATGTAAGAAAACATTTATATAGCCCCTTTTAGGCATTTCCCAGAAGCACAACTTGCATGGCTATATAACTGATCGAAACAAGTGAGGCTTTTAGGCAACTAGAAAATGTGTGTTGAGCTGAATCAGTTGAAACAGAGGATATATTTAAAAATGAATTATGTTTATTTTAACATTACTTTAGGTTAAAACTTGTTCTTCAGATTACAGTCGATTAGTAACCTGGCTCACTTTGTTACACGCTGGACTTCAGATTAGATTATACACTGTAAAAAATATATAAAAACTGGGAAAGATAATTACAATCGAAACTGTAACATAAATCTTATTTATAAATGTAACGTAAATTTTATTTTTCAACTACAACTGTAACTTGAATTTTATTTCTGTGCTTAAACTGAAAAAATAATTTTTATTTTACCTTTAATATACTTAAATAACTTTTATTTACTGTCTACTGTATGTTGAACTTTTTGGATCCATATGTTAGACCAATTTCTGTTATAATGAGGCTTGGTAGATATAAGGGTGTTCTGGTGTGGCTCGTGATGTGTATCCTCTGTGGGTGCTGTTATGGTGTCATATATGCTTCTGCTTTCAGACTCCACTCTATCTGTCAGTTGCTACAAAGCAGATTCCTCTGTTGACCATGCTACTTAACCATGGTGCAGACTACACAGTGCGCGACAAAGAAGGCAATACGTTCCTCCACCTCGCAGCACGACGTGGCTACGAACAGTGTCTGGAACAGTTCCTCAACAACTGGAACCACAGCACAGGACCAACAGTCAACGACCTCAACTTTGAAGGTAAACATTTCTCAAACAGTTTAACACAATTCTGCATCATCTGACGCTTTCAGTGACTTGAAGTAATTTACATTTATTTTTATTTTATTTAGTTACATAAGCAGTGTTAAATATTCTTTTAGTTTATTACATTTTCAGATTACGTGTGTGAAGTCATGTTAAAATTCTTATTTTATTATCTCTTTTTTTCGAAACAGTTTATGCTACCAACTGTTTCTTGTTTAGAAACATTTGCTAATAATAAAAATATGAAAAGATACTTCTGTAGCTTAAGAACTTTTTTGGCTGCAGTGGTTATGTCAATTGTAATGTTTTAAAAAGATTTTTGTCATCAATCCTAAACATTTATTTTGATGATAGCAGTGCCATTGAGTGATTTGTTCTGTTCGTTAAGTGTCCTTTCAGTTTTTCTCGGCTTCTTATTTTGAATGCAGCGGCTGACCTATGGAACTTCTCATGTGTTTAATTTAAACTTAAATCTATTTACAGAAGTACGTAGAGCAAAGTGATTTATCTTAATTCTACCTCAGTCTAAGCTAGGTACACTCTCAGGCTGTCGACCTACGGTAACTTAAAACTTGTTGATAACATCTCTTGTCCGGCTTTGCTAGTCATTGCAGCCCCCTTGAGAGTAGATGCTACTTAGCCATGCTGTCATCAGTGACCCCTCTAAGAGGGGTCACTGATGCCTTCACTGATGAGCCTGATGATGCCTTCTAAGCGGAATCCCAACTCCGTGTTTCCCTATCTTTGTACATCTGTCCAACACATTATGTCAACCTGAAGTTACCTCGTTTTAAGAGTGGTTTAAAAGAGAACCCATGTAAACATATCTAGGTTTCAGTGCACTTCACTTGGCGGTTCTCGGTGGTCACCTCAACTGCGTTAAACTCCTCCTGTCTGTCGGAGGAGCTGACGTCAATCTCCCAGATGCACGCAGCGGCCGAACAGCCCTTCACCACGCGGTCGACATGGACAACCTGGCCATTGTCGGTCACCTGATACTCGAGGTGAGACGTCTGATATTGGACTAAATTATTTGCTCTGTATTATTTTGGATTAGCCTGGAAGTGCTGAATAATTTAGTAAGAACCACATGTTTGTATGACAAGCGGTATGAAGTTATAATTTTTATGTATTGTAATTGTAAGATTTTTTTGCATCTTTGAGAGAGAGATTCATATAAAAGGTGCTTCTGTCCTAATGACAAAAAAATCAGGATCGAATGGTTTTCAAGCACTTGCTTGACAGAGGTGATGAAAAACCAAGAAACTCATGTCATATGGTGTAAATACATACATACATACTTCTTAATGCATTATGCATAAGCACAAACATTAAAAAGTATGTATGTTTGTAAGGTATCTTAACATATATGTAGTGAAAGACTATACTGAAAATTTAGCTTTATATGGAAACCTGCTCTGGCTTAATGACTTAGTTCATAAAGACTATGGAGTGGATAGGTCTTGTTGTAAATGAGCAGGTGTATTGTTTTGTATTATATTGTATTGTATCTGAACATTATAAGGCGCCTCTCACAGTGTTTGCTAATCAGAGGCGCGATAACCTAATCATACCTTACCTTACCCAATCTACTTACTGATTGGTTTGTAGAGTGGAGCAGACGTTAACCAAGCGGCCTACGATGGCAACACTGCCCTTCACATGGCAGTCACATCCAACCGGTTGGGAGTGGCCGCCCTTCTGATGGCTGCTGATGCAGATCCAGACGCGGAAAATATGGACTTTGAAAGCGAAGATGATGATGAAGATGATGATGAAGATTATGAGGAGGTGGATAACGGTGATGAAGAAGCAGCTGGACCAACCACTCAACCAGAGAACAATGAAAATACGGAGAAAGCTGTCGGTCAATCACCAAAAGATTTGGCAGTGGGAAATCCTAAGGTTGGATTTTTGTGAGGCATAAAATGCATCACTAAGTCTGAGGTTCAAGCCAATTAGCATCATATCACCTTTTCTCTGCACTGTCCTCTTCATCTTTATAATTTGTTCGCTTCCAGCCACATTGTTTTTGTAATATATTGCATTGTTTACTCTTAATTTGTGTTTTTTGTGCTGCTTCATCAAACGGCCAAATTTTATTTCTTTTATTCTATTTTGTCTTAGTTTTCATGTAGTCTTTATATTTCAATTTTTTTTTATCTGTGTCTCATTTTATTATGTCATTGTGTTTTGTACTACAATTTAGTTTCTTAGTTTCTTTGCACGGCCTTCTCTCTCCATGTGTGTAATGTAACTATTCACTTATGTAGCTTTATTATTATTAAATGATATCTGAGTCTGTAAGAATGACAAGTTTATCCAAGTGACCGATCCTCGAATAGGTAGAAAAGTCTCTTGGAAGGCTGTCATACACATTACACATAAGCGTGCAAGGCCACACAAAATCTGAGGTAGACCAGAGAAACTTCGATGGCATAGACCAGCACAGAAGCAGTCTGAATGTAAAGAATTATTAAGAGAATTATGCTCAGACTGTAAAAGACAGTGACCCTCGTGTTCATTGACCCACGAGATAAGTCACTAAGTCAGTGTCATCTTTTGTTCATCTTTGTTTGCCTTCTTTCATCGTTTCAGTCTCTTTTGTCTGGTTATTGTGCAGATGTTGCGGATTCTTAATGGTGAGCCTTATTCACTGGTGAGTGAGAAGATGCTGGAGTCATCTGCAGCAGCAGCCGATTTGGTTCCAGAGGCAGTGGCCACCACCAGACTCAAGTCCGTCTATGATTCAGGAATATCCTCCATCAGCTTCTTGAGCCAGCATTTTAGTGGCCTTACAGAGCGGGGAGGTCTGTCTTTGTTTACTTACTTAGCATCATTCAGATTTCAATTTCATGTCAACACCTCTAGCGGGATCCCCTCGTCTGTAGCATTTATTATCATATTCATCTTTGTAGTAGTAATAATCATTACCATCATCATCATCATCATCATCATCATCATCATCATCATCATCATCATCATCATCATCATCATCATCATCATCATCATCATCATCATCATCATAGTGACGACACTGTTATTGCAATCATCATGATTATTGGTACTGCTGGTAATCTTATTTATTATTATTTACTCATTTATTACGAACATTTTTAACGCGCGCAAAGTCACACAGAAATGTGAATTTGAGGCACAGAAATTTGTCTGCACAATAAGCAGACAAATCTTCATCTTTCATCTTTTTTTCATTGTTGTGATCATCATCATCACTGTCATCGTCACCATTACCGTCCATCATCACCATCATCATGATTATATGATTGTATGTCGTATGTATGTATTGGAAAAATAATTAGTTCCTGCTAAGAACTTATGAAGGTGCTCCTTGATATTCTAAAGGATGTTAGGGGCCATCCATATATTACGTACACAAAAATCCGGGAAAATTGGACCCCTCCCCCCCCTGTTCGCAAGCGTACTTTCTTCACCACCCCCCCTGCGTACGTACGCTTGACGCATACCCCCCGAAGACCAGCTGCAGAAAGTGTCTCGACTGTCTGCACTTTAGGCCAGATTGAATGCCAATATAGACAAATTATAGGTGTCTCGTTCACAGCACAGAATAACTGCACATGGCTTTTATATAATGTAATAAAATGCCATCGGAAGACTATAGGACAATACAGAGTTACAAATAGGCTAATGTGGATGTCATTATTAGAAATTTATTTTGTGTACGTACACATTTTGTCCCCCCCCCCCCCCCGTTCGCACCCGTACGGCAAAATCGCCAAAATCCAACCCCCCCCCTAATTGCGTACGTAATATGTGGATGGCCCTTACAGTGGAATGTATGTAGAATAGAATAGACTATTCTTTATTGGAATTGAACAACAGGTTGTCTGACATTTTTGCAGGTAATTCATAGCAATGGTTTTAATTTTTTCTGTTTGATCTACTTTGTTGTCAGATCTCCACATGCTGGATTCAATGACCCGTAAAATGCTGGCCAAAGTGCTTGATCCTGTTAAACCAGGGTCAGACTGGAGAGAACTGGCCAAGAGGCTTGGCCTTGGGCCACTTGAAAATGCCTTTCAGTTCCAGAGTAGCCCAACAGAGGCTCTGCTTGACAATTTTGAGGTAAAGCTTTAGACTTCTTTCAAAATTTCGTGATTCTGACTAAATGAATGACTCTTAAATTCTAATGTAACATAGCATAATGTTTATTATAAAGCTTTGTGTAATGTAAAGTCATATAGAGAGTGGTTTTCAAATGGTGGTACACATACCACTAGTTAAGCGGTACATGAGAAAATTCAAAATGATTACATTCTTAATATTATATATTAATTTTTAATTTGTCTACCTACGGTCCTACGCTAATTGTAAGGGGACTTTGCGCTTGCCTGTTGTTTTTGATCTGACTTTTACTGGTGCTACGCCAACATTCGATTTTTTACCTGGTGGTACAATAAAAATAGTTTGAAAACCGCTGATATAGAGCCTTATGAAGCTATGTGCTCAGAGTAATTTGTTTGTTTGAATTACTGAAGGTAATAAATGGAACATCTGTGATCTTGAAACGCTGCCTTTTGGAGATGGGTCGGCTGGATGCCGTGAATATCATCGAAGAAGCTTACCCGTCAAAAGTCACCAGTACATGCAAGTCTTTTATAATAGCTGCGGTACTTTTTTATATGACTTAGATGCAGTGAAAGGGTAAAATGTGTTTGATGCAGAAATGGGTTCATTCATCCTGCAGTGCATCAGTGAATTGTCAGTGGGTTAGTCCATTTGATTTGTAAATGTTTGACCATTGCCCAAGGTTTTAAAATTTCTCTGTCCCAGGTAGCCTTAAGGTATACATATTAATTCTGATTTATTCCAGCCAGCATCGATCTTTATCGAAGTATGTGGAATATTTGCAGTTGTAATCACCGCTTTTTGGATAATAATGAAATGACAAGTAAGCTTTAGTTGCTGGGTAATTTAAGACAAGAATTAACCACTGAGCAGGTGTATTCTGAAAACGCCCAAGCACTAAAATAAATGGTCCGCTTCATGCGACAGGTGACGACAATGACCATGTGTTACTTAACCTTGCCATGGTTAATAGTTATGTCATCCGGTGCTTTACAATGCCAGTCTGTTCACTGAACAGCCATTCTAATGAGTTGCCAATGTCCCGACTTCTTGAAGTTTGAACTTGGATTGGAACCCATGGGAAACAATGTGATCTGTGATCCAGCAACACAGCCAGACTCATCCATCTGCTTAACCAAAAAGTCTGCTTTGAAATTTGCATCACTTGCCTCTCCAAACGTGGCATTTGTCAGACAATTTACATGTTAGATCATTCTGGTGCTAGTGTTAGCTATTCTAAGTTCATCCTGGCTTTAGTGTCAGTTGTTCTGGTCTTCAGATTCTGTGAGATTGTATGATATTTCATGATTGGAAGATTGTGGAGCAGTGGCCGATTGGTTAGAGGATCGACCTGTAATGCTGAGAGTATGGGTTCAAGCCTTGCCTGAGGCTGTTATTTAGTAGGGACCTTGAACAAGTCCTTCACTCACAATTGCTCTGCATCATCAGTGTTTTGTGTGCACTTCTGAACCTTGGAAGGAGGGCAAGATCAAATAGAGTTGTACTGTATTGTATTATATTGTATTGTTCTGTAAGGGAAGTCCTCCGGAGGACAAAGGGCCGTCCATATATTACGTATGCAAAAAATCATATTTTCATACCCCCTACCTCCTGTTGCACCTTGTACATTTTGTAAACCCCCTCCCCATGCATATGTACAACTAAGCTCCTCTAGCCCCCTTTTACAAAAGTTAATTAGCTAAAGTTTTCTATTAGACATTTATTTTACCGTAGGCTACTAATATTTTTGTTAAACATCATAATTATTTGCTAGCTAAAATTTGTTAACTGTTATGAAGAAATAAATACTGACAACACTAACACTTACATTTTAAAAAGACTATAGGACAATACAGAGTCATAAATAGGTTAATGTGGATGTCATAATTAGAAATTTATTTTGCATAAGTACACATTTTGGTCGAGACCCCTCCCCTTCGCCATATGCACCCATAGGCAAAATCGCCTAAATCCGAGCACCCCCTCATTGCATACGTAATATATGGATGGCCCCAAGCCCAGACATTGCACGTGTACATAGGCCAAAGCTTATAGATAAATCACCCAATCATTACCGTGATTACTCGGTGTAGATGAAATTATAAATTAGAAAGCCATATTACTGTAGTTTAAGGCCCTATAAATGCTCTGTAATTGAAGTATAAATGTTAACACGTGATTTATTATTTTTTATTTCAGGAAAATGACATGTTCTAAAGTCATTTGAATTGAACTATGCTGGACAGCATTGGTGTTTAAACTTTGCAGCAACTGATGTCAATTTATTCGGAAACTTTGCTGGTGTCAAGACTATTTCATATAACATTTGTTACTTTATGTTATCACAGCTATTTCTAAGGAAATATTTATTATTACTTTATTATTATTTTTCCAAGGTAGATATGATCCCTCAGAATTTAAGAAAAATCTGGAATGCCTACATCTCGTCCGGTTATAGCAACAGTGTCATGGAAGGCAATGCCATTGAAGCACTGAGTTGCAATAGAAAGATGTTCAAAGAGATGGCTGGTTTAATCATTATATATCTGTGTATTATCGTTAATTTGCATATAAAGAATAGAATATTTGTTACTATTATTATGGAATTTATTATTCTGATTCATTTTATTTTTTTATTTTTAGAGTGAAAATAATCTCTCAGGAATAAAATATAGTTTGGATTTTTTAAAAAGGAAATCACAGAAAAATTGGACCTTTATATTCATAGGAGCTACTGAAAATGTATTTCTGAAAGCAATGGCCGTGCAAGTTAATTGCTGATTTTGTTATTTCATTATTATTATTATTATTATTATTATTTTTTTATGCCCCGAGGTATACAGGATCCCTCAGGGACTTCAATATTAACTAATGTAAAAAAAAATGTCCGGAATGGCCCTATTCATCTGTTTCCTGGCTGGCGAAAGTACCCTTAAAAGCTACAGCGTTGAAACGCTGTATCGTTATCGATAGGCGTTGGTATAAGAAAGAGGTCTCACGTGGGTCCCTCGTAGCCGTTATTATTATTATTATTATTATTATTATTATTATTATTATTACTCTTGTATATTTTGTATATGTATGTTTGTATGTATCAATGCACTTACCGGTAATATTTTTTTTCTTTATGGCTTTGGCGATGCCCCAGCACGCAATAGCCGCTCATTTATGTTGAGTCTCCACTTCTCCCTGTCCTGTGCTCTCTGTGTAGCCTCCTGCACGGATAGGCCTATCTCCTTGCAGTCCTCTCGAATTCCATCAATCCATCGCAACCTTGGTCTTCCCCTCCTCCGCTCTCCGTGTACGTATCCGTGTAGTGCTATATTCGGGTATCTTTCATTTCGCATTCTTGATATATGGCCGAAATGGCGCAGTCTCCTTATCCTTATCCTGTCCACAATGTCCTGCTGTATATTCAATCTGCTGTAATATAGTTCCTTTTAATTGCCTCCCAAGACACTTATTATTTCTTTTACCCAAAGGATAAAATCCAGAGTGTGGAAAACCTTCCTTGTTAACTTCTTTGTTAATAATAATATTATTATGTGCTGTTTTTGTATTTAAGGTACATTGTGATTTCTTGGGAATTAAACATTTTAAAAACTTAGACATTACATCTAGAATGGAAACTACTCTTCAATTTCTGGTGGAGAAAATGTACTATGGAAATTTAACTTACATCTTACAGTCGGCTGTTTTGGAAATGGAAAAGCGATGGCATATCGTTTACTAGTATTTTATCCCATAATAATAATTATTTTTGGTATTATTATTTTAGACCAACAAGAGGCAGAATGATTTTTTATTATTTATTGTTATGTTATAAATGCACAAGATACAATAACTGTGGAGTTGTTAATAATCTTTTTTGTTGTATTTTTTGTTGTTCATCTTTCATTACTAATTCATGGCCACTATTGGACCATTCTTATGTAAACTCAACTTCGTATGCTCCAGCCTAAATTTCTGGCATTTTATCTTTGGCACTCAAAAATCTTCCAAATCATATTTCATTCTGTAGCTTGAACATGAGTGTTGTATAAAGACGTTTTTAAATATTTAACTAGATTTGAACTTCCCAGTACTAACAGCTGTTATTATTTTTAAGTGCTAAACAAAGAAACATTGATAAAATCATATTTTGTGGCAATTCTTTGGAATTCCATCTACTGATGAAATAAAATATTTACCTTTCTGCAGGTTAGTTTGATATAATTACAACTTATGTTGGCCTACATGCAACTATATTCATATTTCAATGATAATTTATGCAATTTTTAAGCACCACGAGGGAAATGACCAATTATCTATTGATGCACGCAGTACTGAGCTGATTATAACATAACTGCACTAGCTACATAATAATAACTAATGGCATTTTTTAAGCATGACTAGGGCAAGGGCTGATCCAGGGTCCATTCCAGCCGTGACCCTTCATCTCGAGCATGAGGAAGCCCTAGACTTGGCCTCAACTCTGTGTTTTAGTTGTCAAAAATGAGCTCGGGGTCTAAAGTTTTGCAGATTACCAAAGTATACAAATGCTTGTCAAAGTCTAATGTTAATATGTTGCACACATGAGCGTCCGGAGGGGGCAAGGGAACATTTGCCCTCTGGATTATGTGCAAATTTTACAAAAATTAAATCTTTATTATGATTATTACAATAGTCCCATAACGTCCGTATACGTATTTGTCGTAGGCTATGATGCAAAAAGGCTTGATATATTTTTTAATTCTTGAGTTTTGTTAAATGACTGTTCATATTGACAGCCGGTCTTGGTATTGGTCTTGCGAGACCAAGACCAAGACTTTTAACCTGAAGATCAAGACCAAGACTTTGAACTTCAAGACCAAGACCATTGCAAGACTTTTGGTCTCAATTAACACATCCCATTATTCTCCATTCTATTATTATCATGCTTCTGTAATCTGTTGCGTTATTGTCAACTGGATTTGTTGAATTAAACGAATATTGATATATTGATATAAGACCAAGATCAAGACCAAGACTTTTAAAAACGAACTCGTGTGCACTCGAGACCAAGACCTTGGTCTCGAGGACAATTGTCTGGGAATAATATTTCACAAATTATGTGCATGATACCGCTATAGGTATAGGCGTGGGAGGCCAAGACCAAGACCGGCTGTCAATATGAACAGTCAGAGGGGCAACTTCCCCCTCAACAAAATTTGTTCGGGAGTTCCTGTTTTTTGGGCAAGTATAAGTGTCAGTGATTACAATAAAATGCACGACGCCAAGCATTCGAGATTTATGTTTGTTTAGGTCAGAAGTAAAATCTTGCCCCAACCATTGAAATTTCCCCTATGCCTATATAGGTAGGCCCTAGGCTAGGCCTAATAATTGCATTGTGATTTCATAGAGAACATGTTGCCGTAGCAACGATTGTCTAACCTCTTGCAATAATAGCATTGTGATTTCACAGAGGATTATATTGCCTTAGCAACATCTTGTAATAATTGCATTGTGATTTCATAGAGAACATGTTGCCGTAGGCCTAGCAACGATTGTCTAACCTCTTGCAATAATTGCATTGTGATTTCATAGAGGATATTATTGCCTTAGCAACCTATACAATTGCATTGTGATTTCACAGATAATATACTGCCACCTCTTTTAGTAAAAAAATAATAACAGTGAGAATGATGACGACGGTGATCACACTGATGATAATGCTCTGTATTATTGTTCAGGACCTCGAAGTTCTATTAGACAGTAGCAGGGGCGCCGCCAGGCTTTTAAAAATTGGACGCACACCCATCCCGTCTCCTCCCATCCTCACCCGTTCCCTGTCTGCTACTCGTAGTCATACACTGAAAATGACTCAGAGTGACTCATACAAGTACAGTATAACACACGCATATGATATTACATGATATTATTTATACATACTGTATGGCAAACCAAAATTACACAGTGAAATTGTCAAAAATATCTATGCGATTCCTATTCCTTGTGTGGATTTGATATTCTTGGGTGGACGCACGTGCGTCCAGTGCGTCACGCTGGCGGCGCCCCTGGACAGTAGCCTACACTTTCTATGAAAAATCAAATCTCCATATAGTCAGATCCTGCTTTTTCCATCTTAGACATAGGCTATATGGCAAGCCAGGAAAAGCCTTAATGAAAAATGTCTGCACGTACCCTAGTTCAGGACCTAGTCATCTCCAGGATTGACTACTGCAACTCAATCTTCATCTGCCTTGCAATTAACGACTCGTACCGCGATCTGTTCTCCATTACGCTGCTAAGTTGCCTTTGATCACGTCACCCCGATTCGTTGTAATTTATGTTTTTCTGATTATCTTCGGTATCCGTTAAACTGACTCACCGCTAGGAGGAATCTAAGGAATTCAGAAGACGATAAATTATAAATCTTAGAATGACGTCATTTAATATAGTGCTAAATGTATGGTCCAAATATTTAAAATCTTTGGTGTGGTCTGTGCGGTTGTTGAGAAACACGAAAGTTTGTTGATTGGAAAAACGAAACTCAGCAAATTTCCGAGTGAAAATTTGCCACGACTCTACTTTTCCATCCGCTGCGGAACGAGGCTAAACACGTTGAGCAGAGCACCGAGATCATATTAATATAAGAAAGCTAGGGAATTAATATATAGATTTTAACAGCTACGAATATGTCTACAGAATCCAGCGAGAGAAGTGGGAAGGCCAAAGATGACGTAAGTTGGGAGGGAGAAGGCACACATGTAGAACAGTGATTTAGAACAGTGTTTAGAACAGTTTGATTATGCGCACGCGATGAAATTGTTCGTCACTTTTAGCAATGGTCACATCGTAAGTGAGTAAGTAAGTAAGTAGTTTATTCGCCACCAAATGAAACCGTCACAGCAATAACACATTATACAGATATAGTAGCAGGCTACCGGAGAAGTTACGTAGGACTCATCTTGCCGGTCGCCCAAATAGTACAAATCAATAATACATAATACCCATGGTATCGTTAAACAGCTTAATAATAATAATAATAATAATAATAATAATAATAATATAAATAATAATAGTAATCTTTATTAATTAAAACTGACAAGTACGCAGTAAGATTACAAAATGACACAAGCACTTGGAGATGCAGCTGAACGATGTATTATGGTAGGTGGTAGAGTTGGAATTCTGACTGTGCTAAACTTTGGAGTATTCTAGGTCAGTTTGTTTGTTGCCACCACCGCACCCGCATTTATTAGCTAAGTGTTGTACACTGAATACTAGTTTGGTCAACACAAACATAGACAACAATTTAAACAAAAAGTTTACTTCTTTAATAAAGCTGCGGTATTTGCTATCAGGAATATTCAACTCGTGTAATCTGGAGCATTCTAAGTCATATATTCAATACCCTTGCTAATGCAGAGTTTGCTAATTCTTGCTAATTCAAACAAGTTTAACAAATCGTGGTTTGTAGAGTAAATGGCTGTTGATCTGACTGATCAGTTTAACAAATTATGCATATATTTGATTATTGTTTAAATGTAGACTTATCAATAATTGTAATATAAATTGTCAGAACACTTGCTATAATATAAATTGCTCAGGAAAGTAAATACAATAAATACTAATATTTACAAGAATAATAATGCTATTCAAATAAAAATAATTTAAAAAATAATTTAATGCAGTTTATGTAGAACTGTAACAGAGCACAGACTGAAGAAAAGGTTTTGCAATGATTTTTACTATGTTGTTATGTATGTATATACCAGGATACTTAATGCGTGTATAAGACATCTTTTTTAGTACCTCACAAAACGCTGTAATTCTGTGTTATACTGTTGTTACAAAGCGTTGTCCCTAAGTGCTGTTGTCTCATTCATCTCTGTAAGAGTTGCAACAATTTAAAATAAAACTAAACTTAAACTCCCCTATTGACGCCTATGTCCCTTTCGAAGTTACATCACGTATCCCTTTGCCTCTTCTTCACTCTGTTAGATGCTGTGTTTGGTATCTATTGTCCTTTTAGTTGTGGCTGTAGTTATGTAAACTTAGTTCATTTTTGTTTGTTCTAGTTTTGCAAAGTACTTAGTGAAAACTATTAATACATAATCACAGACCTACTGCAGACAGACAGGCAGACAGACAGACAGACAGAGAAACTGCGCTGCAAGTTGTAGTCTTTTACTTATCGAAGTTTAACTAGGTCGCCTATGACATCATGCAGAGAAATCAAGCTAATTAATGAATTAACAGAAAGTGATTAATGAATTAACAGAAAGTGAATAGAACAGATGAATAACAATTTCACCTGTTTCTATGGGCGTCTGATATGTAAACTTGTAGTAGTAGTATAATCTACTTGCAGTTAGCAGTATTTTGAATGTACTCAGTACTTAGTATGACTGTCATAATCAGTCATTACATTCACATTCATGAACACAGTTGATCCCAAGTTCCACTTGCCAAGTAGACATAAGATATTTTTGTGTATCATGCCTCTAACTGCATAACATGTTTGTAAACCATAGTGCGTATGCAGATGGTTCATTAAAGAATATACTTACTTACTTACTTATTAGGCTTATGATTATTAAGATATTTTTGTGTATCATGCCTCTAACTGCATAACATGTTTGTAAACCATAGTGCGTATGCAGATGGTTCATTAAAGAATATACTTACTTACTTACTTACTTATTAGGCTTATGATTATTACGATACTGGCACAGTAGTTAGCTAGGGTGTATTTAATCTCATTGTTTAAAACTAGTCATTAGGAATCATAGTACCACTGCCAACATGCTGAAGATAGCTACTGTTATGACTGAGGTTGAATACTGTTATGGAAGCAGAACGTTGTTATGGAGATGTCCTGCCATTGAGACAGAGATGTCCAGTCTGATTGTGCAAATTTTATATTACTATATCACACATTCAGCTGAAACTTTCATGAAGATAATAAGTATGCTGCTTTTCTGTACTTTTTTGCTGTTGTTTGACTGTTTTGACATCTGTATAATATGAGTTTTATATATAGTGAAACTTTCTGTTTCATGACTTCTAGGTGGTACGATACAAAAAGCTGCGAAAAACTTTGTTATTCCTGTTTACTCAGGATGGCCTGAAAAAGAGGGAAATACGTCATGACAAAGGTTAGCAAGATATTTAATTAACTCATTCAGAGGACTTATATATGGCCCCTCCAAGATACCTACTCGGAGGCGCTTCCATCCCAACTCCAACGATAAAGAACAGTTTCAGATGCTTGTAAAAGATGTTTGCAGATTCTGTAGTTACAAGAACATGCAGATCTGAAGGAAGGTTATTCCACATGGTTGGCCCAACCACTGAAAAGATATTTCATTCATTCATATAGTAAGGAAAGCAATCTAGTTTTAAATTACAGTTCAGAATTGCAGTTTAACATTATTGTAGTGAACTCCCCTTTTCATTTGATCTGATCTACCAGGTTCCAATGCGTCACGGGTCAAATGCAGAATGGAACTGACATGCCAGTACGATGCCAATGTTTGCCACGTCCCTTGATAATGCAGTGATCCATGGCCAGAGTGAGACTTGGTAATAGTCATCACCTCTCACCATTGACCATGGGAGTTTGTTCAGAGAAAAGATTGGCACTGTAAGATGCAGGATGGCATAATCATGGCAGGGTTAAGTAACATATATATGGTCATGGTCATTACCTGTCACATGCAAGGGCCCTTGAAAGTTTTCGCTGATATTCTGCATACCTATTATTGGACCAAGGTTATGCAATTATCCAGGGCTACTAGGTGAGTAAAAATTAAATGGGTTTTAGTTTTATTGAAAGTATGTATTAAGTACCCTGTAGAGAGTTCATTTAATAATTTAAGGATTTATATTTTCCATTCAAAGTGTAGTATGATCTTTCCAAGGTATCTTCAATTCTTGATTTGGATAGAAGTTAAAATTCTGTTAATTCTTTTCAGTTGCTGTCATGTGTAAATTAGCACAGTCTAAATTAAGTTAAATAAATTGCTAATTTATTAAGTATAATGTTTTTAGATGATGAGGTAGCAGTTGAAGATATCCTTGCCAGTGAGCATTTCAGGAAGCAGTTTTCTGCAGAGGATTTTGACCATGCAGTTGCTAAGGACAGCCATGACGTGATTTTGAAGGAAGAACCACATTTTCTGCTGGTTACAAGTGATGGCCGCAAAGTGGTCAAATATCATGAAAAAGCGCTTGAATATAAGGTTTGTATTAAATTCTTTGTTAAATTTCTATAGTCCATCACTGGATTTCACTGGGTAGGTTCTGGAATTGTTAATAAAAACTCTGGAAAGCACCAGACTGTGTAAAGCCTTGTTTGAATGCTAATATGTTTTAGAAGATAATTTCTTTTTGTTTGAGCTGTCAGATAGCATGGTAATCCACAAGATATCTTAATAATAATACTGTTGCTATAAAGTTGTAAACCCTGATAAAAATGAGTTTGATTTTGTGGTTCAGATTTGCCAAGACAGAAACATAACTGCTTCTTGCACATATAAAAATTTCCAGGAGACACTGGATGTGGTGCTTGACTCCACCATGTCATTATCTAACCATGTTTGGTAGGGGTCCACCGGAAATCGCCTCGGACATTTGCCTCGGCCGGAAATCCGTTTCCGGAAGTATTCGCCTCGGCAAATACTGCAGACGCAAATAGTTGCAAAAAAATTTTCCTTTAAAAAAATTTTTTTCTTTAAAAACTTATTCAGTAAACTTACGTATATAAAATTATAAATGTTCAGCCTTAAAACAATTACACAGAAAACTTTACAACTGCAAAGAAATGACTACAATTCAAATTCTATTAGTCACTTATTACAAGTACACAAATTTATGTCGATAATTTCTTATTACATGAAAAGTGAAGCTTCGCATATGGAACAAATGGTACCTGGTTCGTTTCCGGTTCGTTTCCGGATCCGGCAAGTAGTACATCCAAATACTCAGATTCGGTACTCGGTGGAAAATGTCTTTCCGGTGTACCCCTAATGTTTGGGCATTGTACATGTCAGCTGAATTTCGCATATAAGATATTCATAGAATCAGATCTATTTACCCTCACAATATCTTATTCCCACTGGAATAAGTGGGAATAATGCTTTGGTTTCTAGCAGACTTGAGAACTGTAACTCACTTATTATTGATACCAATAAGGAAAATCTTCACAAACTACAGTTGGTCCTAAATTCTCTTGCAAGAGGCAAAACAAGGATCCATAGATATCAGCATATTACAGCCATATTGCATTCATTGCACTGAATGCCCAATGACTGAGGAATCCATTTCAAATTTGCCTTACAGTTCACAATGTACCAACGAATCTATCTCTTTTCCGCGCTTACCCCCATGCAAATAGATACTGCACTTGATCATTGGATGCTGCAGGCCCTTAGCCAGAAATACAGATTTGCTCGCCCAAATGCAGTGAAGTCGTGACTGCCCCACGCCTTGAGTGTAGGAAGTTGCGACCGCCTGAAGTCCCCCGCCGTACGAGTCCAACTGCAGTGCCCCTATGCTGGTTACAGAGCCTAATATTAACCCCTATTTCTTACAGAACTGTCATCTAAATACTGGCATGGCTTTAGAGAAGAAACTGGATGGTGCTGGAGGAGAATCATGCACAATTTATGCCCATTCAAAATAATTTTACCCATCCAAGGATCCAAAGGATGGGTGTACAGGTGGCTGGCTAAGGGCCTGGGATGCTGTGATTCTTGATCAGTCCACACGCGAACAGTGTTGAGCTGTTGAGCTCTCTCGATGGCTGGTCCAAAGCTTTGGAATGTGCTTCCTTGTTCAGTTTCTTCTGTCATTCAACCTGCTTGCCACCACAGCCTTGATTCTGGTTTCTCTGACTATTGGATTCAACCTGGTTTATGATTTCGATTGCCACTTCACTTGAGCATTATGATAACGGTGCTACAGAAAGCATCAGTTTAAAAGTAAATTAATTCAAATAGGTCATGTTTACTGCTGCAGGCAGAATATGTTGATGGAGTTGTCCCTGCCATTGCTGACCCGACATCCTGATCAATTTAGCAAAAGATTTAAGGAAATGATTGTAACATTTGGTGATAAGTCGGCCATGTAAATCTTGTGCATCGATTGCCAGAATCCGTGAGGCTACATGAAGCATTTTAGTGTTTTGATTCCCAGTGTTTTACAGACTGCTTCACGTTGTAAAGTTGATGATGATGTTGATGCTGCTGAGTGCTCCAGTCCTATTGATGTAATAAAGTTCTAAGTTTTTGGTAGTTACAATCGATGACCGGAGCATGTCTTATGGCAGCTGCATTCTAAGAGTTGAACAATGGAGCATTGTTTTGCCAACAAATCTTTACTGTTTGGGTTAATCAAGAAGATCGTTTAGAGTTATATCATGCACAAGTCTTCTGAAGCCTTTCACTTTGCTGACTGCTTCATGTGGTAAAGGTGATGATGTACAGACTGTCTGTTTCTTCTGCAGGCATCTAGTAATATTGGCAAATCCAGCAAAGTATGTAGCAAGGCTTAGTTAGAGAAATTCACAAAGCATTGTGTGCTTTGTAAACAAGGTTTGCCCTAGTCCTGGTGGACTCGGGAGAGCTAGATTGACGAGTACCAACAAGTGATTGAAATAAGGGTTGGTGGTTGAACACAGAGCTGCCATACTCTCACAATTGATTGTAAATGTTGATTCTGTCTTGCATTTTTGCTTACTCTGGAACTTGATTTTTATGCTTTGAATTTCTGTTTAGGGAAACACGAATGTCATAGAAAAACTCAATGATGGAGCTAATGTTGGTCTTTCCAAGGAATCTGTAGCCGAGGAGGAAGTCATAAATGAAGAGGAACCTGGCAAATGTGAAGAAAATAAAGAAAAAGAACAAAGAAACGAGCCAGCAGCTGGTGGCGGCAAGAAAAAGAAAACTGTAATTCCAAATTACATTGCAGTCATTTTAGTCATCTAATTATTAATAGTTGTGTATGATAGCCATGCTATACATTTATAATCACCTGGGTCTATGTGCTTTGCTGTTTATATTCTGTACTTCCTTAGTGGTACTATCAAATAAGAAAGAATCAATTTCTGCGTAAAACAGTGTTACTAAAACTGTGGTCCGCGGCCCAGTTCCGGTCCGCAAGTGATTGGTTACCGGGCCATGGAATGATAATTGTAATTATTGTAACTGTAACTGAGCATTTATATAGCTCCACTCAAAGTGAAAAACAAATCAGGGGTGCCTATGCGAACTTAAATGTTATTAAGAACATAACATATTTTGGTTAACATGAATAACTTGATAACGTGAATCACAATTTTGTTTGTGCTGAAATAAAATAAATTTTATAAATTTGTTAAATTGTATACACTTAGGCGTAGACAAAATATTTTTGATGTTAACTTAAAACAATATTATTCAATAATACTTAATACTAAACACTTGATGATATATGTTGTGTGTTGTAAAGCATAAAAATGAACACACGACATGTGCAGTGTTCATAGATAATAAACAGAACTTTTTAAAATGCAACAGTGACAAAAGTTTCAGTTGTAATAAACTGTGATGATATTTATTAAATCTAAATTTTAATATAGCATATCAAATATGTAAGCTGATGGAATCTTGATCAAGAGTCTTCATGCCAAGATATTAGACTGGTATTCTATCCACGTTACCAGACCATCCGTGACTTCACTGAATGAATTTGCATAACAGAGTTGTGTGGATGTCTAAAAACTGTCTTTTGAAATTGATTTGATTAAATCTTTTTTTATGTTTTGATGATTTTGTGTTTTTCATTTTTTTGTTCTATGCATAGAAAAAGAACAAGGCAGACACAGGTGGATCACAAGGTGGAACAGACAAGAATCAGTCAAAGAAGGTTGTTGTTGGTTGATTATTCTGTGTGATTGGTTATTTTTATAACTATTCTAATTGAAAATGATACCTCAAACACAAGAGCCATCCAAGTCCATCTATATTTGATAGGATTTAGTTGGTTCTTCCATTTTTGGTCTCAATGGTAATCGCAGATGGGTTGGGCACCTCTTGAAGAGAAGCTCCTCCGAGGTGCTGCTAACCTAACAACGCAAAACTCCTATCAAACAGAATGATTTCAACTGTTGAGGAAAAGAGACACAGAAAGACCAACCAGCTCATGTCCGTATTGTGCTAGGCAACCTATTCAAGAAAGATGGACCAACCTCAGCATAGCTTCTATGCTACACTACACTGTGTCCCAATTGAACTGATACCCTTTTTGTTTTGGCAAAAAATCTGTCAATTCTAAATATAATTAAATAAAATTTTAAGCATTGAAAGAGGGATAAATTATCAATATTTTCTGAAAATTTCATTAAATTCTGTCAACAGGTTCCAAAGTTATGAACATTCAAATTTGGACAAACAAAATTCGAACTTTCCAACATGTGAAAGATAAAATTATTTTTTTGCAAACTGCATACCTTACTTACTTAAAAGGTATGACGTCATAATGACTTCATTTTCATTTAAGCAGACGATAATAAAAGAAAATGGTTTTCAGTGAAGATGACTTGAGCTTGATTACAATTTTAAGACAAGAAAAACATTACGGAACAAAAGGTTTTTGAAGAAATTTCATATTCCAGCAGCGCAGTGTATCCAGCTCACTGAGCAAGAGAAACTGTGGATCTGCTGTCAAGAGAAACTCCAGATTTTATTTCATCCACCCTTTGGTCCTCCAGTAGCCATAATCTCAATCCGCTCAACTATGGAACGTCCTTCAAGAACGTGTTTACCCCCAAACCCGCGTATACGCGACATTGACCATCTCAAACAGCGAGTTGTGCAGGAAAGGAATCGTTTTGATCAAGAAATTGTTGATCGTGCAATCAATGAACATTGGCGAGATCGCCTTAGAGCATGTACTCGAGCTAATGGCGGGCATTTTTAACATCAACTTTGAAGGACATTTGATTCAAATTAATTTAAAATGTTGATGTCTTCATGTTTTTGTCGAATTCTAAATTTTAATAAAAATAATTTTAAAAATGACTTTTTACATGTTGGAAAGTTCGAATTTTGTTTGTCCAAATTTGAATGTTCATAACTTTGGAACCTGTTGATAGAATTTGATGAAAATTTCAGAAAATATTGATAATTTATCCCTCTTTCAATGCTTAAAATTTTATTGAATTATATTGAGAATTGACAGATTTATTGCCAAAACAAAAGGGTATCAGTTCAATTGGGACACAGTGTTTGTACGTTCACACCAGAGGGACAACCAGGTCGGCAGAGCCACGATGACCCCTGGTACTATTAGTTAGACATTTATTTTGCACCAATTAATAGAGTGTTATTTGGTCAGATTTGAAGAAATCAAATGTGAATACCTGAAGGAAGTCTTGGTTTTCAGTGTTCTGAGGACTACTCTGTGAAAAGCATGTAAGAAATGGTTTAAGAAATGGTGAACGACTACCTCACGTTGGGGTTCAGTCCTTCAATTTATGTTGTGTTGTAATATATATTAACACTAAAATCGTGAACATCATGTTTATAAGAGTGTTAAGCTTGAGTTCTTCTGTTCTGACATTTGATACAACCACTCTTCTGTACATTGCACAAAGTTTTGTTTTAAATTCATATAAACTCAGCTGTAGTAACTGTCATATTCATTTTATCTTCTGACAAAATCCCATTTTCCTATCTTGCTCTTCACACAGTCTCTTACTTCGACTGATGTAGCCTCTCCCTTGTTCATACTAATACCCGTCAGTTTATAACCTTTTTTGTACCCCCACCACTGCTTCCTTCCCTTCCAACTACTATGCAATTTCACATTTTAGAGACACTGTGTTAATTTTTTGTCTAACAGTGGAAGTATTCTGCTATGTTCTATATCACTTTTGTTTGTAAAGCCATATTCAGATTTCGACAAAACTTCCTGACATTATAGAAACATCCTGAATTGAGAAAAGACGTGTAAGCATTGTAGCTGCTTCCTTTGCTGTTTTAGGAAGATGAGGAAAGTCCTGTACCAAAAGTACCAGTGGTGATAGAAGCAACTGCATCCGTAGAATCAGAAACTAAAGCAGAATTGGTATCCAGGAACAATGGCAAGCATCAAAGTGATCCTACAGATAGTAGTCCCAAAACCCATCCAGCATCGGAGACAATAGCTGAAAATGAAAATGCTAAATCAGCCTCCAAAAACGAAGATCCGGTCTTAAAAGACAACCCAGAGATTGATTCAGAGGAGGGATTTAGCCCTGCTGTCGGCAAAAAGAATTCTAAGAAGAGTCCTAAAAAGGTTACATTCTAGCAAAGTAGACATTTTCTAGACATTTTACTGTTAATTAAACTTCTCGGTTTTTTCATATTTAATTGTTGCTGTCTTTAAATTCATGGGTAAAACTACAGTAATTGTTGTCAACAAAGGAGAATTAAATTCGTAATTACATTAAAAGTAAGTAAGTATTTACCTCGAAAGTAGTCCTGATCAGATGTAAGTCTACTGTTCCCCGCTTAACAACATCTCTGCTCAGTGTGACTCGGTAGACTGTTTTTCAACAGCTGTTGGTTGAAGAAACTCCGAAGAAGAGATAATGGCCTCTTCTGTGAGAAAGTAAACAAGTATTTTACGTCATAATATTGTGCAGTGCTGACCAATAAAATTTCAGGAATCAAATGACTGAATATAGGTTAATATGCAGAGTATATACCGCATATACAAGTGTATATGCACACTGATTTTGGTGTGCCATCTGTTTGTACCTGGTGCATTAGAATCTGGCGATATAGAAGTTGCTGATTATAATTATAATTAAGTCCTAAACTTCATTACTTTTGAAATCCTTTCAGCTGGAATCTGATGATTCCTTGAGTTGGATATTAAGTTGACTGTGACTTAACGAATGTAGTTACGTACTTCTTTTTGACTTTTTAGAATGGAAAACAGTCTGACACGCCAGGAACAAAGAACAGTGTGAATGAGACGAAGCAGAATAAAGATGTTAAACAGGCTGCAGAATCACCGGGAAAGGCAGGAAAGCAGACCGAGGGACCAGTAGATAAGGCAGGTAAGCAGACTGAGAAATCACCAGGAAAGCAGACAAAGGAGCAGAAAACTAATGAATCGAAACAGAAGAACTCTGATAAACAGAAGACGAAATCAGAAAACGTGCAAAAAGTGAGCTCTGGTGTTACGTCATTGTAAAAGAAATTTAGAAAAACATGTGAACGATCGCCAATTTTTGTTTTGAGAACTATTTCAACGCAATATACTCTTAACTTTGTGATGCTTGTATGATAAATAACTGCGTGATAATGTTAGATTGGCTAAACTATTGAAAATCCAGACTCTCAACAAGACTTTGTCAAGGTGAAACAATGCAAAAATTTTATAAATTAGGCTGAGTAAGCGTAAGCACCCAGTTCAACGACTAAGCATTTAACTCTGATGCATTCTGATGATCAGATGGTAAAGCTATAATGATATCAGTATTATTGCTTACATGGAGTATTTGGTAAATGTCAGCTTAGAAAAACATGGTGATGATGATGACGATGATAAAATAATCATAAAATCTATGCAGTTCTCATTGTTGTGATTCTGAGTTACTTGCATGTTTGTTGTACTGGTTAGCAACCGAAAGATGATGTGAACAGTGCAGTACTATCTTCAGACGAGGAAAAGACATCTGTGTCTCCGGAGGGACCACCAAAGAAGAAACTGAAGGTTTATTTATTACAAATCACTACTCTGCATGATAAGTGTTGATTACTGTATTGTGATACACAACCCATACTAGTTTTAAAAGTAATGTCTACTAACAACAAACAGTGTGTGTGCACTCAGACTTGGACAGCTGCTGAGGCTGACTCTATCGCGTTTGCTTATTTGAATCACATTACACCTGTCTGTGAAAATAAATTTAAAGCTAAAGCTGGTGTGATATTTCATACCCGTGTACAACCTGTAACAACATATGCATTACATAAATATCTACGCCTTGAGAGGTTCTAAAAGCAATCACTATATAAAAACATGTATCTAGAGACATAGTTACTAATTACCAATTAAGTACTATATCGCTACTATATCAGGGAGGAAAGAAATAACTGCATTCTGTGTTGTGTTTAGCCTGAAGACAGATTAAAGAAGATTCCAAACACATTTAAGTTTCTGTTTGGAGAAAAAGATGGCCTTAAGGAAAAAAATTTACCAGTTGTGGATGGTGAGTTACTTTCTTCTTATTTTCCTTTGTTAATCCTCGTTTCCTTATGCTAGCCTGAAACTTTCCCCTTCCAAAAGATATTTAAAAAGTCTTTGGTGGAATAAGTTAGAGTCAGGACACTTTTTCACACCTGTGGGTTGAAAGAATTAATGAAACTAGATGTCACTAAGGTATGCAGCAGTCAAAAAACTTCTGTTTACCAGATAAGATGGTAATGTGAGGTAATAGCTTAGGTAATTTTTTATTACTCATTTGTATCAATTACATTTACGATTAAGTTTGCAGAGTTTAATGTATGGTTTCTGATTCTGAAACACCGGGATTTGCTTTCTTTGGAGTTTGTTGAGTACTGCTATATGATTTCCTAACTTGATTGATTGATTAATTGATTAACTGGTTGATTGATTGATTAATTGATTGATTGAGCCTTTATTTAATAACAACAGCAAGTTGCACATATCTGAATCTTGCAATTGAACCTTGTATATGCTTGCTAATACAGTTGTGTTGAGGTATCAGTAGCTATGGAACCACAGAGAAAAGGCATACCTTCTGAGAGACTCTTCCTCCAAGTTTGGTGTTGGTTGGACTCATGTGCTAGTGTGTTCAACATTGCAGGTGGATTTGTTAAAGTGAAGTCCATCCTTGATGTCTATCAGAGCCAATACCAGTGGACTGAGGAGGAGATCTCTGGTGCCTTAGGCAACAATAAGGACTACATATTTAAACGTGATGGCACAGATGGCTTATTGGTGAAAGCTGCAGAACAGGTTACCAGTATACTATTATGAATTTTAGACATTTAAATGGAACAGGCCACAAGTAAAATTATGAGTTTTAGAATTTTTGACAGAACAGGTTAGCAGTATGCAACAATAAATTTTATAAATTGAAACAGCAGGTGACAAGTATGCAATAGTCAGTTTTAAGAACTTGACAGAACATGTTAACAATATATAATACTGAATTATGGAAGTTGAGACAAAATAGAAGAATCCAGTATAGGCTAGTGACTTAGAAATTTAGACTAAATGCGCATGTATACATGATGAAAATGTGCATGTGTATCTAATGAAAGTGTACATCATGAAAAGGCCCTGTTCATGTCTTGTTCTGTCAAATTGTTTAACTGTTGTTTGGATTTTAACAGATGTTTATGCAAGTGCAAAATTTTTTAAAATCATTTTCCACTGTTTGCTGCGTTTGATAGTCATTGAACAAATGAATTAAAGAAATCTGTCTCTGTTTAATGCTAGATTTGGTAAGGTAGGAATATAGGATATTAAGTGTGTGCATCTACCAACAATGGTCTTCAGAGACATTGTTCCGTGGTTGTAAGTTTGATTGGCTCAAATGAAACAGTATTAAAGCAACAAAAAAAATCATATCCTGCAAGCTAATTTGTAATGAAGGCATGGTGAATTTGATTTTGTGAATGCCCTGCTCTTAGATTTTTAGAAATTTGGATTTTGAATGCCAGACTAGGTGATTTTTTGAACATTGCCTTTGGAGATCTGTCAAATGCTGTGTAAAAACAAAGTTGTCTTTGTGTTATAATGTAATATAATGGCAGAAGTATATGTGCCTCTTACAGAACAAACTACTTGGTGGACCTCAGAGTTGTTATTATTTCTGTCTTTTTTTGTGACGAGCATGTACTGAAATGTATGGAAAACTAATCCCTCTTGTCGTTAAAGGGTTAAATACTACTGTCTAATAACTAAATGTCATTCAATGTGCTGTTCAATTGTCAGTAAAGGATTTGCTTAGGTTCCCTGCGCATTGACTCTGAGGAGGCTCAAACTCACACATCCTGCAGTAGCTGCCATGTCTTACAATTTGTGTTATAATAATTACTAGGCCTTGGTCTAGTTTACTTGATGTTGGGATTGATATCCCTAATCATGTTGACTCGGAATTCATTTAGTGCATGTTTTAAGAAGGTTCCAATGTATTGCTGAATGTGGATGGTTATGTTACAGAAGCGACAGGCTGTAGATCAGCCATTGGAAATGGAGGAGCAAGGTAATGACGATTCCTGGCAAGCAAGTGGCAGACGAAAGGAAAGTCAGGAGGATCGAAAACAAAGACCTCTGCAGAATTCAGTAGGTGTCTATGCTGGAGGAACATCTTGCGATTTCCTTTTTATTTGGAAATTATTGTAGTAATAAAAAATTACTATAATTATTGTGATTATGATATTATTTTTGTAAGTAGGCGTTGTATTAATCATATTATGCATGTATTATCTGATGGATTCTGTGGTAGAAGAGTTGAGGGATAGGGGCGGCAGGTATAGAGCAGGAGAGTGACATCAGGTGGTCAGACAGAGACTTAGAGGTATTAAGGCAGGGAGAAAGTGAAGAGAAAACATAGTGAAGGGAGAGGAAAAAATCAAGGGCAGGGAGGTAGATAGTAGGAAAAGAAAAGTAAAAGAATGTACAGGGTCTGTAATAAGTAGTAGGGAAGAAAAGAGCAAAGGATTGTATGTTTTAGCTCTAAAGCTGTAGGATTTTTTGGACGTAATGCCAGTGTTTTAGTTGTTGGGGGTTCAACCCCTAGCTCTTCTTCTGACCCCTTCAGCTAAGTAACTGAAAAGATGTGGGGTCAGGAGATTAAAATATCACATGTGTCGTCTGTTGTTTCATGTGCAACATATTAACAATATTTGCATTCATGTACTTTGGTAATCTGTAACATTTTCGACCTCCCAACTCTTTATTGACAAGTAAAATACTGTTCATTCATTCATTCATTCATTTGGACATTTATATAGCGCCTCTTCAAGAGGGCTACTCAGATGCGCTAATGCCAGGTTTAATGCCAAGTACAATGACTGTAGAGCAGGAAGTTTAAGGGCAGGAAGAGGATGGACTATATTTTAGAATAATTTTACTAATAAATGTTTTTGTGATGTCAGGCTGCTAGTAGACCACCAGGGGTTGGCGCTGTGGCACCAGACAAACTGCGTGGCACATTGTTCTGGATTTTGGCGAGAGAAGGTGCCGCCAAGCACTCCATTCAGTTTCAATCAGGTTTGTCTTTGTTTCAGTTTAATGGCTAATTTAGTAGACAGAAATAATAAGCAACCAGATTTGCAGAAAAAAACTTTTTGTATATAATATATATATATATATATATATATATATATATATATATATATATATATATATATATATATATATATATATATATATATATATATATATATATATATATATATATATATATATATATATATATATATATATATATATATATATATATATATATATATATGAAGAGCAGCTCTGTAGTTTTAAAATTTGAAAAGTTGGTTTTGAAGAAAGTTATGCATGCTGGGTCTTCGAATTTATTTTGTTAAATTTATAGTTTAAGTTTTGGCTTGTCTTGATTCTTTTTAGGGAAACGCGTCTACATAGATGAGATTATTGACAAGGTTCCTAATCTGCATCATGTCTCACTCAGTGAAATAAAGGCTGCTGCAGAATCTGACCCTAAAAAGGAGTTTATATTAGAAGACATAAAGGGGCAACCGACAATCCGATTACAAGAAAATCGTCCACAAAGGGTTAGAAACTTGACAGTTCTCACAGTTTATCACACAATAGGTAATTTGGAGTACTCGGTCTTGATGTTATGATTGTCTGGCCACCATTCTTATGATGCTGATCTAACCTCATCTATAAACTTGGGTAACAGCATTACAATGGAGATTGGGTAAGCTGAAAGAAATGGTATGATCTCTTTCGTTTGGATATCTACTTGCTGACAACACCTAATGTATATCATTCATTCATTTATTGTGAGAATTTGTATAGCATCCCTTCAAGATACCTACTCAGGAGCGTTCCCAGCCCAGATACAGATAAAAAAAACTTAAGTGACTTATTATTTTCACCTTGTACTTTCTGAGGTGGTTGACGGGTAGAACACTTACTTCCCTCTGAGGTGATCACTGTACAGGGACTGGAGATTATGCGATTAATACACACTATGGGAGACTTGGTGAGCATCCTCTTCCTGTGAAGCCAGTCAGTTCCATTAGGCACTGTCACTTGTGTTGCTCACCTCCTCTGCAACCCCAAATGAGTGGACTTCTTTAATTTATAGTCTTCAACCGATTATATGGTTTCAGTGATATGTGAATATGAACTCAACACAGCCGACATGTGTACAGTTTCTGCAGATCCTACCAAACTTGAGATTTGTTTCTTTCAAGGGAATCTTTAAGTGACTCTAGAACACGACCAGTGTGACTAGGCCAGGGATGGCGAACCTATGGCACGCGTGCCCAAAGTGGCACGCGTTGAAATTTTTGGGCACGCAGAATTCAGAGCATCCCTCAAAATTTCAAAGTTAGAAACACAAAATTCCTGTAGAAACTACATTTTCCTTGTTGAAGAACCTTATTTTAATGCCATTCAAAAACGATCTTCGAAATAACGTCTTTAATTCATTTTTGTTACTCTTTGTTAACTAAAACCTATGTGAGAAAAATAATTGTATACTGTGCAAAATTCCGAGAGGCACGTGACGCTATTTTTTAAAAAGATTTAGCAGCATTTTGGCACGCGCCTTAAAAAAGGTTCGCCACCCCTGGACTAGGCATTCTTTATGACAGGAAACCCATTTGACCACCTCTTTAACCATTCTTTAAGTAATTATTTATTTGGGCTTTATGTGTAATTAAATTGCCATGAAACAGTATTTTCTTCTCCGTTTCCTATTTCATTTAACTGCTGGCAATTTTTAGATGTATCATGCATATTCATACTTCATGCTGTTGGTATTTTCGATATTTATTTTGTATTTATATTCAATAATCTGTACATAACCTAGTGTTAGAAATGATGGATAGCAAGCGTCAACTTTCTTACTCTGCAAGAAAAACTAGCTGCTATAGATTGTGTACGTTGTGAGTCATTGATTTTGTAAACTCATGTACAACACTCTTTGGCTTTGGATCTGCTATGGCACTATATAAATTGTCATTATTATTATTAATGTATTACTATTAATTATGATTATTATTATTAAAAAGGAACACCAGTAAGTGGACCAATTCTGCAAGCACTAGTGGTGGAATTTAGAAATCTAGTCAGGGACAAAGCATTCCAACCCAGCCAAGGGTTTATTAATCGATTAAGGGGACGTGATGGCTTATACCCCAAGTAACAACGATCTCTAGAGAAAGTCGATCTGCTATTTGATAATCAATCATTTTAGATTTCCCAATTATTCGTGTGTAGATTACCAACTACTTTACAAAATAAAAATTACCACGAAGATCAAATTTATATATAACTTTGTTTATTGACAAAACTGTCATGTCATGTCGCCGTCGTCGCTTTGCGATGATAGGCTACATGAATGGGTCAACATTGTCCAGCATTTCCTATCTCGTACTGCAGCGATTAGTCTGGTTCCAGATAGTCCAATCCATTTTATAATGTTGTCAATCCAGGATATTCTTGGTCTGCCACGGTTGCGAATCCCTTCTACAAGGCCTGTCATCAGGCTGCCTTCGATGTTGTCCTTTGGCTGCTGCATGATATGTCAAAAGTATCTTAGTTTGCGGGTTCGGACGTGGTTCAGCAGTTCGCATTTGGTCCTCGCCAGCTTGTATATTTGTTCGGTGGTTATCCTTTTTGTCCAGGGAATTCTTAGCAGCTTTCTGATGCACTTGTTCTCAAATGCTTGGATGCGTTTCTCTTCTTCTTTCTTTAACGTCCAAGCAAAACTACCACCAGATAAAACGTTAGACTTTAATTATGAATGTTAAAGAACAGTTTGGCTTAAAAAATAATAGATCAAGTGACTCTTCTTTACACAAACAAAACAGGTGCCATAAACTTCCACCTCGGTTTCACAGTCCTTGCTCTTTTAATCATTTGAACAGAGCCAAACTGCATGTAATTTATACACATAAATCACATGGCCAAAATTCGTGGATGATTAGAGACATTTTTGATGACCGGTTCCACAATAATTTTGTCCCTGTCGTTCAGAAACATCTGCGAAAAAAAGAAACTCAAAGTGTGGCGGACAGGCCACAAGTGTTGAATGCGGATTTCCCGCATATATGTCATCTCGCGTGGCTACCCAATCAATCAATTTCGTTTATTCAATGCAAGCTGACATGTGCGCAACTTGTTACAATAAGAAAATGTCATCAAAAATGAGCCCGGCTACGGGATTTGTATACTAACTAGTGTATTAACCCGTCATAAATTATGACGTGACGCCAGTGTATCATTATAGGCCTATATGTATCGTTGGCTAAAATGCTCTGCTCGCCGTCGTCAAGACGGCCGTCGTCAAGACGGCAGTATAGTGACGTCACAAACGGTTTCACAATAGAACAGAAAGCGTTATACAACGGACAAATTTGCATATAAGGAAACTATATGTATAGACTAGTGTATTAACCCGTCATAAATTATGACGTGACAGTGTTTCATTATAGGCCTATATGTATCGTTGGCTAAAATGCTCTGATCCCCGTCGTCAAGACGACCGTCGTCAAGACGGCAGTATAGTGACGTCACAAACGGTTTCACAATAGAACAGATAGAGCGTTATACGACGGACAAATTTGCATATAAGGAAACTATAATATGTATAGATTATTATACAAATGTGCTATGACAGAAGGGTTGTATCTATCGTCTGAGGAATACCTTGACTATCTATATGTGGCATAAATGAAAAGCTTACAATTTCAGTACGGTATAATAATTTTTAGCTTAATGGGTAACTATGCTGAGATTGGTAAACAGTTCATATATTTATATAGAATTCTAGATATAAAATTGCGATCATCCTTCTCAGGAAGTTCGAATTGGTGGGTTCTCGGTCGAAGCTCATATCCTGTGGGTAGGCGCTTATTTAGCAAATCTTAGTGTTTGTATTAAAGCCGGTCACAGTTAGGCCTACTCCCGTTGAACTAACCGCAAATCTCAGTTCTGGTAACTACCTGAAAAATCCGACCGTGGTCTGTTCAGGTTTGTGGAAGATAGAAAGCTTCCTGCATTGGTAAGTGAATACACAGGTCTGTGTGAAACAACGGGGTATCGTTTATACCCCGTGATCGATCGAGTCGACCTGCTACGATCGACTTGGCTCGGCCGACGATCGACTCGATCGACTTTGTCGACTAGTCGACATCTCGTCGACTCAATCGACTTGGCAAATAAACGATCGACTTGGTCGACTTTGTCGACTTGGACTGTATCTCTTGGCCATGGGCCCGGGAGCCATGGCGCCAAAGGTGCCAGTGCTCACACAAGTTTTGGCTCTGTAGCGCCGAGGCAAAAGCATGCTCACACAACTTTTGGCTGGCGCTTTGTAGTTGATGCTTGTTAAAGTAGTTATTGACTTATTGTGCTATAGACGCGTTTCGGTTCATGAATATGTAGGCTAAGTATAATAAACTTTTCCACTAATTGTAAAAAATGACAAAATATTCTTATTGGTTATATCGGATATAAAGTATAATTCTATCCATCTTAGGTCTGTAGCCTACTTAGGCCTATCTGAGGTTAGCTCACGCAACTTTAAAACACTTTCCGAGCCACTGCTCTTGGCCAAAGTCGAAGTATTCAGTCGTGTCCTAACATACAGACATTCGAACGTTTTGAGATCGTCGTTACTGACTACAGAGCTGAAATTTCCTGAAAGGGGTCATTGCATAATTACGTAACGCTCGAGGGTGGGTGGGTGGGATCCTTGAAAACGTTACGAAACGTTACGTGGGTGGGTGGGTGTATGAAGATGAACGTTACGTAACGCTGTTACCAACAGTTTAGCCACGCATTTTTTTAAATTAACATCGAATGACACCTTATTGAGCATTATTTTAAAATTAAAAGTTGAAATTGTGAAGGTTCGGCCCTGCACAGTTTGTATGGCTCTCGTAGGGAACCACCTTTCGCAAAGCGCCCAGATGACCTATTTCTGTATATAAATACGGCCCGATGGCGAATGACCATACTGGTTAGGCGCTGTGCTATTGGTCTAAAATAAGCTGCGATTTCATCTCCCGTTTGTGTAAACCGGAAACCGCTGTTCGAATTGTTTGGATCTTTCATAGTTTTACCGTCGGAACAAAGTGGTAATTATCCCTAGATTCCTGACCTTGAAGAACAACTTTAAAGCATATTTCACTTAGTGGACACGAATTTCAAACATTTAGGCCTAAAATTAATGCCCGACAAAAACTGAGCAAAATTTATATTAATAATTATCGAAGTGCTCAGACTAAGCAGATAATTAGTTCGTCTTAATTTTGATTAATTATTAATAAGCAATTTAGTCCACGAAACTTTCCAGTGTGTAAAACTTTGACGTAAAACTTTAAAAGCAAAGTTTGCATTTCAAACATGACTGTCATTTATATAAAAACGTTCTGTATATTTTAGGTCTACTGTCAAATTCTAATTCACATACTATATTAAATTCGCTATAAAATATGAATTATAATTGCGCGTTCACATAGTAAATCTAAAATGATTTTTCGTGACAATAAATACGTAACGCTGGGGGAGGTGGGTGGGTGGGTCTAGGGAAACGTTACGAGTAGGGTTACCATACGTCCGGGTTTCCCCGGACATGTCCTCTTTTTGGGCCCCTGTCCGGGCGTCCGGGCGGTTTTCCAGAAGATGGGCATTTGTCCGGGTTTTGCACTCAACAATTTCTAACACGGAACCCTGGACGGTGCACCCATACTTTTTTACTGACTTACTTGCAGCCTAGAAAAGCGACATAACTAGAAACGCGCCAACTTGTATTTGTTAGCTCATATGCCATTGAGTCCAGCACCGCATTCCGGTCAGATGGTTGTAGAAGCAATAAGTCATGTACGTTACTGTGGTGTTGCTACAGACGGTAGTAATCGTGGATCTGTGAAGTTATTTCCAATCTATTCTAATTCAATACTTTGATTGGAAGAATGGTGGTTTACAGTCGAAACACATTGACGTGCACACACTGCACAGCACTCCAAATGAAACTGCAGACACCATTTCGAGATGCATAAAGGACAGCTTGGACAGGCATCATTTATTTCAGAGGTCTATAGGCTTTGCCAGAGACTATTGCAATAAAAATTTTCGGAGGTGTTCAACGTAGAGCTGATGGCAATAATGTGTTTGCTAATTCAAAGAAGATGAAAAGGCAAAGCAGTGGAGCTTTAGTTGGTATTGGTTGCCCAGCTCATGTTTTGAATTACACCTTGCACCATGGCGTTGACACGCTTGATCTTGACATTGAGTCAATTACATGGAAAATTTACAACTATTTCTCAATTTACACGGTTAGAACTGAACACCTGAGTAGGCCCTACTGCGAATTTGTTGCAGTTGAGTATCGTAAGATACTTTATCACAGCAAAACTCGATGGCTGTCTCTATTTCCTGGTATTCAGCGGTTGCTGCAGATGTTTCCAGCCTTGAAGTCTTTTTCTTGTCTCAAGAAAAGCCACCTACTGTAAATCTGTTTTGTTTTGTGTGCGTGCTCATTGACTAAAAGTCTTAAGCCATTTACATTACTTTTCTGCAGTTCAAATTTAGACAGTATAAAATAAATCATAGCGGCGTAACCGCCAGGTAGGCCTAGCGTATACCGTAGGCCTATACGCCAATACGGTTTTGATTTTTTTGTCCTCTTTTTCCTCTGCGGAAATATGGTAACCCTAGTTACGAGGCGTTACAGGGTGGGTGGGTGGGTCAAAAACGGTCATTTTCGGCGTTACGTAATTATGCAATGACCCCAAACTAGCGCATTTTTAACGCATCTTAATCTTTCCATTTTCACCGTAAAACTGTGAAAAAAAGTATCTACAGCTTCCTCTATACGAAATCACCAGAAGGCTCATAATTTGCACTGAATTTCAAATCAGGTTAATACGGTAGTTGTGCGTTTATAAAGCATTACGTTATCACAGTCATCATTTGGATAATTTTGTGAAGTAGCCGCAAAAATAGTGAGAAAATACTTCACAGTCGAGTCGAGGAAACTACGATCGACTCGACTTGTCAAAACATATGATCGACTCGACTTGCAAGTCGATCGAGTCGAGGATTTTTCGACCGACTCGACTTGGCCGAGTTTCGATCGACTTGATCGACTGACTCGATCGATCACGGGGTATAGTATCGTTCCTGATATTTACCTGACTGATGCCGTTAACAGAATCCAGTCCGAGTATTAAGAAACGAAGTCTGCGAGTCTGTGCGCTCCCGGGAAAACCGGGGAGGGTACACCAGCAATATTCCTAACCGGAAATATAAAACGAGAACATGTCGCTGGTCAGAGCCCTAGGTGAGGAATATAAAGGGAAATTGATCAAACCAAGAGAATAACATCAAAGTTCGGGTGGGATAGTGGGATACCCAGATAAATCCGTATATATGCTGTTACAACACAGCTCTGACAACTGACTGAAATGCGGAGTTGGAACCCTCGTGCGTAGGCTAGGTATACATGGAACGAAGGTCTGTAGGCCCTATGTAGATAGCGAAGGTTATAGAGACAAGACCTTCACTATCAGTGTGCCGTAGAGACCCTACCGGTGGGGACGGGTAAGGGAATTTACTCCGTCAATTGTGGTGCATGACAATATGGGGGCCTACGTGTGAGGCGGGTATATCACACACCGAAATGGAGCGGGAGACGTCATGGCCGGAAGACGCGTTGCCCAATAGACAGGTGCCTAGGGCCATGGGCGCCCGCAGGAATTTTTGCAGGGGGCACAACGATGGAGTAAAAATTTGTTTGAAGGGAGCAAAAATCTTGTTGGCATGCCCATATTTCCATGTGGGACCCACGAGGGCCCATATGGAACTATGGACGAACGTTAATGGGCATACATTGTAAGAAGTCTTAATGGTAAACTCCAAATTTCTATAGCTATATATAGAGAGCTTAAATTGTAAAGCTAAAAGAAAGGAACCAGCTTATTCATGAGTGCTGAGAGAACGGATTGGCGCAGACAGTAGATTTATCCATTTCCAATTAGGCTGTATACTTTGATCTCGGCCATTGCAATTAAGTTCTGGACATTCTATACCGATATTAATTTAATCAATTGTCTGGAAATTTGAATTCTTTCTTCGAATTTCTGACACAAATTCGTCAAACAAACAAAGAGCTATGAAACGTAAGAATAAATCTAAACAAAATTTACTCCGAGTTTTTTTATACTAAATTTCAGTGGTGAATAGAGGATGTGCATTATTCAAAATTGTAACTCACCATTAAAAACGTTGCTGTTGCCGGTAGCCTAAATGTACTGGTAATATCACAAAGCATGGTGCCCACAAATTATGTCTATGAACCCTTCAGTGTTCGGGTGTTGAGACTTCCAGCAAAGATTAATGACTTTCGCGGTTACAGAATACTTTTACAGTAAATGTAACAAGTCAACGGTATGATGAATATAGTGTATCGCCTACATTCAACTGTCCTTCCAATAGCACATCACTACAGGCACGCTAAGTGCCATGGTTCTGTGTTCACCTTGTAATTGGCCCAGTGTAGTCACTTGGAAAGAACGGAGAACAAAGAAAGGAGCCACCACACTGTCTCCTCCCCACTTGTCCTATCTTATCAGCATATTATTGCCAAGTCTGTTGAAGTGTCCAAATATTCAACTGGATTTCAACCCCAAATGTGTATGTCATTGATGTACCATATATACATGTATACACATGTGCAAATATTCTCCTTCCCAACAGCTTAAACACGCATACCCTTATGCTCTCAGTCACTCCCGGTAACCTATGGACCCCTGATATTAGGACCAGATGTCGAGTTGGCTTTCCCCGCTATATGGTCAGCCTTTATGCCCCGCTTTCTCGGGTCAGCAGTGTCAAACCACAGCCGCGGCCTTCTAAATAGAGCCATCTAGAAGGCCGTGGTAAAGCGGCCGTCACTACACGCTGCAATTAATCAATGTCATGTTGTTTAACTTATGATCCGATGTCTTTACTTCAATCTACAAGAGCACCTTTGTATAAGTCACCAAGCAAGCAAACAAAATGTCAGAATAACTATATTTATTTATTTAAAATTAATAATATTCTTAATTTTACATATTTTGATTCAAAATCCAGGGGGGCAAGTGCCCCCCCCCCTTGCCCCAACGTGCGGGCGCCCATGCCTAGGGCGGAATGACGCAGGGGCTTGTCAGGAGTATTTCTTGTTCCCGGAACTCAGAGAACGTTTGGTGTAGGCTACTATACTAACTGGCGATATACAGGTCAGAAGTCACGAGATGTAGAATAATAGTTCGTAAATGTCCAGATCGGGTGAAGTAGAAGAAGAAACCCATAGCTAAGAAGACACAAAAGGAAAAATTGTTGTTCTAAGAAATGGTCATCCTCAGTATGTTGCCCGCCTGGCAACCGCTGAAGAAGCATAGTCGGATCCCGATACAGAACTTTGTACGCGTAGTGTTGACTCTCTTTAGAAAGCGGATAACGCTGAATCCCTGACAGCCAGTGTTTAATGTAGTTCCCCTCTTCTGGGAGGGGAAACAAGGTTTCTGGGGGACCAACCAATTTTTTTTGTAATTTCATCTATCTTGCAAGAGTTTCTGAGAGACTTTTTCAACTTTCATCTTCAAAAAAAGTTTATGACCTTTTTTAGACATTCGTCCAACTTTTTACACTTTCTATAGGAATTCTCTGTCAAAAAGTTTATGACCTTTTTTATGGGTTCGTCTCTCAAAAAGTATATTACTCACCTCTCGAGGGGGAAACCGTGTATCCTGGGGGGAATTTCCCTCCCCAAAAAGGTCTCTATTGCTGGCCTCTGGGGAAACATCAATCCTGGGGGAGATCCCCCCCAAAGACGTCTAGATTAAACACTGCCTGAGAGCAACGGCCACTGTGGGCGGAAATAGGAGAGAACGGCCATTTTACGTTGAAAGTAGAAAAGGCAGTGACTTGGTTGGCTCCAGGCTTGGAACTGGGCTGGAGTCAACCCCGGGTAGTCTGAACAGAGACCGTTAAAACAACGCAAGTACGAGCATCAATAATATCAAAAACATTTCGGAGGTAATACCCCCGAACCCCTACAGTTCCCACTTCAAGGAAGGGGCTAGGGTGGGAAGGGTTTGAAAAGGGGCAGGGAATAAGGTGGGGGAGGGTCAGGACGGAAAGGCAGGAGGTGGGAAGGTGAGGGGGTTTGCCTCGTCTTGATTTTCACTTCTGCTACAGGCCTGAAAACAACGTACAATTGACTAGAGTCACCACTGTAACAGTTGTCAAGACCTGAAACCTAAAGACCAAGACTTTGAACCTCAAGACCAAGACTTTTGGTCTCAAGACCAAGACTTTTGAAAACGAACTCGAGTGCACTCGAGACCATGACCTTGGTCTCGAGTACAACGAGACTGCCATGCAGTGACGGGCCCACGCGCACACGTGGGGGGGGGGGTCCATAGAGTAGTGGTAACATCACTGGCGTGAAGAGCAAGAGGTAGCGGGATCGCTTCCCGCTACCCTCCCAAATTTAGGTCCACTCAGCCTTTTATTCGCGAGATGGCGCGTTTGTGAAAATGAGATGTAGGACGTGTTGGGCGCCTTGCATGGCTGCCGTGTACAGTTAAATTCGACCCCTGTAATAACTTGTGATCATCCGTTCATACTGATTTGTAATCATACTGCGTTATTGTCAGTTTGAAGATATTAAACGAAGATTATTATTATTATTATTATTATTATTATTATTATTATTATTATTATTATTATTATTATTATTATTACGTGGATCCCAACCAACGACAGATGGCATCATGTTAAGACTCTAGGTTGCGTCGACAGGTTAGAGCGACGACAGGTGACAGAATGGTGTATTAGTACACGACGCTGCTGCCGAGCAGTAGGCTACCTCATTGGCTACCTCATTGGTATCTTATAAGAAGACGCAATACCGGTTATTCATTTAAGCGCCAGGTATACCGTATACGTAGAATAGGCATTCGTCGCCTGTCAGTTGGTCGATTGAAGCGCTTTCAATGATTAGCGGTCATTGGTGACGTCGTTCTCCGCCGAAACGAAATAGCTGCAGGCGGCGTAAATGGTCCGTATATTCCTGTCTATCGCACTTCACGACGATGCCGTCACGTAGGCCAAGACGACTTCTGAGTAAATACCTTTTTAAAGCAAAATCCGTAGCAGAAACGACGAATAATTCCGGTATACGACCGATGTAGACGATGCTTGCGCAGAAGTAATAAGGTCCAGAATGTGTAGATGTAATTCACCTTAGAGGAATTAAAGACTTCATACGAAAGAAGAAAGCCGAAACGAAAAGCAGCAGAAAATTGTTACGTACTTTTCCATGTAATGTAATGAGCAGACCGTTTGATCCAAGATCTCGATTGTGCTGTGCTGTGGACTCTATGTATTAATAAATAGTCCATTCTGTACTCTATCCTATCTTTGACACGGTAGACCACTCTATTCTCTTAAATCGGCTATCTATATCCTTCGGTATCTCTGATAGTGCCCTTTTATGGTTCCGCTCTTTCCTCTCTGACAGGTCCATTTCTGTGGTCTTTGGATCACATCGTACTCCTTGGGCCACTACCTCCTATGGTCTCCCCCAAGGCTCTGTTCTTGCTCCTCTGCTCTTCATCCTATAATTATACTTCGGACCTTAGGGGGATTTTCCAGCAGTATGGGGTTTCGTCTCATCAGTATGCTGATGACACCCAGTCTCTAATTCATGGTCCAGCCTCTTCTGCTGTCCAAATGGTCGAACGCATCTTAGCAGCAGCCTCTGCTCTGGATTCTTGGCTTTCCTCTAATCGCTTGCGGCTGAACCCCGACAAGACTCAGTTTATCTGGCTCGGTGGTCGCCTCCAACTCAGCAAGATTGATTTTGAATCTCTACATCTTAGGTTTCCCCTCATTCAATTCTCCTGCTCTGTTCGTGACTTGGGGATTGTCCTTGACCCTACCCTCGCCTTCACTGATCAAGTTAACCTTGTATCCAGATCTTGCTTTTATCATCTTCGCCAGCTCCGATCCATCCGCAAGTCTCTTTCATTTCATGCTGTTACCAGGGCCGCCGACAGAAATTCCGGGCCCCTAGGCAGAGCAGCCACGGGCCCCTAGGCAGAGCAGTTACGGGCCTCTAAACTATCTTTAGGCTTTATATAAATATAATATCGTACGGTCGTACGAAAAAATATTTAAAAAAACATAAATTGAAATGATAAAAGTGCGTGTACGACCGACAATATTATATTTATGTATTATTATATACACCTATGATTTCATTCAGATGCTTATTGTTTAAGCTAATTGTAGTTAAGTGTCAGATAATATATTTAAAAAGGCATAAATCATAAACTTTGAATAACTGATTATAATATTTTTCATAAGTTGATTGCGGGCCCGGCCCGGGCCCCTAAAAATTCGCCGGGCCCCTGGGCATTTGCCCCCCTGTCCCCCCCCTCTCGGCGGGCCTGGCTGTTACTACACTGGTCCATGCTCTGATCTGCACTAGGATTGACTTTGGCAATGCTGTGTACATTGGCCTTTCCTCCTCCAATATACACAAACTCCAGACTATCCTTAATGCTGCTGCTCGGCTTATAGGTGACATTCCCAAGTTTGCCCACATTTCTGCCTTTAGGCCTATCCGTGATTCCCTCGACTGGCTCCCTGCTCAACAGCGAATTCAGTTTAAAACCCTCACCCTCATGCGCAACTGCCTTACTGCCTCTGCTCCGTCTTACCTAATGAATTTTTGCGACCCAGTTTCTTCCTTGCCTGCGATGGCTTCCTTGCGATCTTCGGCTCGCGGCCTTATGGTTGTCCCTCGCATGCGATCTTCCACGGCACAATCCAGAAGTTTCGCCTATGTTGGCCCCTCTGCTTGGAACTGTCTCCCCTTGTTTCTCCGCCAAGAGCTTCTTGCCCTCTCTCCTCTCCAGTTCCGTAGGCGCCTGAAAACTTTCCTTTTTTGCCGGTGCCGGCATTGATGCGGGTTGAAAGCGCCGCTGATTTGAGTGGCGCTATATAAGTTTTCGGTTACAATTACAATTGTGGACTCTTGGATATGTGGAACTTGTCGTCTGTTAATAAAGGATGCGCGCTCTTCGAAAACTAACGTCAACGACTTTCATTTATTTCTAGACGTAGGATTGCAAAGTTAGCTATTTCGTTAAAATGTCCGAGCTGGAAAGTTCGTCCGTCAGTGAGGTATTACTAGTAACACTTAAACATTTACAATATAAATTTTAAATTACTTTTAAAGTTTCAACGACTTTTATTTCGCTTTTTATTAAAATTATACATGAACTCAATCAACAGATAGGTTTCTGACGATGATGATGAAAATGTACGGATGCGTAGCGAATCCCCGAAACCCCAATCCTGAAATAGAATTTCAGCCGTGTCCCCGGTCTGTTTTCTAAGTTTAAAAAAATTATTTGCTTTATCCGACTGTACTATCCGATTGAAATCTCACAGAATAGTTCACAAAATGTTGGCTGACACTGAGAGATGGTCAATCGATATAATTTTAAACGTCTGCACTCTGCCTTTCAATGCAATATTATGAAAAGTCAACACTACGCAGTTTACGCTGCTCGTTTCTCAACGATTTCAGACCCACGCCGATGCCTCGTGCGTGCGGAAATGACAGCTACTTATATGCGACGCTTAGGGTTGATTATTGTACCATCAAACTTCGTCTGGAATCATGAAATTGGACGAACATTCTTCGTCAAACCCATTCTTCTTCATCGGCCCATGCTGACGAAATCGTGGCCTACTTGGACAGCGTAAGAGTCGCAGCAATTGACTGCCACAGTGCCACCCCTTTGCAATCTTTGGGGAACTTTATAACGAACTTTCTACCAATCTGGCTGCCAGTCTTATCGGATATTTATAGAAATAAATATGCCGATTTTGTCATCGTTCGTTGTTGTAAACAAACTGTAGGGCGTAGTGATAGAATTATATCTATTTTTTCTATTTAGTCAATTTTAATTAATCATTGTCTCGATAATGATAACAAAATTATCTGTTTTTTTGCATCTTATAACTATTATTATGATTTATTATTACTACCTTGTCTTATAATTCTTTGTTATGGACAATTAGGTTTTCCTAATACGTAACTGTGACTTACATGTAAACCAAAGTGCGGTTAGCAGTTGGTACGTGCAATTAAAGGATATACTTACTTACTTACTATAACTTTCACATATATTTCCGAATTTACTTGTCCATACTAGTTTTCAGGATTGGAACGTTTATAATTGTAACCGAACATTTATATAGCGCCACTCATATCAGCGGCACTCTCGACTCGCATAACCGGCAAAAAGAAAGGTTTTCACGGTTTTTACGAAACTGAAGCGAAGAGAGGGTACGAAGCTCGTGGCAGAGAGACTGAGGGAGACTGTTCCAGGCTGAAGGACCCACATAGCGCATACGACGAGGGACAGCCATAAGGCCACGGCCCGAGGATCGCTAGAAGGCCCTGTCAGGCAACGAAGAAAGGTGTGCAGAAATTCATTAGGTAAGATGGAGCAGACCCAGTGAGGCAGTTGCGCATGAGGGTGAGTTGGGCAGGGAGGCAGTGGAGAGAATCACGAATAAAGACAGAGATGTGGGCAAACTTAAGAATATCACCTATAAGCCGAGCAGCAGCATTAAGAATAGAGTGAAGTTTGTGCATATTGGAGGAAGAAAAGCCAATGTACGCAGCATTGCCAAAGTCAACCTGAGTGCAGATCAAAGCGTGGACCAGTGTAATGACAGTTGGACCGAAAGACACCTGCGGATGGATCGAAGCTGGCATAGATGATAAAAACAAGATCGGGATACAAAGGTTAACTTGATCGGTGAAGGAAAGGGTAGGATTGAGGATAAATTGGTAGATAAAAGTTTTGGGAATTTGGTCGGTTTTGCATTTTCATCAATTTCGGGGATTCGGGTTGATCCAAAAATACGTACCTACCGACAAACCCTGGTAGGCTGTAGGTACTGGTACTTATAAAGAAATTTTAATATATTTGGGTAGTGCTGACAGTTTGACTCCCAAAATCCGTGTGTAACCGGACTTGTACTGTATTTGTTTTTTTTCAGGATCGAAATGCAGATTTCGGAGGAAAAGTAAGTTATGAAAAGCACACAAATTATGGCAACATAGCTTAAGTAGGCACATGCACTTACGATAAAAACAGACTAATCGGCGACATTACTTGTGCATTTGCTGTTTAAAAGCTGTTTACATAATAAGTTGCTTAGTCCTATATTCTTGTATTTTCTGATCTATAAAAACATATGGGCGGTAAGTGTCACTATAAAGGGAAGAATTATAATTGTTACTTATAATCGACATAAATTTTTGTTTGTTAATATAATTTTTAATCAAAGATGATGCCTTTGAGCATCAAAATCAGATAATTAACATTTAGCTGTGAAAAACTGTTTGACTTGAAATAGGAGACAGGTCACGTATTTATAAGTAATTAAACATTGTTATGTCATTATGTCGACATCAGTTTAAGAACAACTGACAACTTATCACTCCTGATAATCAAAGTCACAAGAGACCAGCTAACAGAAATGTTAATGTTTCAGCATGTAAGCAGTTTAACATCACCTCTGAGGAGTGTTTCTTGAAGAGGCACTATATAAATTTATGATGAACAGCGGTTAATGTATCAATAAATATCAGTTATGATTGTATTAAGCTATATAGAAGGATGCCTAGTATGTGCCATATTTATCAGTATATTGTATCTATTAATTATAATTTTGAATGTATTATATATTAAGTACTTAAATAGTAAATAAGGTTAAAGCAAATTTATTGTGTTGAGTTTTTAATTGTCTACTATTCAGAGTGATTTTCATCTCTCGAAAAGTATGTCTTTTATTCTGAGACATGGCGCTGAAAGACTTCAATTGGCAATTCAACCGGGTGAGCTTGTGTCGAAACATCATAGTTCATTACATTACATCTTTTATTTTCTGTTTACATTTCCAATTATTGCTCAACTACTTTTATGAGTTGCTACTTGCTCCTACTATAAATGCAATGTACTAATCTATTCACCTCTCACCTCTGCATTCAGGGTCCTCCATACATCATATGAAATTGATGTATGATGTATGTATCAAGTCATATAGCCATAGGGAAAGATTGTGAAATCATTGAATTACTGCTATTTTTGTGCTTTGGCAGAAGCATGCCGCACCATGCCTCTGACAACTGTTGTTGAAAGACGCATGCATAAAGGAGAGCTTGTCTTACCTTATCGGATACTCACAGAATCTCCGAAGACATTAACCCCGTCAGCTTGTTAAGCAACTGACATTAACTTATTATGACCTTGGTGATACTGTTGTCATATTCACTCAGCATCAGTATCTATGATGAAGCAAATGTATGTTATGGTCTTGTTTCAAAACAAGCATGGGCGTCTGGAGGGGGGTAAGGGGGCATCCCCTGGATGTTGCAAATATTTTACAAAGTAAAATTTTTGATTATTACATGATTATTACAACAGTCCCAACACTTGTTTATTTAGGTAAGTCCTTGACCATTATTTATTTTTAAAGTTGTCATGCGTTCTGTGTTCATGAATCAGCTTTTTTGAATAAATTCTATGCAAAAATGTAATTTGCTCCCCCTATACAACTTTTGACACCCTCCCCCCCCCCTTAGAAAAATTCCTGTGGACGCCCATGAAAATAAGGGCTCAACCAACTAATTGCTGCCTACTGTGTTGTTGCATTGCATTGGTGAAATTGGGCTTTGGTATCAGTTAAAGGCTGATCAGGCTGTGGATTGCTGGTCATTCCAAGTTCAGATGCTATATTTGTCTTTTGGTATTATGCGCAAGTTTTAAGGTGTATTTTATTATATTCGTTAGTATTTATGTAGTCAATGACATGAACGAATTAGTTTTAAGAACTTGCACAAGGACTCTTTACAAGGAAAGCTCTCAGTCAGTGAGCTACCATGGCAGACAGATATGAGTTTGTCATAGCATTTTTTTGTTTGCATCAGATGGATATATGTTCGTCGATGACCTACTGCAACATAAAGACCTAAGATCCTACAAGGAAGAAGACGTCAAGAGGGTCGTTAGAGATAATGATAAGCAGAGGTTCTTCCTCACTGAGGATCCTCAGACAGGTCGACTTAAAGTGCGGGCCAATCAGGGCCACACATTTGTGGTAGGAAAATTCATTCTTTATCGTAGAAATACCCATTTATCTAATAAATAGTTTTAATTGCTTTAAAGCTGTTGCCAGTTGCCAAGTGATTTATATGGCAACATTTCTAAGCTGTGCTTATATGGCTGAGGTGGATAAATTGTTGCAACCTGTAGTCTAGATTTTTAACTGGAGTCATCATGGTGAAAGATCAGCTTTAATGACCATGGGAAAAGTTAAGAATAAATTCCTGGCAGCTAGCAGATAAATAATTCCCAAGCCTCTTACAACTGGCAAGTTTATATAAGAAAGGGTAAAGAACCATAGATTTTGTACCTGTGATATCTTTAGAAAGTTACTGCTAGTGTTTCATTTCCAGTTGCAAACCTTCCATGCAGCTTTTGAGAAAAATTATTATTCTTCATAATGTGCCTGTTCCCGTTAGTGTAATTCCTACATTCCCAAAGCTGTAGCAAATTTTGTGTGTGACAACCCATTAACTTTTCAACATAAAGGTTATAGAAGAATATATGGTACATTAATGTGATGGTGAAAGAATTTGAGCAAAGCATGACTGTGCCAGAGATAATCCTCACAAGGTGTTAAAAATCAAAATTGACTTATTTATACTGCTCTTGGTTGGGCTGGACTTGCTGAATAATTATTGAAAATCGATTGTTTTTATCACAAAAAGTAAAAACATTACAGTTTTTTTACAGATGTAGATCTCTTGGCAGCTTTTGAGAAATCGTGAGTTAAAGTTTACCATAAAAGTAACACAAGTCGCTGGGCCTTGAATGTTTAAGAGAATATAGTAAGCTGGAGCATATTCATATGCCTCTGAGGCTGCCATCAATGAGATCTCAATTATAAAAAGTGGACCCTTATTAATTAATGAAAAACTTACATGACTTCATTATTTCAATAATAATCAATGCACACAACTTCAAATTAGGACACCAAGGGACATGTTACATTTGCGTTACAGGACATCATAATTAAACTGTATAAAAATACTTAGCAAAACTCTACATAGAGACTCACAGTTTGATAGCTAGCACAAGGCCGATAAATATAGAAAAAACTCATTTTGACCGAGTTAGAGCCTACTCGCCTTCTGAGCATATTTCTGAAAAATAAACTAACGTTGTACTTTCTCAGGGAAGGTCACATCCTAAAACTTTGAAATTTGATTTATAAACTGCAACTTGTCAAAGAATTTCACATTGTTAGGCTTTTTCAAACTCACAAACAGGTTTGTAATTGCTGTAAATTAATAGGTTTTCAGTTTTATTTTGTGTCATATTTTAAGCCTAGTGACTGCTCTTGGCAAGAACATACTACTGCTTTCATGCTGTCCCTGATGATTCAGCAAATATAGTAAATGACAATTTTCAACAGCAGTAGCCTGCCTACATGTGTGTGCAAGATATGCAGCTGAATCATACCCATTCTCAAGCCTTATGTCAACCCAACTTTCATTAACCGTCAATGATAACTTTTCAGTTTCCCATGGTTTAATATTTGTATGTTTTGACTGTGGCTGGTGTTTATAATTGGTGTTAGTATAACAGCATCTACCAGGTAATACACAGTTATTAGGTATAAGGTATCTTAAAAGTGATTATTACAGTACATCATATATATATATATATATATATATATATATATATATATATAATATATATATATATATATATATATATTCGTTTATTGAGAAGAAAAGACAGTCTGACAAAAACGCAGAAATGCTTACATGAGTGATAATGTATAATTAAAGTTCATTAGAATATTTTAGAATAAGCTAGTAAATATTTTTATATAATGATCTGGGAATAAATTGAGAGTTGTCCTTGGGTGGGAGAGTATGGTTGTGTGCTCTTGGTCTTAGTTGGTGAGAGGAGGGGGTCGGAGTGGAGGTAGGAGTTGGTGAAGTACATGCTTAGGGTTGTGTAATATGGAGAAAAGGAGTTTCGCATTGGCTATATTGACAAGTTCAGAGACTGTTGGAAAGGATTGTTCTAGGTAACCTAGGCATTTGGCTCTTTTTAAGAGTTTTTCATGAAAGACATCAGCTTAGCGTAAAATCAGGGAATCATCTACCTCGATGTCTTTGAGGTTGACTATGGTGTGACCAACTGTGGTAATTGTGCTTACAAAAGCATGATGGTTAAAGGGTTTAAAAATGAGCACAGGATTTTTAGATGGAAATTTATAAATTCTAACTGATAAATGGGACAAACGGATATGAAACATCAGAGATTTTTGAGCAATGCCGATGGAAGATGGTTTGCTGAGGTGGTAATGTTATCTATAGCATGTGCTTTTGAACAGGTTCCTGACTTGGATCTTGAGCCGATCACCAGCGCCACGGATACACCAACTGTAGTCCACGGGACTTATCATGAATCCTGGAAAGTCATTCAGAAACAGGTCAATGTTTATTCTTTTAGGATATTTATTCATTCATTTTATGGCATGTTCATTTAGTTAAGTGGCGAAGTGACCAATGATATTTGCCTTTTACCAGAGATATTCTTGATTCATGATGCTTCATGTGAAATTGATGTATTGTCAGGCAATGTAACCCATAATGATGCAAAGGAAGGTTTTCTGGGTGACACGGTGGTGTAGCGATATGTTCTGTGCCTTGTAACTGGAGGGTCACAGGTTCAAATCTACCTCAAACCACTGCGTAGCGACCCAGTACCATCGACGTTCTGTTGTATGGTTGTGTGCACTTCTGAACTTTGGAAGGAGGGCAGTATCAAAATACAGTTGTATTGTATTGTGTATTGTATTGCTAAAATAAGTTAGTAGCTGTTAATTGTATCTCACTAGTGCATGAATGTGTGTAACTGTTTCTTACGTAGTACATTTACAGTTTAGTTAGACGATGTAATATGTGAATGTGTGTAACTGTTTCTTAGTTAGTAAATTGTAAATATGTACTAACTTTGTTGAGCAAACATTTTAAAACTGACCTAAGATGCACTTGTTTAAATCTGTTAGATAGTCGTGCTTGCAGCACCTTTTTTAAGGTACTTAAAAGGCAATGTGTATGTTTTTATATATTTATTACACCGTCTAAATACATCTCTGTTAAGAACAACCATTTATTAAGAACAACCATTTGAATCATCTGTGAAGAAATGATTCTGAAATAGCTTAAAAACTTTAATGCATATGCCTTTAATGGTATTGATTATGTATGGAAAATTTATAGCATCTTCATGAGTGTTTCTGTAGTTCATTAACCATAATGATGCAAAGGAAGGTTGTTCTGGTTCTTAGTTGGGAATTTGTTCATCTGTAAACAAATTTATTATTAAAGCAATTTGTAATTTGCACAAAGTCACACAGAAGTGTGAATCAGCGGCACGGTTAGTCAGCTGCCTTGTGATGCAGTTAGATATCCAAACGTTTCAAGGCCAGTGAGAAAGTGAGCTTTGAAAGATGCTTAAGTAGCTAGAAGAGCTTTAATGCACGTGCATTATACAGCATAGAATTGTTAGAACAATTGTTGCAACCATGACTCAAGCACAGGCAAATACAGTCAGTGAAATACAGAACAAATCAGCGATATGTCTGTTAACAAGGTTTAACAGAACAAATGGTGGCCATTGTTACAATGCCCTTACCTGTTGTATCAAATAAGTGGCAAGAAAGCGACCAGGATCCCCTGCAACTGTAAGAAATCCAGCTGTTAGTTTACCTGGATATCCTCTATGTACATATGACTTCAATTATTTGCTCAATAAATCATTTATAAATTTAATTGGGAACGAATTTTAAATGCAAAATGAATTTTCTGCAGCTTTTGGCTCCTAGTCAGAGAATAGTAATACATATTAGACCTCGTAATAATTGGTCGTGTTTGCACAAATAGTATATGGCAAGCTGATGGACAATTGGTCAGCTGGAGCAATTCTCCTGTGTCTCTTGAGACTGGACCTGGTGACCAGTCTCTTGTGTCATATAGGAAGTTTTTGCTTTTTGTGCTTTAGGAATTAATGTACGTTTTTGCTGGTTTGCAGGGCCTGAGTAAAATGACAAGGAATCATATACATTTCAGTGTTGGTGAACCAGGAGCTGATGGAGTCATAAGTGGTATGTACTGCTTGTCAGTCAGCCAATTCTGCCTGTCTATGCGTCTTGTTGGTCTGTAAGATAGTTTTCTGTTATGTGGTAAGATAACTTTCATGTCAGCATTCAAGTCGTCGCCCAAAACCAGTTAACTGACCACTTCCCAGGTATAGGCTACGCAGGTTGAATGGCTGAGGTTAAGTCCTCGGTTTTGTTGTGTAAAGTCATGCCATTCTCTTATTTTCCATGTCCTTATGCACATGGAATTTTTACATGAAAGCAATTATATTATTTTAAATATTATTCCAGGTAATTTTTATAATTTGCAATGTAAATCTTGGCAAAAATCTTGCTACTTTAGATAACTTATACCTCTGATGCATGATGATGTAATATCTTTTGATATCCACCATATATTACTTGCATCAATCTTCATAATCGTCACCAGTTGCATGTCCTCTCTAGAGCAGAGTTTCTCAAACTGCACCGCAGCACACCAGTGTGCTGTGAGAGAGGTGTGTCGCCAAATTTTTATAGTAAAATACAATTTCATCTAAAATAACTAAATTACACCACACTTTTGCCTAGTTAAACAATTACATTTGTATAAAAAAACTTAGCCTAATATTTATGTAGCCAAACATTGCTTTATTTGCTGTAAATGCTAAACTAAAGCCTAATATTTATGTAGCCTGGCCTAACATTGGTTTATTTTGCTACAAATGCTAAACTAAAGCCTAATATTTATGTAGCCTAACATTGGTTTATTTTGCTGCAATGCTAAACCAAAGTGCCACCAGTCGACTGAACATAGATATTGTACTCGAATTTGAATACAGTAAATGTAGTGTAAACTGTAAAATAGTATAAATTACTATTACGCAAGAGTCCGTTGCGCAAGAGTCCACCATTAAGAACACAGGTGTGGCACGACAGAGATTTGCATTGCCAAATGTGCCACAGTCTGAAGAAGTTTGAGAACTAGAGCACTGCCTCCACAATATAGAGTAGGTTAACTTAAAGTATAACTGCATAACAGCTCCACTCCTTACACCTAGTAGCTGCTGTGAATGAAATAAATTATTGTACTTGTGCCCTTCCCTGCCACTGCCAGGCTACTTAACACTGGCAGAAGCTTAGGTGACAACAATAGTACTATATACCTATACACTTGGCAGATCAATCCAGGCACTCGTGCTTTGGAATAATGTCTGGAAACAGTAGATATTAATGTGGCCAGAAACCTAAATTGTCTGGTGTTAATCACAATTACTTTTGCCCATAGGCAGACAGCAATGTGGCCTTTCAAGGTAGTTGGACAAATCTGAGAGCAGACAGATAGCTACAGTGCAAGTGCCATCATGTTGGTCTTTGTGCTTTCTAGCTACACTAAGACGTGTGTAACTCACTAATGTATACATGGCCCTCTTAAACTGTAGTCTGTTAACATGAGGCCATGGCTCCCAAAGACCACATGTAAACGGTTAGAAATGGTTATGCACCGTACACTGATTTGCATGTAGAAATTTATTGAGAGCTCAATGAAGACCAAAATGTTAGAACCTAGTTTTGTTGTAAATGGAATTTTGTTCTTTGTAGGGATGCGTAGTTCTTGCGAAGTGATAATTTTCATCGATATGGAAAAAGCTCTGAATGGTATGCAGTTTCTTATATTGTTCATTTGTCACAAACGAAACAACTTACCACTTTATCTATAATCAACAACAAAATTAATTTATCAGTTCTACCAGAGATCAATATGCAAGTGCAGTTAACATTAGTGTGCCTGCCTTTGATACCCAGATGAAGTTGCAAATTTGATTTCTAGTATAAGTAAGATTGAAAGTTGAAAGTTAGTCCAATAACCAAGTCCAAAAAGTTACCATTCGATGTTGAAATCTGTTGTCATTTAATTTACTAAATCATTTAACTTGCTGATCTCAATATTATTTGCAGTAGTCTTTGCAACTGCACACATCTGTATTACATTAAGCAAACTAACCTCTCACCCAGACCTTTCTCCAATGCAGACATTTTCCAATAGCTTTCACTTCACTTGTGCCTTACTCTTCTCTAGTTTGCAATCTTGGAACCATCTTCAACAAAACTTACCTTTGCGAACCACTTCACTCAATTATCATGCTCATCCTCCTTTTCTGTAACATGCATAAAGCATAATATTCATGATCTTTGTTGACTGCACCCCATACTTGATTATAAGATTGCCTGCACAGCAGCCCTCATTATTCACTCCAAGCTCAACTACTGCAACTCCATTTTCTGTAACATAGGCTCATCTCATAAAAAGCATCTACAATCCAAAAAGCTCTTGCTTGTGCAGTCATCAAAACTTCCAAACACCACCACGTAACTCCAGTTCTTAAATCATTTAATAGCCACCTCAGTTATTCACTCCAAGCTTACTTTTCTATAACATTGACTGATCTCAAAAAAACATTTTACAATATAAACTAGTAAGAACACTCTTGCCTGTGCAGTCATCTGAACTCCCAAACACTGCCACATAAGCCCACTTCTCAATTCGCTTAATTGACTTAAAAAGTCCCTCGGTGCATTCATTGACATGGTTTAGATTCACATTACATAACATATTTCATCCATAGTAAGAGTCTGTCAAAATTCATAACCAATTAAGTCGGGCATTCTTCAGTCATTTTTTACATTAGTAATTCGGTAGATAGCTGTTAAAGTGATTTCTGGTAATTATTTATTCTTGACTGCTTGTTTGATCAAAGTTCAGTGTTCAAGGCCTGCTTACTGTTCTAAAAGTCGCTCATTCTATGCCACTCTAGTCGATCATACATTTTGCCAGTGCTATTTTTCTGGAAAAAAAGGCTCCAGAACGGAACAATAGGTTCCGGAACGGAATAATTATAGACGGGCTAAAATCCCGAGAAAAACGGGATTGGGGGTTGGAGGGGTCTCAATAAACACTGAAAACAGTTCAGAACACTGAAATTAAATTAAAATAACTATATTATTGTTTTTATTATTAAAATAAATAAATTATTTTTTAGTACCTGAAAAAAGTTGCCGGAACGCCGTTCCAGCTGAAAAAAGCACTGCATTTGGCATTCATTTTCAGTTACCACGTTGTCTTCCTGTGATCAGAGTTGTACATATAATGTAAATGACTAAACGGGCTATTTTAATTTTTTTCAGATGGACTCAAGTTCTTCAGATCGGCCAACAATGTCATCCTTAGCGCAGGTGATGACAAAGGAATCGTGGCTCCGAAATACTTCAAGACTGTTGTTCAGCGTAGTCCTCGTAAGTCATTGAACGACAAGGCGAAATTATTTTATCATGTCAAAACATAACACACACTCAATGTCAAGTGTTGGCCAACAAGCAGTTTGCAGCCAGATGCCCTGCTAACCACTCTCGCCCCCCCCCCCTTCTCTTAACACAGTCTTTCGCCACTTCTGAAGTGCTGTAGAGGTTTCTTGTTTAATAAGCTTTATTAAGACATTTAAGTGAATTATGTAGGGATTTTGTAGACCGGATCACTGCTAAGTGAAACTGTCGTCAGTTATAATTGCTTTTTTATGTAAATACTAGAGTTCACTGTTTGTACTGTTTCATTTTATGTAAAGCGCTCCTGCTTTAGATCAGTTACATAGCCATGCTTGCAGTACTTTTGAGGTACTTAAAGGCAATTTATTACTTGTCTTAATATATACATACATAAATGCATAAGCTTGTGTGGCATAGGGAGAGATTGATGATATGCATGTATGCTTGTCATCAGAGGTTCAAATCCTGATGCATCTTGTGAAATTGAGATTTTGTTGTTTAGTCACATAAGGGATTGCTGCTGCTACATAAATTATTTAGAGTCTGGATTAAATTTTATCTGTTTCTGATTGTACTCGTATTCACCTGCTGTGTTGTTTTGATGAATGTTTTAGGGGTGAAACTGATGTAGGCGTTGAATTCGATTATTCGTTCCGTCATCTCTATTTCGACATCCTAACTGAGATTACATCAGCTCAAGACCAATAAGAAACTGGTGTTTGCCTTCCAGATCTTCATTTAAACGTTTAATTTTACTTCTGTGACTTCATTTGCGAGTTCAGTCAGCTTGAGTTGGATGTTATTTTGCCACTCCTTTGCTTGTAGGTTTTAATGTGTCCCTGAAAGACGTTGCATTCTTGTCCGTCTGGTTTGTCTCAAACATCTTGTATATCATTATGGCCCTCTTAAGCTGTGGTCTGTTTTGTCTTTTGGTTATGTAATCTTCTACGTCCTTTCAGCTTGTGTTTACCTGCTTTCTCTTGTTTTACCATTTTGTTCTTTTTATAATGAACGAAGTCCTGTGTTACTGTGGCCCAGTATGTCATGTCCAAAGTTTAAAAGCAAGGTACTAGTTGAAATTGTTAGATTGTACGTCAAGTGCCTCTGGATGCTTGCGTAAGTTATGCACAGAGTAGACCAGGTATAATGAGTCAAACGTAGGTGCACTGCATGGATTGACCCATTTACTGATGTCATAAATAATCGCACTAGATGAATGAATATATGGTGACCAAAATCTCTCCAAGTTTTAAACTTATCCTTCGTTGCAAGGCTCTGTTGCCCACAGGTAATCATTTGCATGGGATCAACCCAAAGCGAGTCATTCAAATGCCGGCTCATCTTCTGACGCTCGTTGTTGTAGATAATGACCGTGTTAAGGAAATTGGTATTGAATACGCACTTTAAAATGGAATTTGCCAGTTGAACTTGTAGGCCTAATGTGCTGCCAGCCATTTCGGAGACAGAGTGCATGAAAGAACTGCATGGTTTAACTAGTATGCCTGTTATTGTTGAAATATTTAGTAAAAGGCTTATTTACGACTCTTTTAGAAGAGTGGAAACAACTATTCACAGTATAATTTTCAGCATCACTGCAGGTTACATAAACCTGCTTTTGTCATAATGCATTGTTTGTCGAAAATCATTTAAACCATTTAATTTAAACCTAGAATTAAATTTTCTGCTGCTGCCTTTTAAGTTGCTGGCATCTAAGGCCATGTAAACAAACATTTTACTGGTAACTTACACACAAGCAGAAGCATTTCGTGTTTGATAATATTCATAGTTCAGTTATCATTTGTTAATTGCACCCAAAACTCACTGCTTACTAACCTAAAATGATGTTAGATTTCATCTAGAACAGCAAGTTTATCTTTAATGAAAAGTGTGTATTAAAAGCGACTGGGAAACCAGTGCAGCTCGTTATTAAAGAAGTGATAACTGGAAAAGTCACCATTTGTGGGTTCTTGCACACGCATCGTATCGTATCGTATCTAGTAATTTATAAGGCGCCTCTCGCAGTATAAACTATTCAGAGGCGCCCTCAGTGCATGAGCCCCGTGGAAACAGAAACGTCTTGAGCAAGCGAGTAGATGCAGAGGAGATTCCCATCATGAGCTTAGTTCGAAGTCGAGATGGAAGACCATTCCAGGCAGAGGGACCTGTTACAGCAAAAGCTTGACGTTGGGCCAGAGTGGTCCTAGTATGAGGGACAAAGAGATCAAGATGGCCAGTAGAGCGCAAAGGACGAGCAGAAGTTGCAGAGAGAGGTTGCCGCATAAGGTCATAGCACACAACCAGTTGAATCCCATCCAAGGTTGACAACTAGTTTAATGGTCCATGTTGAGATGGAAGATGATGGCCAAACAAGGTGTCCGCAACATGGTTATGCTTTTCAAGGGGCACACTGTGTCCAGATATCTCGAGACATGAGGTCTGTGTAGGAGAGTTAATAAACTAAGCATAAACTAAACACAAGTTTCAAAGTGGAGTTCTTTAACTGTAGTGTAATGATGTTAGCCACCTGGTTGGTCACAGAACCTCTCCATGGTGGACGGTCAATGCCACTCCAAAACTCCTTGCCAAATTGTGATTCCTGGTCACAGATGAGATATATTGTACAAAACACATAGTCCAAACGAGAACTAGTAAACCTTATGGGTCAACCAGCTCAAAATGGTGGTCAAAGTTTGGTAATTGGTATCTGAATGCCAGCTAAAAACACGAAATCCAAAGCAGGCTTAGAAAGTAACTGGAACACAGATAATGATTTGGTAGAAGTGTGAACACAGAGTTCTCAAGACAATTTCGTGTCTGGCAAAATAATCCAAGTCTAAAATGAAACGCATGTCAACAACACCAAACAGGATATAACGTCTCAACAGAGACTGTCTTGGTAGAAGCATGAACTTGCACTGAGTTACAGCGTTAATTCTGTGTATGAAACGCTAATCTAAAATCAATTGGACACATCAACAACAGCCAACTTGGATACAATACACACAAGTCACAGAAGAAATATATATTATTAACACACAGTATTGGGGTCAATGGGGCGAGTGGTTTAATCACAGAGTGTGGCTTCAAGCATCGAGATGGTCACCCCATAGGGACTGAGCAACTTGTAACTGCACAATTGCTTAGTAATATTAAACCGATGCTTCTTCATTAGACAGCAGTACTATTTTAATATACAAAATTATATTACAGATGCAAACTGATATAAAAAAGACCGCGAGACAACTCGAAAGACTGATATAAGATATTAAAAACCAACTGGTGTTACAAAATGCAATTTATTATTAGTAAGTAATCTGACCAAAATCTCTCTGTATACAGTCCCATAAAATGGCAGTATCAGCCAAGTCAACAATCTTGCGATCAGTAAAACTAGTAAATGTTTTTGTTGCCCATAATTATGGCTATGATGAAGGCATGTGATTGCTGCAAGGTTTACAGCTGCCATAGTTCAAACATATTAATTTACACATTAAGCAGTTTATATCAAATTAATACCTTAAACTGTTTCTAAATGGTGGTTTGTGTGAAGATGATTTGAACTGTTCAATGAAGAGGAAGCGGAAGACACATTGCAAGCAAGAGGTGGAGTCCAAGTCAAATGATATAAAACCAGCAACACCTGGATGCTGAAGTTTGTGGACAATTATAGAGCAAGCTGGTGAAAGCAGATAGGTGGTTTGATGACCATTTGAAAAAATTGGCCTTTCAGCGACACTTCTTGGATCAAATTTTAAATTTCACAATCATAGCTGAGCCATGTAACCCATGATTTTTACATTTATGTATAGCGTTGATGGTGCTAAGCAGTTGTGTCCCACCGCTAATAGAATTCACATAGGGACAGTCTTGGAGGGGGCTTCAACCTCAACAGTCTGTAATTCTAAATGAATGCCCAATGAATTGGCTACTGCATTTGCATTAATAGTGAAAACTATTTATTTCAGCGTTGTGCAACCTATAGGAAAGGTAATCCACATCTTGGATTTCTGTTGGTTGCACCTCCAGTTTAAACACCCTACAATTGCACCTTGGAGAGCTATTGCCAACGGAAATGCCTAATGGTATATCACTAGACATCAATGACTTTCCTACCCTGGCATGCCAGCTGAATGACATTGTGAGACAATGTAGTTGTGTAGTAAAAGCTTTGTGGGTCTAGCTTGCACTCTCAAGGGAGAGAGCATAGGTTACCACGAATGCAACAAATACTGTGCAACTAAGGTTTATTGATGACACTGTTAGTTTAACGGAGCAGCAGGTCTTTATGTTTGCATAAGTTTCAGAGTTTTCATCTTGCTTGCTCTTTGACGCTTCGCTCTCTTCGTAATAGGAATGATCTGAAAGATTTTGTAAAAACAGTAGTAATGCTTATGTAAGTGACGATAAGGTAATTGTTACTTGCTACCATCAACTTTAAAATGCAGACAATAGTCATGAAGTTGAAAGATGCTTAGGGGTAGCACAAACAGGGCCAATGTCAATAACATCTGGATAACCTTTTCTAACATGTTACGTGGTTTGATAAGGAATTGTTGACTGTGCGTGCTGTGTTGGGGATTTGAACCCTGGAAGCAGAAGTGAAAAGCAAATACTCTAGCAATATGCTACCATGTTATAGTAGTACAGGTAACATGTCATAGTAGTATAGGTTTTCATTCACTTGGGCTGGATGGCTATAACCCCTACTACTCTCCACTGTTCCAGGCACGCTCATGTTTCTTCATATTGCTTGCCTCTTCTTTCATGTATCTTATGGTCATACAAGCTTCATTAGAATAAAAATGATACTATAACTAGTAGCAGTGATTGATATTTACCTAATCTTTAAAAAAAATTTATGCCTCTACTTCAGTTGGTTTAACTGATCAACCTTGTTTGCTCTATTATGCCTGCATAGTGCATACATACATACACCACAAGTATCATTTATAGCCTGGGCTTAATGTTACCTAAGGTACAATTTCATCTGGTAACCCGCCAGATCCACTTGGCCTTCCTGCTAGGATGCCCACTGTCTTCTCCCTCTGTCAAGTCTAGCTATTCAAACTCTCAGCCTTATGAATTGTTAACCTTTGTGACAATTAACATATATTAATATAAACATTACTGCAACTAGCATAGCTATATGCTTGGCTATCCTCTCATTGTTTCAAACATTTACTGCATGGCCAACAAAAGCCTCTTCTGGGGGCCAATTTTTTTAAATATGGATTGGCCATTCTAGCCTGGTACATGATGGTTTATTGACAGTCGCTTGGAGTTTGCATCAGGGGTTCAAAACCTGGCATCGTGTAGCATAGCATTTGTTTTTAAACTCTCGACCTATTAGTAACAACTTAAGCGGTTCTTGGATTGGCATTTTGAAGTATATGCATCCATTAGGAAGGTCAGTCAGAACTTGCTCATCTCTAAAATGTTCCTCCAACCCCAAAACTAGACTTGATCACCTTGGGTCCTTGCAGTGACCACATACCTACCTAGAGTTCAGAAATTTGGACTGATCTTCAAGACTAAGACTACGTTGATTTCTAGAAACTTGCTTGCTATTTTACAAAAAACAATTTTTTAAAACAGCTAACACTATAGTTAAATAAATAGACTGACCACAAAGACATGTTGTAGTATTTGATCGCAAGGTGTCACATTCTTTCACATCGTTGCAAGGTGGATTAGTACCTGAACAAATGAAATTGCTCCAAACTATCGAGTAATCAAACCTTGGTACTAAGGTCAGTTAGTTATTATGCATCAACAAATGCAATGCACTACTCTACATGCCTCATAAAATGCTGCCCATATATATATATAGAAACGTTTCCAGTTTAATCTAATATGAGAAATTCCCACAAATGTGTTACCACAGTACACAAGGTATTGATGGTTACTTCACAGTACGGTAAACTACTAACATTAACAAAATTGGCTACTCTTGTTAGCAATGTATATTGATCTACTCTAGTGAATAAGGAAAAGCCCTATAACAATGAGAGTATACTAAAAACAACTGAGAAATCATTGCACCTCATTGTTAAAGTATTAAAATACTGTGATATTGTTCAGAAACCGATACAATATCACGTGTCTAATGCAGAACTTACACATCAATAAACACATCATCAGCCTAAAAACATAGTGCAAGGTGTAAGCGCTTTATGATAACACTTGAAACTGCCATTGGTAATCTGCTACACAATTAAGGGAAAAGAGATTCAAGCATCAGTACCTGTGTACGTAGCTTTCCATATTGAAATGAGGACTTTACAATGTCAAGAAGGTACAATGCAATATTAATAATTACTCCACCCACACATTTAGGTCCTCATAACCAATTTCTACCAAAACATGCAAAAATATAGCATTAATTAATAGCTGTAATGTGCTGAACTAGGTGTAAAGTAATTGTGAGTGAAGGATAGATTACAAGCCAAACTTACGACAGAGGCCATTTTCGACCTTTGGATGAGCTGGTGGGCACTGTGTCCCTGGCTGCCCGATTCTGAACGGTTGGGCTGGAACACCTCCTGCTGAAAGTCTGTTGCCCCTACAGTGCAATGCCACATGCTTAAGATATTAAATTTACTAGAGTATTAAAATAATAAGAACAAAAACAGATGAAACATGTTTGGTCACTCAATTTTGATTTTCCTCTGCCCTCCAACAGCCACCGTTCATTTGGCCCTCAACTAGCAACCAGTTGTCCTTGGCACAATGTAAGTCACATAATTGTATGAGACCAATCAGTAAGGCTGTCTAGGGCAGCCCTTCATACTTTGTATAACAGTCTTTTCATGGTAGAAGTTACTTGCCTAAATTACAAGCTACACTACACAATTATAAATTTCCAGTAACAACAACAATAATAATACTGTCCGTCCATCTGTGAACAATGCCACTGCATTCAGAAGCACATTTCAGATGACTGCAGAAACTGGGACGAGGCCTGATGTTTAAGAGACAAATCATATTCTACTCCTGCCTATGGCATTTTAATTCCTCAGAGATCATTTCTATATTGATCAGGTGAAAACAATAATAATATTAATAATAATAAATTATAAATAATAACAATCTTTCATCCTGGTACTGAACTGATCGGGTGGTATATTCTTCTTGGGTTGGTCTGCCTTTTCTCAGATCCAGCACTGCACTATTGTGTTTATGATAACTTTCCCAATAATGGTCTCAAGAATGGGAAGAGGTAAGATTTTCCACATAAATTTAATTGTTTCTGAGAGATCATTTTAACAAATGTATAAAATAAAAATATTACATAACATAAAAAAATCACTCACCATTACAGATAAAAATTACCTAGCACTTAATTTGCATACAATCGAAAGTGTTCAATCCTATCACGGTTGAAATTTCTAATTCTATGACAGGTAAAAATAAGCTTAATGCCTGCAAGAATAAAATTAATGAAACATACGCAGGCGAGTAATTGCAGACAAGATTGAAGACATCTTTATCCATTCTGTCTCTTGCCAAGTACGTTGGACAATGCACAATGGCACATCCCAGGTAGATGCTCTCAGCCCAAACCACCTGTTAGTCCATTCAGAACATGATCAATGTATATGCCAGTATTTCAACCAATGGTTGCTAATCTAATATAATCTACTGAGTTGTTTAGAGCCATTATCAATGGCTCTAAACAATGGTTGCTTATAGTGAAATCACAATAAAACAATCATGATACCTTGGAAAAGCCAGTTACACTGTACTTCACTTCAACCTCACTTAAATTACATGAATGGCATTATGGCAACTTAATTGGTGTCAGTCCTCGACTGTATACTGGAAACGAAAAGCTACTAAAAGCACAGGCATCTACTGGTAGTCATGTTTCTGACCAGTCACTCCATGTATAGCACCCAAAAAATTGTCAACCGCTTCACTAACTGTTTGCTATTTACGGTCTTGTTCATGCATAGTGCTTTTCTGTATTAATTCACAAGTATATCAATTACCTACCTACCTTACCCATCTACCTACCTACCTACTTCCAACTGAGAACTAAAGTTGACAAAGGCAAGTTACAAGAAATGAGCTACTGTATTTCCTTAAAACCTCTTTATTGGTTATGCCTCACCTGCTTGTAATGCCTGCATTTGTCGACCTGATTGCAAAGCAATTGATTAGTGGAGGTGTCTACCATTTTCTCATTGTAAAAGTCTTTAATGGCAGCTTCGACGTTGTATGACCCTGTGTTTACAACATGAGTAAAGTTACTGGTAATTGCTTATTAAATAATAAATATAAATGTTAACAGCACAACACTCGTTTTTCCCTCTACAGAAAATACCAGAAGCATGGAGTCTGTTTGCCTATATAAATGCACAAACATGGCCACTGCAAAGTAAGGACAAAAAAGCCATAATATGTACCTATGTCAGATATGGTCCTCAGAGACATGGTCTTGGTAAATATTGAAGAATCTTTTAGCACTTGTAAGCAACAAGAATTAAAATATAGAAAAACACGTTCTTTGCTTGAAAATAATAATTATAGTTCTGCATTTACAAATGGTAAAGCCAGTTTTACTAAAGCAAAGAACTTGCTCAATATCCATACAGAGTGGCCATATCAGAGGATGTTCCAACCTCCACCTACTGCCTTAGAAGGTGACAGCTGAAACCAATTGGCTACCACGTCACAAAATAAGTCTTCAATTTCTCAGTTTGATATGATACAATAGGATTCCAACCCCAGATTGAATAGGGATGTGCTGTAAAAGATGGAAGGTCATGTGAGGTAAGACATTAGTACCGGTACTCAAAGGCATAAGCATTGTGTATGATTAAGTATAGGCATGACAATAGTAACCTAAACCAGACAACCTTTCATACCTGGTTGTATGGCTCAACAGTATGACAAGATGTCCTAGCATCATAGCAGACACTGTTGCAACATGGAGGTACATGTATAAGAGTCTAATGACTCTAATCCAAAAGAAGTTAGGGTGGGAACTAGTGTTCTTTTCCGTAGCCACATTCTAATTCCAGCCACAAGCAAGCAATTCCTAAAGCAAGCCAAATATTTATAGTGGTGACCAGTGAAAAGAAACAAAAATAACAATGACATACAATGTGCATATGCATTAATAATTACTGACCAATTCTTGACCAAATGTTCTGCCCAATGCCCACATCTGGGTGTTTGTATTCGTCAGGTATGTCATCTGCAAAGCCTTCATCATACCGACATTTTGATGCCCAAGACAAAGCAATCTTCTCCAGTTCCAAACTCCACACCTTTTCCACAATATAACAGCATACTAAACAACAAAAGCATGCAGCTGTAAACATAGCTGACCTATAATTATCAGTTTTAAATTGTCCTAAAATGTTGGTTCTCATTCAAAAAGCATTCCTAAACAGAAATATTCAGAAAAGCACAAATTTGTTACATGTTAACTCTAAAGAAGTCTGCTTCTCTGATCTGTAAGAGGCTTTGATGTACAAAATGTGGCAGAGGTTTTCCTTGGCTTAATCCTTTTCATTTCTTGGCTTTCTTTTCAAGTCACATTCCTTAGAGATGAATCACGAGAGTACCCAGTAGCATAGCCAGGATTTTACTGTAGGGGTGTGTACTGTAGTCTGCAGAGGACCTATAGGTGGGCTAATGGGGCGATCTCCAGAGGCATAGAATTTACACAATCACAAAATCAACTTTCTCGATCTACCACTTTCTTATTTTAACTGACTCACAGCGTAACGTGCAAGGCTGAAACAAATCGCATTAGAAAGAGTATCTATAATGAACCTATGAACTATCTATAATAAACTTATATAGCGCCCCTTCAAGAAATCTATTAAGTGGCACTCCCGACCCAGGCTGTCAAAAAGAAAGATTTTTAAGAAGGCCACAGAAAGTACCTGAGAGGTCCCTACGAAGGGAGTGAAGGGAGAGAGGGAGGTCATTCCAGACGGTAGGATGTGACGGGAGGCAGTATGGCAGGATGTGACAGGGTGTGTACACACCTTATGCACCTCGTATGGCTATGCCACTGAGAGTACCCTGACAGTTTGGTCCATCATCATTTGCCTTTGAACCTCTGATCATGGAGTGCTTGCAAATTGCAAGGACAATGTGCAATTGTGTATTGTTACATTGAGAAAGTTCTATTCATAATTAATAATTATGACTATTCAATTTGTCATTGATCATTATAACTGAACAGGTTGGATCTCCAGTCCACGGTTATAAATCGTTAGGTTAACCATTCTGTCATTGTAAAGGAAGGCTGTCAAAGGTTGAAACAAACGTGTTCAATGGTACATAATAATAATAATTTGTTTTTTAATTAAGAGCCTGCAAACGCACTGCGCTGTACAATGAACATACATATAGTAGAAACGGCAGCCTTACATACATGTATATAGTAGAAGCACACGATAACAGTTTTACAGGAGTCGAATATAACTGCTTTTAAGCGGCAGCCACATGGCGCCAATCATGGTCTACATTCATTTAACCACTGCCATCTAGCGAGTGGAAGGCTGAAAAAACCTTACGGGGTCTACCGGGTTCGATCTTGGTACCTTCAGCTCTTCACGCCCGTGTGTTATCCATTACTCTACGGACCCCCCTGCACAAACATTGGTGTTACTGGGTCAGAAGCACTGCTGAGGGGTTTCTCCGGTTGTCCTATAAATTTCCATTTACATTATTACTCAGTAACAAAATAACTTTTTGAATAGTAAAAAACTTGATTTTATTACTGAAAAACCTCGGTAACATTTCATTTTGAACAAGTTTCCTTGTGCTCCGTCTGTTGAGCTTAAAGAAAGAAGTTCGAAGTTTCTTGTAGCACTAACCATGTGGATGATGTTTGACGCTTGTGGGTTGTCAACCACTCTCCTCCAGTGATTGTGTGCCACCAGTAAATCTATCCTCTCCTGGTACGTGAGGCCACTTTTCCCCATATGTACGTCTCGCTTAGGCTTCTTCGCAATGCCCAGTTCTTCACCTTCCGAATTAAACATGACAGATTTATGGGCTGCATGGTTATTGCACCGATGTATGTGTCTATTGTAAAGTTTTAATATGTTCCCCGCCCGAATTTGTAAATTTTCATTGCCGTTCACCATTTTCCTCGAAGCACTGTCACTCACACCTTTTAACAAAAGCGCTAAAAGTAAAATGCAGCCAGTAAAAGCTGTCATTTCAAGTTCGACGCAAAAATTCACAATTTTAAGCAGCCACGTGCTGTTATTCCTATAAGTTTCGTTTTATCATACTCTTAGGCCGATGTTAGAATATTAATTTGAAACCTGCGAGAACATAGTTGGGTGACGATTTACCATACATGGTTTTTAAATACGATAACAACCATGACATCACTGCAGGTCTTATCCCAAAGACCTATTATCCATATAGATTCCTTGGTCTTATCCTATCCAATCCTAATTCCGTAAATGTTTGTTGTTTTTATAGTTTAATGCACTTTCAACATTACTTAACGTTTTGTTTTCGACCAATTTTTATTGCTGATAATGTTATCACTAATTTTGCTGAAGATGTAGCAAGCTTTACTTTTAAAGTTAAACAAATATATAATTGTGTAGACGTTCACGTACAGTTTCAGTTAATAATAATAATAATAATCTTCGTTTAATATCTTCAAACTGACAATAACGCAGTATGATTACAAATCAGTATGAACGGATGATCACAAGTTATTACAGGAGTCGAATTTAACTGTACACGGCAGCCATACAAGGCGCCCATCACGTCCTACATGTTAGCCAGATTAGTTGGTCAAATTGGAAATTTGGACAAGCTTTATATTGTAACTAAAATGCCAGATATAAAGATGGTACAGAATTATTACAAGTGTTCAAACATTTCATACACACTCTTGTACAAAATCACAATTTATATTGTTTAATAGCTGGTTTGAAACCGGTTTACATCCCGCGTTACATCGCCTTCGCTTGTGGTTAAATAACTGGACTATATATCGGCCTAAATTTAATGACGTATTTGTAGATATCGATGGAGCTTGAACAGCGTGGCGCCATCATGTGAGTGAAAATTAAGTGCTTATTTGTGTTACGATTATATTTACAGATCAATTCTGAAGTTTCCATATATCGCTATAGCTGATCATGGGTAAATATGTCTTTAGTCAGCTGGTAAGTTTTAGTATCTTTCATTATTGCTAATATTAGATTTACCTTTTCTGGTCGCTTAGTGAGTGATGATACGACAGATCGTGTACAATGTTCCCGGTCCATCTAAATACCCCAGGGCCGAGTGGAGGAATTTTGCGAATCAGCTGCTGAATTAAGACAAGAGCGTTGAAATGGACTGTACTGTTATTACGTATTTGACACCTGACCTGTCACAAAAAAATCAACAAGCTGTGGATGCTTTTAGTTACAAGTATCATTGCATTGCAACATTTTGCGAATTTCACACGGTAACAAGAATGTAAACGCTGAAACATTTGTGTAAACGGAAGTTTGTATTCTGAAGATTATAACGTTAAGCCAAATAAAAGGGCATAGGTCCAAGAAAATGTCCTCTGGCTTTGAGAGCTTCGAATTTCAGATCATTAAAATAGTGATAATGCATGTCGTTCAGATGCAGAATTTACACCTAAAGTTGCGTTTTTTCTCCTTGGAGTTGCATGTAGTATCCCTAGATAGCAGAATACAGGCCATTGTTAACCAGTTGTAACATGCTAAGGGCACAGCTAGTTTGCCCTGGGCAGTTTAGCTTAGTGATGGTGACAATGCTACTGTAATTTTTGTTAACCCTGATGACATACCTGACCCACAAGAAAATATTACAATCATTTTTGCAAGACCCACCCTCTGCCCTTTGACTTGAAATGCAAGTGATTAATAAGTTCAACTAGTTCAATTTTTAATTACTGCAGAAATATATAGTTAACAATCACTTTTAATGTGTTCTTGTATTCTGCATCTTTCTCTGCAATGAACTGTCCAGCTAGATGTGCTGGGTAATTCCATAGCAGTAAGACCACTTTTTACCTGGGTTTTAGGTTGAGACCAAATGGAAGAGCTTGTCCAAATTACCAAGGAAACCTCGGAGCATAGTGGACCACAACAGCAAGTCTGGCAACCTGATAAAATCCTCCGATGATTCTGTTGAGCCTCTAGAGGTAATTGGCTTCTTTAATCTATTGTTGTAGTGTAATGTGATCACATAACGCATTGTTAGATGTGACATTGGTTAAAGATACTCTTTAATAGTCAAAAGTTAGGCTATTTAAAGATCTATGCTATTTACTAAGCAAAAAACAAGATTGACAACTTCATTGACAACTGACATTGTAAAGCAGCATAGAATTTGCTTGTTATCTACAAAGCTATATGAAATTGTCAAAAATACATTACATATGTCTAATAACTTCTGTCGAATAACTTTGTCCATTGAATAGGTCTCTTCGTGTAAAGCCATAAATTTCTTGGTCAGTGACCAAATGTGCTCTTGACTGGTTTCTAGAAGTCAAGCCTTTTCTTGTAACCACTTGGCTATGTTACAGTTTGATCACACTAGTTTCACAAGTCAGGGTTTTCAGTTACCAGTGATGTCGACTCTGCTCTTATTATATGTCTTTAGTAACTAACAACAGTCCTTAACACACAATTCACAAGGAACTGAGGCATAAAGTCTTTTGATAGAGACACAGATATAACAAAGGCAAACCACACCCTTCTCTTGTGAATTCATATGCAAGAGGAATTGTGCATTTGAATTGATGCTGACTTGGACACCAGGGAAATGAGCAGCTGATAGAAACATCCATCCAAAAATTACTAATTACCTAACCGTGACAGATACAGAACAGAGCCAAAGGTACGCTGGAAATAAACCAAGAGTTGCTAAGTTGTCAAAGCCAATCCCTTCAGCATAAACAGTAAGCTTGCTTTGTTGTCATTTGTGCCAGGCTTTTGGCTACAAGCCAGGTGTGAAGCCAGTCTCAATTGCAGCCGCTGGGTCGTTCTGTGCTAACAACGACAACACGAAGACCTCCGACGACTCTCAGACACCTTCCTTACGATCATCCATAGCCAAAGGAACGTCAAAGACACGCTCTCGAACGGTCGTGACGCACAATCTGCGACGCCAGACGAAGACTCATCAGGATCGTGTCCTCCAGACGCTGCACAGGATGCACGAAGAGAACAAAGCATTAGCCGCTGAACGGATGGCTACCCAGAAAGCCATGCACGAACAGAAAATTGCTTTGTTTGGCCAGTTTCTCGATGTCCTTAAGGCAGCCACTGCCAATAGCAACAGTTCCAACAGTAACTCCATTGATTCTTCTTAGCTGCTACAGAATTGCCCCAATTGCATTTATGTTGTTGGCAGAACTGACAGACTATTTAAGAAAATGATTGTAAGCGTTAACCAAAAGACTATAGAAGAAAATGGTTATTAGCTTTCATCAACAGAGATTTGAAGCGAAAAAGCTTTCACTGACTGTTGAAGAAAAAACGGTTGTAAGCTTTCACCAACAGGCTCTTGAAGAAAACGATTAAAAGCGTTAACTGAAAGAGTACTGAAGACAATAGTTATAAGCTCTCGTCAATGGACTACCACTGTTCGTAGGCTTTCACCAACAGACTCTCGACGAAAAACGATTCTGAGCATTAACCGAGAGTTGTGAAAACAATAGTTTTAAGCTTTCAGCAACGGACTGTTGTTCGTAAGCTTTCAGTGGCAGAACACACCTGAAGAAGAAAATGGTTCTAAGCTTTCACTGACAGACTGTTGAAGAAATTGGATGTTGTTAGCTTTTATTACCACAAACTGGACCTAGACAAAACCGGTCCCACCTAATTTATAGCAAAATGACTCACAGTCAGATGAGTGGTTGTCTGTTAATATTGAAACACAGTTCAATTTGATTTTTTGAAGTCAGATCTGCGATGACTCTCCATTGCTTGCCTTCATATAACTTGGGCAAGTTATTAACTCATCTATGTGTATAAATGTGACTCTGATGAGATGTTGTTTCTGGTAATCCATTAGAAATCTTTTAACTTCTCAACAAAGAGTTGAGAAGTTTAGAAAATAAAAATAAATATGGAGCAGCAAGTTAAACATGTTTAAGACATTTAACAGCTATTTTACTGACATCTTGCTTGTCTTGTGCTTTTCCTGTGGCTGCTAGAAATGGCTGATTGACTAGTTTCAAACTCCAGACCAATGCAGATAATATTACAAATCAAAGTTAGATTTATCTACTAGAGTTTGAAATTCAAAGATTAAAGATGTTGAAGACAGAAGATTCTAAATAACTCTACTGTTATCAATTACACTCTTGTGAAGTGTACGAGTAATACATACCAGAGATGGGTAACTAATCGATTACATTCTAATCGATTAGACAACAGCTAATTCCAAATTTAATCTATTAACTATCGCCTAATCCTAATTCTAATTGATTAGCAATGTTTAGCTAATTCTAATCGATTAAATTTTTTTGAAATTATGTTCAGAACGAGTTCATTAAGAATGAGTTTATTAATAACTAGAGTACTTACTCGTCATAATGATGGAGAGGGATGGAGGGAAGGAGTTAAAGTGCCGTCAGTTCCCATTAATGCCCACATTCGCAATGACTGTTAATAAGTGGCAATGACTGTTAACAAGTCGCAAGGACAAACCTTCGACACATGGGACTTTTTTCACATGGCCAGCTTTGTGTTGCATGTCGGAGATGATATGCCGGAAAATCGACTGCAGTTGGCCTGTTGCCTCTGCATCGACTTCAACCACTAAGGGGCGGCTGTTTCGCCCTTAGTGGCTGCCCCCTAGTGGCTGCAGTCGATGCATGCATTGACTGGAGTTGGCCTCTGGCGTCCGAGGAAGCACGAGTCAGAGCGTTAGTCTACAGTGACCGTAGTGAAGCAGCATATTGGTATATGTAGGGCGGGAGTCCGACTGCTGCAATCGATGCATTAGTGGCTGCCCCCTAGTGACTGCAGTCGATGCATGGGGCTAAAGCCCCATGCACCGGTTGGAGTCGGTCTCTGGCCTCCGAGGTAGCATGAGTCAGAGCGTTAGATGACAGATGTATACACAGAGCTGGCCTTTTATATATAAGGATGAGTTTGAAGACTGTTTCACTTACATGTAGGTCTTTAGCTGAGATTTCAATGACTCCAGAGATGGCACATTCTTCATATGATAGGAAAGACATATGCAGAGGCCAAGCTAAGAAGTTGCTAAGACTTTGTAACTATGGCTGGATGAATACACAAATTAGACTTTACACAGTAATTGTAATTGTAATTAGTAACTTCTATTACACCGGTGTGTGATGCACAAACATCTACCAATGGCACACCAAACCAAGCTGTAAACAGAATATCAGTGCGTAAGACTTACTGAAAACATCCGATTGGGTCATCCGATTGGTTCATTACTAGCATCTGCACAGACTACATTGCAATGCAATATTCGGGAGCCAGAATACAGTGACTAGATTCACTTCTTAGCTATAGAACACATCTAAACTAAGGAACTACCTTAGCTAAAGAACACATTGAAACTAAAGAACTATCTCAACTAAAGAACACACCTTAACTAAAGAACATATCTTAACTAAAGAACACATCTTAACTGAAGAACGCATCTTAACTAAAGAACTATCATAACTAGAAAAAACATCTTAACTACAGAACACATCAAAACTAAAGAACTATCTGCACTACAGGATACATCTAAATAAAAGAACTATCTTAACTAAAGAACACATCTAAACTAAAAAAAACATTCTTAACTAAAAAAAACTACACTAAAGAACCATCTTTACCTAAGAACACATCTTAAATGAATACCTATATTAACTAAACAACACATCTTAACTAAAAAATATTAACTAAAGAATACATCTAAGCTAAAGAACTGTTTCAACCAAAGCACACATCTTAACTAAAGGACTATCTTAACTAAAGAACACCTCTAAGCTAATGAACTATCTGAACTAAAGGCACATCTTAACTAAAGAACTATCTTAACTAAAGAACATATCTTAACTAAAGAATCGTAACTAAAGAACAAATCTATACTAAAGAACTATGTAACTAAAGATCACATCTAAACTAGAATCATCCTAACTAAAGAACACATCTTAACTAAATAACTATCTCAACAAAAGAATACGTCTAACTAAAGAACTATCTTAAGTAAGTAAAGAACACTTGTAAAGTAAAGACCAATCTTAACTAAAGAACCCATCTTAATTAAGTAACTATGCTAACTAAAGAACACACCTAACTAAAGAACTTTCTTGACTAAAAAGCGCATCTTAAATAAAGAGCTATCTTAACCAAAGAACACATCTTAACAAAAGAACATATCCTAACTAAAGAAAACATCTTTACTAAAGAACTATCTTAGCTAATTAAAACATCTGATCTAAAGAACTATCTTAAGTAGCGAACACATCTTAACTAAAGAACACACCTTGACTAAAGGACTACCTTAACTAAAGAACACATCTTAACTAAAATACTATATTAACTAAGGAACTCATCTAAACTAAGGAACTACCTTAACACAAGAACACAACTTAACAAAAGGACAATCTTTTCTACAGAACACATCTTGTCTAAGATAGAATCTTAACTAAAACACCTCTAAACTATCTTAACTACTAAAGAAAACATCCAAACAAAAGAACTATCTTAACTAAAGAACACACCATAACTAAAGAAAATAACTTAGCTAATGAATATCTTAACAAGAGAACACATCTTAACTAAAAACATATCTTAACTAAGGAACCTATCTTAGCTAAAGAACCTTTTAAACTGTCTTAACTAAAGCGCACATCTTAACTAAAGAACATTTTAACTAAAGAACATATCTTAACTAAATGACTATCTTAACTAAAGAACACATCTAAACTAGAGAACTATCTTAACTAAAGAACACATCTAAAATAAAGAAATATCTTAACTAAGGAACAAATCTTAACTAAAGAACTATCTTAACTAAAGAACACATCTTCACTAAATAACTATCTTAACTACAGAACACATCTCAATTACAGAACACATGTTAACTAAAAACATCTTAACTAAGGAAAATATCTCAACTAAAGAACATATCACCTAAAGAACACATCTTAACTAAATGACTATCTTAACAACAGAACAAATCTTAACTAAAAACACATATTAAGTAAGGAACATATCTTAACTAAAGAACACATCTTTACTAACCAACTATCTTAACTAAAAAACACATCTAAACTAAAGGACTGTCTTAACTAAAGAACACGTCTAAACTAAAGAACTAACTTAAGTAAAGAACATATCTCAACTAAAGAACTATCTGAGCTAAATAACATATCTAAAACAAAGAAATATCTTAACTAAAGGACCACCTTAATATCTTAATTATGGAACAAATCTCAACTAAGGAATTATCTTAACTAAAGAATACATCTAAACTAAGGAACTATCTTAACTAAAGAACACATCTAAACTAAAGAACTATCTTAACTGAAAGAACACATCTTAAGTAAACTATCTTAACTAAAGAACACACGCAGTACTGTTTATCATCTTATCCTCTCCCATCTGAACTTTTCCCATCTTGTATAATATTTAATTTATCTTCTCTCTCACATAATCCTAAATCATTTTTAATTTTCTGTATCTTCTTGTTTCTTGTCCAATCCCGAGTCATTTTTAACTTGCTGTATCTCTGCCTACCTTAACTTACCCTAACTCACTGGCTTTCAAACATCTGGATATCGAACTGCTGTTGACCTGGCGACTGATGTATTACACTTCATATTCGCATATCTGAGTGACCTTGTATGTATCAATAATAACAATGATACTATTATATAACTGCTATCCCTAATTTACGAAATCTAAAGGATTGTATGTATCTTGGGTAAAAATAAATAAATAAATGATAATAATAACTCATTTGTAACTTGCCTTATCTTGTACTACTTTACCTTACCTAATTAGATCAACAGCATCAAAATTGTCAGCCTGATTCTCTAAAACTAGATTCACCCAGGAAAAGATGCAACTTAACCCCGAGACTGTTACCCTAGGGCCTAGCACAAAG
>OY744613.1:32353884-32506384 GCA_963556255.1 Allolobophora icterica
GTAAGTTATTGCATTGACATGTCGATCAAAGCCTAGTCTTCTGTAACATGTTATGTAAAGTAATATTATGTTTCAATCTTAATTGTTAATGTTTTTGCTTTCAGTTATCGGTGATGTGTCGTGTTTCATGCATGTTGTAAATCAGGGACGTCATTTGGGGGGCATTTGCCCCCCTGATTTTTGGAGAAAAAAGAAGAAAAAAATTATGTAAAAAAGAAAAGAAGAAAAAGGGGTAAAAAGTGAAAAGAGACTCATTTGCAGCATTGGCTTACAGTTTTGCACATGTACACTAAATACAAAGCATTTTAAAAGAAACACCCAAAAAGTTGAAAAAAATTCGCGCGTCAGCGCGGAAAAATATTTTTAACCTCTTTTTTGCCTCCCCTGGAAAAAGCTGAAATGACGTCCCTATTGTAATTTAGGTTTTTTGGATTTGCAAATATTTAGAGACCCACCACCTCTGGTTGAGTAATTTAACCACTGTTTTCTGGTGACGCCATTTTGAAAGTGAGAATCAGTGGCGGCGCGTGGGGGGTGCAAAGGGGTGCGGTCGCACCGGGAGGCCACTTGAGGGGGGCGGCGCTTTGGCTACCTAGAATATTTTTCGGCGAGTCAGTTATTGGCTGCGTCTCTGCCTGTAGCCGCAGTGACGAGTGTGATATGTTACATTGTTTGGACGTTTACTAATTAACTTTGCTTTATCCTTTGGATTACAGTTCGTACTCGGAGTTACGGAGTATTAAGACTAGACTTATGCTGCACTGTTGCAGTGCGCTCACTGCTCAACAGACTTATCGAAATTGCTAAATTGTCATGATCAGTTCATGTTTGAATCTTGAGGTTGCAAATTGAAATTATTAAAACTAATCTTCGTGTGACTTTTAATAAAACTGACTTAATTGATGCAAGTTTTCCTTGTTTATTCATGTAATCCACTTTAAAATGATAAAATATATTAATGATTTAAATTTATTTAAACTTTCAAGTTTCAAGAAAAATACATAAAATGCTAATGCCAAAAACAATTTAAGTGCACGTGAACAGTACACAGTGATACTAGTAGCGGATCTGCATCATCTGTTACTGTGCTCTATACTAGGCTACTAATGGCTAAGGCTACTACTAACATTCATACACAACACAGACAAAATTTCGCTACACTACTAGACAGGTCTGCCGCCTTACGGCGGGGACGGGGGGCACACTGCTGCTTCGCACCACCTTTGAAAAATCGGCGCGTGTGTAAGGGAATTTATTTGGAAATTTGAGCCAGTGAAGTAATAATTAATAATAATAATTATATTCTTTATTATTTCAAACCGACAAACGCAGTAAGATTACATTGAAACATGAAAGTACAATCAATATCTTAATTAAACACGGTTTGGCATCCATGCAAGGCGCCGCCCTAGAGGGGGGTTACGGGAGTCGATCCGCGTACCTTATGCTCTCCTGGCCATGAGTGTAACCACTACTCTATCCCCCCTCCCCGATTTAAGTTGTTTAAGTAGAGGACTGATGATGATGATGATGATGATGATGATGATGATGATGATGATAAAATAATAAAAAAGACAATTTATATGACGCGGTAATGCGGCCATCCAAGGGCGACTAATGTCACGTGATGCTTGGGCATTTCGGTGACAGCAGTCCGACAAAACCGAGACCCCTTTCATTCTCCCAATTTAATTGTTGCTTGCATACCACATACCAAACAATGGCACAGTTGGTTCCAATAGCAGTAGCCAATGGATATCTACCCTTCCAATTACTAACCCGGCTCCGCATTCCTTAATTTCACTCTGCATGCCAATATCGATTTCACAGCGCCAAGCCGTCAGTATACTATGTAGACGTACATACTATAGGCCTATCATCTTAATTTGGGCTTCGACATCCTGCTTAGGGCCTATATGATTCAACTTGACAGTCTGGATTACGAAGTTTCTATGAGAAATTGCCTGATATCAAAGTTTCAGCTGAGCGCCTTAATTGTAGTGTAGCTATAAAAATAATGGAGCAGAAGAAATGACACGTAGGCAGTGTTTAATCTAGACGTCTTTTGGGGGGGATTTCCCCCCCCAGGATTGAAGTTTCCCCCAGAGCTCAGCAATATTGTAAGGCAGAGACCCTTTTGGGGGGAAATTCCCCCCTAGAAACCTTGTTTCCCCCACCCCCCAGAACAGGGGGACTAGATTAAACACTGACAAGTAGGCCTACACATACGCGCACAAAATAGGCCACACTCTCGCAGACCCCATTCTACACGCAGCGCAACTGCTTTAGCGTCCTGCGACGCCTAGAGCTTTGTTTCTACAGTGGACGCCATTGCTGCGTCCGTTGCAATATGGTGTCCATCTAAAACCGTTTAGTTCTCTCTGGGGGAGAATTGATTTTCCTACCCGAGAACAATCCTATATATGGAAAACAGCCGCCGTTTAAACAAAGCCCGAGAGCTGGGGAGATCATTGGGTAGAGGTCTTTGTTAGGGTGAGCCTCATATTATCGTTGTTGTATTGTGTGGATCATCTGCATATTTGAAACTCTTCCCTTCCCCTTGGCCACGTCAATCGTTGCCCTGTGTCTCCTGGCGTTCGATGTTGCCTTGGGAGCAACGTACACAACCAGCCCCCCCCGCCCAGATCTTTCGTCTTCCAATCCCTTCTCTCCACCCATCGCAATCTCTTCTCCCCATCCTCTATAAAATAACGGTCATCGTCTGTTGCGTTCAGTCTGTCTGCTTCGTAGAGGTTCGTCTCTGCTTGGAAATTGATCTTTGTTCAGCAACAGCTTTGCAAGGTTGTCTGGTCTATTCGTTTCTGTCGTAATCGACTGTTTCACTTGAGATCTTGAAGATTTTAAGTATAACGTTTTTAGTTTAAAGGTTTTAAAGTTAATAATATTAATGTTTTTAATCTTAAGCTTTATGATATTAAGATCTTAAGCTTTTTTTAGTTTCAAGGCTTAATGTGAATGTTTTAAATCTTAAACTTTAACATCTTAAGCTTAGCGTTTTTAGTTTCAAGGTTTTAATGTTAATGTTTTTAATTTTAAACTTTAACATCTTAAGCTTAGCGTTTTAGTTTTAAGGTTTAACTGTTAATGTTTTTAATCTTAAACTTTAAGATCTTAAGATTTTAAGCTTAACGTTTTTAGTTCTAAGGTTTTAATATTGAGGTTTAAAATCTTAAGACCCAATTTATAAGCTTTTGGACTAGCGGCATTTCGATTTCCTTTTGATTTGGTGTCTTGCAAAATCGAAAAATGGCTTCTACGATGAAGGATAATTATAGGCCTAATCTTAGTCATGGGCAGCGATCTCGGGAGGTCGTAATATATGTAGGGTCTATGTATATGTGTATGTTTGCATGTATTTATGTATGTTCGCTTGCATATATAAACGTTTGTATGTATGTATGTATGTATGTATGCTTGTATGTATGGATGGATGTAAGCATGCATATATGCATGTTTGTATGCATGTATGTATGGATGTTTTTTGTATGTACTTATGTATGTATTTAGGCACTTATGTACAAATTGTACATATGTATGTACTATGTATGCATGTATGTATTGTATATATGTATGCACGTATGTATGTATGTATGTATGTATGTATGTATGTATGTATGTATGTATGTATGTATGTATGTATGTATGTATGTATGTATGTATGTATGTATGTATGTATGTATGTATGTATGTATGTATGTATGTATGTATGTATGTATGTATGTATGTGTGTGTGTGTGTATGTATGTATGTATGTATGTATGTATGTACTATGTAGGTATGTATGTATGTATGTATGTATGTATTTATCAAGACATTTGATATAGCGCCTTTTAAGGACCTGTTTATCTGACTAAAACAACCTCCATACTTCATGCTGATCAGTGTAAACCGAAAATATGCTTTGACAGATAGTTCCAGAAGATGGCAATGCCTGTAACACTTCACTTACTAGCGATTTCTCTTCCTTCTCAGTCTTGTTGCCTGATGACCTCGTAACTAAGTGAGCACCCGCCGAAATTTCCATGAGAATTAGATGGGACTCACATAGACTCTATAAGGGGGAGGAATATGGGTTCTACGTGGGCCCATGTGGGCATGCTGCTAGGGTAATGACAGTTTATTCTTTTAGTTTGCGTTTCAGTCTTCTGCCTGAAGAGAGGAATAGAAGAGGAGCGATGGCAACGAAGAATAATCGTCCGTTCAGCGCTGAGTCTCGTATGGCGTGGGAGCCAGAGGACGGAGGCATCGTCAACCCGGCCGGGACCCAGTTCGACGAGGACGACATGGTGCCTTCGGCCATGGAGAGCGAGCTCTACACGAAGAAGTCTCAGGCGATGGCAGTACCCGCCAAGGTCGGACAGCTGAAGCCGACCAACAAGTCGCTTGGATGCTGGGGCAACTTCAGGAAAGGCGTTAGATGTAAGATGTACCGCCTCCTGTATGAAACACGGTAGCCGATTCGTTTGAGCGTTCGCCTTGTAAAACGGGGCAAACGGGTTCGAGCCTCCTGCCCTGAGACGGTTGCTGGGTATATGGTCCGAGTCTGGGACCTTGAGCAAGTCCTTCACTCACAATTGTTTAGCTGCAGCACCTTCGATGATGTTTGGCCATTAGATAATGGCGTTCAATCAATACGCATGGACTAATAATGATGATAAATTGATAATGATAATAATAATAATAACAACAACAACAGCAAGAACAACAATAATAATAATGATAATAGACTTTAATAGTAAGAAGAAAGAGAAGAATATTAGTAATGATAATAATATATCAAGAACCTCAGAGAGTGAGGGATCATAACTACCTCGGGACTTAAAAAATTATAATAATAATAATAATAATAATAATAATAATAATAATAATGATATTTATTATTATTATTATTATTATTATTATTATTATTATTATTATTATTATTATTATTATTATTATTATTATTATAATTATCGTGGTCTTCGAGATCGACCGCATCTCCTTCCATCGAGCAGAAGGCTCGTATACAAAGAGAATGGAACAGCGCACTGGTTTCGTGTGAACTTCCAAGACTTATCAAAAAGAGCTATAGTGATTCTGATGTTAAAGCCAGATTATTAGAGCTCTGTGCAATCACCACACTCAGGAGATTGGCTTCATGCACTTCCCATAACAACAGCAAGATTACGGATGCCAGAAGAGGTTCTAAGAATAGCTGCCGGCATCAGGCTGGGCACTGTGTTATGTGAAAAACACGTAGGGTTGCCTGTGTAAATGTGGCGCCATAATGGAACACAATGGTCACCACGGATTCTCTTGCATCAAAGGAGCGGGAAGGCAACAACGACATGACATGATCAATGACGTGATTTGGCGGGCTTCCACCACAGCCAAAATACCGGCCATCACTGTTGTTTTTGTTATTATTATTAGCCCAATGGCCTCTCCAGATCTGACGGCCAAAGGTCTGATGACGTCACCTTTATACCTTGGTCCAGAGGTCGTTGCTTGGCGTGGGATGTCACGGTGCCGGATACATTCGCAGCATCATATGAGCATTTGTCATTGAAAAACGCAGGTGCCGCAGCGGAAAAAGCAGCCCATAATAAGGAATTCAAATATGCTGCCATCTCACAGTCGCACCATTTCATTCCTGTAGCAGTCGAAACCGCAATAACAATAATTATAATAGAAAAACCATCTGCGAAGACTAGCCATTCCAGAGCAACGCTCCCCTAATTTTGCAATTCCAAGGAATCATAATTATGTACCTCGGGGAAAAACTAATTATAGTAATAATAATGACAAGGCTAATGATCATAGAATGAGTAACAGTGATGCTAATCTGTTGTTGTTGTTTTTGGTCGTAGCTCTGTGGGCGACAAGACAAACGGAGGCGACAAAGGACAACAGGGAGTTGCACATCAAGACGACGCTCAGGGAACTCATCACCTACTGCGTCTTCCTCATCATTCTCTGCATCCGTAAGTTGCCGCCTTCATTCTCTCCATCACCCCCCACCACCACCACCACCACCACCACCATCATCATCACCACCACCACCTTCACCACCACCACCACCACGACCGCCACCCCCACCATCACCACCACCACCATCATCATCATCATCACCACCACCACCCCCACCACCACCACCACCATCATCATCACCATCACCACCCCCACCACCATCATCATCACCATCACCACCCCCACCACCATCATCATCATCAGCAGCAACAACAACAACACCAACATCATCACATGATCATCATCAACTGCGTCATCATCATCATCATCATCATCAACAACAACATCATCATCAACAACTCGTACTGATCCAACGGCAACACATATTTTGTGTATTTGGTCAGGACAGATTAAGACAGAACCAGAAAGGGAGACCAGAGTTCCGCTTTATTATCAGAGACGCCTGATTACCTCCGACTAAATACAGTTCTTTTACAAAGTTCTGTTTGTGCATATCTTGTGCACTACTGTGCACTACTGTCCGTTCTGTAAAGGTCTTCCACTCACATCCAGAAATAGCAGAAGAAAATGTCAGTCTATCGTCAGATGCACCTGTTTAGATCCGTTAAATAGCCGTGTCTTAGCACCTTCTGGGGTCCTGAAAGGTACTAAGTAAGTAAGTAAGTAAGTATGTATGTTCTTTATTGAACCGCTTGCAGACGCACATCGGCTTACAAAACATGAGCATGTGAAACGAGGCGCAATTAACAAAATAAGGGAAAATTGGTGATGATGAAATTAGGTTAGATTTAACTAATTAAGTTTGGGTTAGGTATATGTTCCTGTTCATATAGAATTGGGATAGTCTAATAGATTCACATCGATAATCCCATACAGTGCACTACATATGCAAGGCTTGAAGGAAAGAGGAAGAGAAGACTGTGCGGGTTAGACAACAGAAATGAGGACATAAACGCTGGACTTAACAAATGACCGAGGATACAGGATATAATTCATTCGCACCCATTTGAGTCAAATGGCTGACGTCAGGAACTGATGATGGTAATAATGATGATGATGACGATGATGATGATGAATATATGATTGATAGATCAACTTAATGGGCATATATGCGAAACCTGTGTCATTTAGACCATGTGTATAGGAGGATGGACATTGGACAGCCTCTGGTAGCGACTAGCGACTTAGCAGATAACATATATACTCAATGGATCGTCTGAATTTCTTAAACGGGTCTCTGGCTATAAGCCCGTGCAAAAAAGAACTTTAAAATGCAATACTAAATATCGGTCTAGAAGAAGAAGAAGAGCAGTCCCTTATGCTAGCCCTGACGCTGTCATGGCATGAAATGTAAACGACTTCGTTTTCTTAGCCCCGGCATATGAGGGAGGGTGACCAGTCTTCTCCCTCGCCGTCTAATCTTCCCACTGTCAGTGTACTCATTATAGCTGAGTTGGCTAGGGGTGCAGATGGAACAGAAATCTCGAAGCAAATTTCTGCCCTGGGAGTTGAACCCCCGTCCTCTCTCTCTATTGACAGTCCAGCACGCCAACCACTTCACTATCCATCACCCATAACAATACACAAATCTTCGAATGAAACGCAATAAAAGTTTTCCTTTGCAACATCGGTGTGAGCATAAAAGTCCATAAGGCAAAGCGTTATTCTACTAAGTGCACTGTCATCATTTCTTGACATTTCTGAAAACGAAATGTCTATGTTAATGATTGAATTGGTCTATTAGGTCTACTTAACTTAGTTAATTCGTTAATAAAAAGTAAATCCTTAATAATCATCAGTTGTTGTTTCATCCGTGTACCCTTGTACATTGTACCCATTACTTGAACCCAATACTTCTTAGATATTCCAAGTTCCAACTGGCATAACGGCGTTATAGAAGTTACTGGCACTGGACTACTTGCATGCATGGTTGCACACATTGGCTGGCATGAATGAGCGACTGAATGGCTGTTTGTGTGGTTGCCCGTCAAAGACCTTTGTTTCAACCGCTCTTAGCATCGCATTGATTTCTCGCGCACTAGATGCAAATACACGTACAGCCAAGTCCCTTTGTTCGTCTCGGATCAATGAATCTCTCCCTGGCCGCCTATTCTTGATTTGCTTCGTTGATTTGAGACACAAAACCAGAACGTCATCGCAAAATTTGCCAACGAGCAAAGTTGTCGCGTTGTCTTGGAAACGGCGCTCAGAATCGATGTTGCTCAGCCATTGTTCTTAGCCATTCTGTCGAATTCTTTTATCCGGGACGTGCGTCACTCATGCAGAAAGCCGATTCCGGTACTGTACAGGTTGCGGCACAGTCTACCTGTTGCGGTTCCAGTTCAAGGGGACTTTCACGAGTTTAGTTCTAATTAATGCATAATTTATGCGTTTTCCTACAGCGTCCGTTTGTCCTTGATCTTGTTCAGTTTTGCAACGAATTTATCGGATGAGACTCTTAACCACTTCTGCCCATTTAAATGGGTGCCGCATCATTTAAGGCCATCGTGTACGGACCGTGCTGCCCGAAATTTAAATATCTAGAACATCAGTGTGCCACACGGAATGCTCAGCACCATTGGCGTACGCAGGAATTTTTCTAGGGGGCAACAGTTTTCTCGGGGGGGACAAAATCTGTCGGGGGGGGGGGGCAAAATGACGTTTTTGCATGGCTATTCATGAACACAGAAAACGAGACAATTTTCAGAATCCAGCTGGGGGCAAATGCTCCCCTTGTCCCCCCTCCGGACGCCCATGCTCAGCACAGAGGCGTCTATAGCCGTGCGCTCTAACTGTTGTTGTAGCTAACCACGCCAAGACCGCGGACTGCCTGAAGCCGCCTCTGAGAGTTGAATAGCAGAGGCGCTATATGAATGCTCTCAACGAATGAACGAGAATTAGCCCAGACAGCAACGTACTCGTATATATATATATATATATATATATATATATATATATATATATATATATATATATATATATATATATATATATATATATATATATATATATATATATATATATATATATATATATATATATATATATATATATATATATATATATATATATATTTGGCCAACTTATATATATAACGCCTGCAATGTGCTATTGTGTCAAATGGTGGCCCGCTATAGGCCCCGAAGAATGTGACTGTGAGGGATGAGAGCGACATGTGTGAATTCGATTGTGAAAGACACTTTACACACATCGAACAAAAGTGAAAATTTGTTTTGTCCTTTTGTTGGTTGGTCTAAACACAGCAATAATACGCTACATCAGTTATGCATGTAGATGTGTGGCTGTGGGGGATGAATCTAATAAAGAATGCAGAGACGCCTACCTGCCTCTGTAGACAAAGGGTAAAGCGTTAAATTATGAATACAGGTAGGGCCTACACAGGTACAGCATCCCAGAATACAATGCATACTGCAGTTATTTATGCAGGTAAGTCGGCAGACTGGGCACTGGGTCGTCACTCACAGAAACGTAGGCAGCAGGTCCGTAAAACCGTCCATTTGGGGCCAGAATTTAACTGCTGCTTTATAGTCTAACAGCAATTACTTGTGAAGGTAGGCCCTATATAAGAGAAAATCGGTATGGGAGCATGGCCCCTCAAGGGACTCGTCAGTTCCACAAATGTCATAAATTGGCTTCGGTGACTAGGGAATGAGACAATGCTCCGCGTGCTAATCTTGGGTCTGGATCTGAAGTCCTGTTAGCATCATTACTTGCAGCCCAAAAGACCTAAGTTCAGCTGCATATAGTTAAAAACCTTCAGTCTTCAGACTTAATCTGTTACTTTATAGAATGGCAATATGCATATCCGAATAATTGAAGAAATTTATAAACTATTAATTGCACTGACAAGTACCTCAACAAAAAGGCTGGGTTACTTTACTTAACACTTTAAAGACGAGCTGCATTGGCTTCCCAGTCACATTTAGTACATTCTCGTCATTAAAATGTTAAGGAATTCCAACCACAATCCTGTTACCAGAAGTCCTTCTAGCACCACGATTTATCTAAGAGATTTAACTTGAGATGACTGAAGATAATATTATAATCTTGAGTATAGGATCAGTTTCTAGAGGCTGTCAACAAATAATCCAGAAGGACAAGGTCATCCATCGCAGACCAGCAAGTACTTTTCACCTTTTAGATTGTTCAATTTAGTCGTGCAAACATGCAGCCTAATCCTGTAATTGCTAAATGTAGAATCGGAATCATGGGGAAGATTTCCAATACCAGAGATATGCATTTACAAAATATATATTACATATTTATTTTATTTCGGAGATTTCTATAGCGCCTCCGCCAGTCTACTACTACTCAGAGGCGCTCCCGACTACAGCATTGGTATACTGTGTCGGAGTTTTCACGCCGAAGCGCCACGAGCAATTGCGAGTGAAGGACTTGCCCAAGGTCCGTACGCAGCGGCTAGAGTGGGATTCGAACCTGCAACCCTCCGGTCACAAGGCGCCGAACTTACCACTGAGCCACCACGCCCCACATATGATGCAACCTAATCAATTTACCGTCATAAAAAAAATAGTCGTGGCGCCAATCGCTGGTCCTTCGTATAGGAACCTTAGTCCGCAATCATTTTATCAGCTCGAGCTTCAATTGTCTGGCCTCCACGCTTCAGGCAAGATAAGGTAAGCATTTCCCGTCAGCATTTCCATGGCCATTAGATGGGACCCATATGGTTTCTAAACTGGTTCCGCAGAGGAAGATGTTCCTGTACGGGCTCCGCATGGACAAGCTGGCAGGGATGGGAGCAGTCAATTGGGGGCATATACTTATTCATTGCACGCCTCTGTCAGTATACGCCATCTTTAGACAGGGAACAGAGAACACAAATTCAACAAAACTTACACATGGGAATATTACTTAGAGCAACTCTACTCGAATGGGGTCTGTATAAATCGTATTTCTGCTTCAATGAAATCCGTTGTACCTAAATAAGTAAGCGAATCACTTAGCGTGACGTCATGCTCTTTCATCGTTACCGTTTGACACCTATAGCGCCTCTGAATGGTCTAAACCGCGAGGGACGCTTTATAAATGTCCATATACAATACACTACACTACACTACAATACAATACAATACAATACAATACAATACAATACAATACAATACAATACAATACAATACAATACAATACAATACAATACAATACAATACAATCTGACTAATGCACTAATGCAACAAAGGCGACAATTAATCGTTCAAAACAACTGGACAAAACAACCAGACACAAGATGTTGTTAAACACTAGAAACTACTATAGCGTCTTATAGCAGTCGCCCCACATGCGCTACGATTGAGGTCATCTGTTTTGCAGTGACCTTTGGAATGACGAGCTCTACGATGTTTTACTACACGAACGTCTTGAACACCCTCTTCATCAGCACCCCAGGCGATCCATCCAACCCTGGCTCAAACTACATGGGCATCAACCTCCAGTCAGACTGGTTCGACGTAAGTCCATAATTATAGATAACAAACTACAGTTCAACTGACTTTAAACTGAATTAATACTCATACGGTTCATACTTCATTGTAGTTGTAATCGCATATTTGTATAGCGCCAATTTGAAGAAACCGAGCCTATTAAGACCTGCAAGACCGAGACCAAGACCAAGACTGTGAACCTCAAGACCAAGACCGAGCCTATTAAGCCCTGCAAGACCGAGACCAAGACGAAGACTGTGAACCTCAAGACCAAGACTAAGACTTTTGGTCTCAAGACCAAGACTTTTGATCTCAAGACCAAGACCAAGACTTTTGATCTCAAGACCAAGACCAAGACTTTTAAAAACGAACTCGAGTGCACTCGAGACCAAGACCTTGGTCTCTCGAGGACAACAAGACTGAGTAGAGTAGGCCTACGTTCAAACGCTCCAGATTCCAATTTCGTGCGTAGTATCCTGCTTGCAGATTGTCCTGACTTCTGATTTTGTGCGCTTTATGGGCAACATATTATTCTGATTCCTGATTTCGTGTGTAGCATCCTAACAATATGTTGATTGCTGACTGATTATTTGAATATCGGACTGATCTTCTCGACATTGACCTGATTACGATTTGGTTTGATACTCTATGGTCTCCCTGAATTCATTTAACCAGAATACTGCATCAGGCTGCAAGACTGTGTCTTCAACTGTCTTGGACTCTCCTACCGAAACCATATCACACCTGCTCTTCGCTCTCTACACTGGCTTCCTCTCTGTGAGCGTGTCCGCTTTAAGCTGGCACTCCGCATGTACAGAACACGTGCTGATCATCTGCCATCGTCCATGGTCACATCTTGTAACTCTGTTGAAGGTCGCTCCTCTCTTCGATCAGCATCTACTGGAAAGTATGTTGTTCTTGGTACACGTCCTGACTTTGGCCGGTGTTCATTCACAGTTACCGGTCCCTCCATCTGGAACTCTCTACCTCCTCATGTCCGCACTCTCTTAGCGATACTGTCTTTCGCTCTAGACTGAAAACTTACCTCTTCTAGCCAGGGCTGTAGTGGTAAAATTAGAGGTGAGTATACGCTACTGGTTAGTTTTCCGAAACAAATTAGAGGTGAGTATACGCTACAGCATTTTGTGAATATACACTACAGTATTTTAATATAAATAAATATAAATATTTTGCGAGGTGAGTAGGCTATACGGTCTCTAGAGGTGAGTACACGCTGTATACCCGCGTATACCCTCGACTACAGCCCTGCTTCTAGCCTACCCATTGGCTATGATTCTTAATCGTTGCCGGCTTCAGTGTGCACTTCTGAACTTTGTAAGGAGGGCAATATCAAATAAAAGTTGTATTGTGTTGCATTGTTTCCTGTTTTCGTGTGTAGTATGTAAACAACGTGTTGATTCCTGGCTTGTTCGGCAACTGGGAGAAATGGTACAATGGACGCAACATGACTGACGAGGACTTGGGTTACATCTACTACGAAAACAAGATCCAAGGAGTGCCACGGATACGGCAGCTGAGAGTCCGCAACGATTCCTGTGTCATTCCTTCAGACTTCAAGGAGCAGATCAAACTCTGCTACGGACAGTACTCTGAGGGAAGCGAAGACAGAAACACGTTTGGTCTACTAAACGGAACTGCGTATGAAAATCATCTTACTCATAGCCAGTGGCGTAGAAAGGTTTTTGGGGGCCCTTGTGCAGAGCTTCGATGATGGGCCCCTTGAACCCTCTTCGATTTGAAACCAAAAAAAACGCTGAAAAAACGCTGTGCATAATTATAATGCTTGGCGTTTTTGCGATATTTGCATATTTCTCAAATAACGAAACGTAAGCAAAACTACTTCCGTCCAAAGATTGCATAGAGTCATTTGAGTGTGTAGTACTGTGTACGCTGTTGCTAACTTGCCGTACATGTACCCATTGCTACGCCCCTGGACGGAAGTAGTTTTGCTTACGTATAAAAACCTTTCTACGCCACTGCTTCCGTCCAAAGATTGCATAGAGTAAAGAATATTGTTATTCATTCATTCATTCATTCTGAAAATTTATATAGCGCTCCTTCAAGATACCTACTCAGGTGCGCTCCCAGCTCAGCCACGGTTAAAAAAGAAAGACTTGAGCGATTTATGAAATGCAGGCAAATTATTCAGAGGTAGTAATCGCAGTTCCAGCGGGAGCCCATTCCAAGTGGAGGGACCCACAACTGAGAAAGCCCGGCGCTGCCCAATAGAAGAACGAGCACGCGGGACCAAGAGCTCCCCTCTGGCCGATGAGCGTAGTGCCCGACGCGCTACGACGTCGGATACCGGGCGGCAAAGGTCACGAAGGTAAGATGGAGCGCAGCCTAGAAGACAACGAGAGACCAAGGCAGCGATCCGATAGGAAATACGCTGCGCGATAGGGAGCCAGTGCAACACATCGCGCATGTAGGCAGAGACAGGAGCGAACTTTGGGATACGCCCGACAAGTCGAGCGGCTGAGCGTAGAACCCGATCCAGACGCCCTAGGACTCCGAGTGGGAGACCAGCTAGAATCGAGCAACAATGGTCAATTCGACTGGTAACAAAAGCATGGACGAGAACCACAGCAGCATCGTGTGAAAGAGAACGAGAGACCACTCGAAGCTGACGAAGCTGATAGTAACAGCTTCGGGTAAGCAGGTTCACGTGCTGCGAAAGAGTAAGTTCTTGGTCAAGGGTGATACCGAGGTCTCGGACAGTAAGTGAAAAAGTAATATTAGGGAAGATCCGGGTTAGCAGGTGCAAATCAACGCCCGCTAGCTGCCTACGGCTGCCCAGCCATATAAATTGGGTCTTCGTAGGATTTAAGAGAAGCCGATTGGAGGCCATCCATAAGGAAAGGGCATCAATGGCTTGGCACATCAGCCGAACAGAGGCCACCGCGTCAGAGGCATGGGAATGGATGTAGGCCTGCACATCATCCGCATAGAGTTGGTGTAGGAGCCCCTGAAAAGACAAAACAGAACTGATGTCAGCCGTGTACAGAAGATATAGCAGAGAGCCTAGGACAGAGCCTTGAGGCACGCCAAATGGAGCAGGTACCCAAAGGGACCTAGAGGAGCCAAGGACGACGCAATTAGTGCGTTCAGATAAAAAAAAAAGGAACGGAGCCATTGCAGAGACTGACTGACCAACCCAAAGGAGGTGGAGAGGCGCTGAAGAAGAATGGGTTATGGCACACCGGTTGTTTACTAAATCATGCATTTGGACATTCCAGGTTCAGATAATCAGATTCAGCCAATTAAACTATTGCGTCGAGTCATTTGAGTGTGTAGTACTGTGTACGCTGTTGCTAACTTGCTGTGGGCCCTTTTGACCGCCGGGGGCCCTTGTGCACTGCACAACCTGCACAACCCATTGCTACGCCCCTGCTCATAGCCTAGCATCAATTATATATAATTATAAATTCAAACAAAGATACGTAGAAAAATAATTAGCAAATTCTTGAACACCAGCGTATTGCAGGGCATTCTTAACATGTCGACTGGTGGGGAAATTCCCTACCAGTCCTCTCAAATTCCCCACAAGTCCTTGCCTTTCCCCCCACCAGTGAATTTTACCCTTTTTAGTCCCACCAGGTGCCACCAATGATGAAATGAATTAAATGATTTGATTTTCTTAGGACCTTGAGGCTTGAAGTTGGATAATGAGTTCACTTCAATAATCTGACTACTTGAAAGTTCAAACATTTAAAATACATGTCTCCCAAGTTTCTCTGATTCAATGCTTTTTTACTTAAAATTACACGCGAAAAATGTCCTTTTTTAAACATCCCCATCAGTGGACATTTCGTAAAAATCCTCAGGCGTATATTGCACTAGGCTTAAACAAATGGCGCGCCAAAATCAATCTGAGACAGAACAGCTTACAAAGGTACATTAGGCCTACAGGAGACATAGAAACAGTGTCTCGTCCGACGAAAAACAGTTCAATTCAATTCAATTCAATTCAATATTCGTTTATTTGATGAATGCAGGCTGTCACAGACGCAACTTGGAGTTACATTTTCATCAATATATATATATATATATATATATATATATATATATATATATATATATATATATTAGACTGGTCCAAAAAAGTAAAATTTAGAAAATTAATTTGGGTCACATTTGTTCTTGTTCTATTCAGTTTAAGGAATATTTGGACCAATTTTTGTGTCTCTAGAAGAATATTTAGGGGTGGCTCAATTTTGAACGATAAATATTGTTACTAAAAAAATTCCTCAGATTTTGTATATTCAAATCTTTGAACAAAAAACGTTTCAAAATAAAATAAAAACACAAATAAAGTCACTGTTTAGTGTTTACTGTTTTGTAAGTTTATAGTTAAATAGTAGTAAGTTTATAGTTAATAATAACAACATTAAAAATAAGTCTTTTGAGATATTCTTCAAGAGAGACTTTGATGGCTCTGGAATGGCCTTCCGATGAGCGCTGACAACTTGAAGAAGGTATTGTTTTTATTCTCGTCTTTTGTTATAGAAAAGTTGAACATCTAGATCACAGCAATACCTCTCTCTGTACAGTCATTTACTGCTTTCATCTGCCTGGCTTTTCTGTCAATTGGAGATAAATTGGACCCAACTGTCAAAAGTCTGGCAGTGTCGAGAGGAAAGTCTGGGCCTTTTCTGCCCAACTGTCAATGAGTAGGTCGAAGAGCCAAGGTGTTCGGCTTGTTATATAATGATTCTAGTGGATTTCCCAAGTTGAATGCTTTACTGTCAATCCTCTTTGATGGTATCTGCTTTTCAGCACGTTTGAGATTCTTGACCATGCTGGCCCTTGTATTAACATTAACGCGGTGGTCAAAAAAGGCCAGGCCAATTAAATGCTTGGAAAATACCAGAGGTGTCTCCTGAAAGCTGTTATGGCTGCATTTTTCACAATATTGTTGCGGGTAAAGACGTCCAACAAGTCCAACAGTTTCAGGTCATTGTATGGAGCTATCTCTGCCAGCCAAACTGCATGCCAAAATCTTCCATAGACAAGGGAGACAAAAAAGCTGACATCTGTTAAAGCTTCTCTCCCCTTGTGTCGAGAGTCATTTGATTCTTGAAAACAAGGATTTTGAGAGAATAGATGCCTTTGGCCATCCACCTTACATGGTGCATTGCCCCAGGAGCTCGAAATCACACTTCTTCTCTCGAACACCCACCAAGGAAGATGAGACACAATTGCAGAAGCTCGCCATAATCTTCACGTTGGTGCTGGTTTTTCACAGCAGCTTGGTACCTTGTAACCACCTCATTATGGAGATACATCATGGACCAACTGAAGAGTGTTTCGTCAGCAGTGTAATAATTGATTTTGTTAAACTTTGGTCATTCTTTTTGAAATCGTTTGAATAAGCCTACATCTGGTCCACTGGTAGTTCCGAAGACTGTGGAAGCAAAAACGTTGGATAGCATAACTAATTAATATTATTAAAAATTTCAATTTATAAAATTAAATTGTAATTTTTCAAATATCAAACACATAAAAGGAAGTGAAAACATAACAGAAGTGAAACAACTAAAAACCAACCTAAATCAAATGGTAAAAATAAAAAAGTAAGAAAATAATAAAAAAAATTCGAAACTTTAGTTATTTTCACAATGTCAGTAAAAATGTTCAGTTTTGAGCCACCTCTAAATATTATTGAATCCGTTTCATTTTTGGCCTGTAAGCTCCTCTGGTATATAGAAACAAGGGCAACTATGACCCAAGTTGATATTTGAAATTTATTTTTTTACATGGTAGGTTGGACCACCCTAATATATATGTATATATATATATATATATGTATGTATATATATATATATATTGATGTCCAAGGTCTCTTAGTTCCGAGCTTATTATAGAGATCGCTTCTTGCCAGATTGGATGCAATTAATTCGTACGTGGTGTTTTTGGTTGACCGATTAACCTTGACCGGAAATGGCTAGTGCAAATCTTAATGCTTTCCAGCTGGAACTACCAGATGCAGAAACAGCTGAAGGGATCGAGCTACTGGGGTCAGGTGTCGACCTACGGCGGAGGTGGATTCGTCCAGGATCTGCAGTTGACAAGCGCAGCGTCTGGGGACCTCATCCAGGTCCTCAGGGACAACCTCTGGCTCGACCGTGGAACTCGTGTCGTGTTCGTCGATTTCACCGTCTACAACGCCAACATCAATCTATTTTGTATCATCAAGTAAGCAGGTTATTTCACTTACTTACTTACGCAAACATTGGATGAGACCCCAGTGAATGTGAATATGGGCCCCATTTGTGTTGATGCTGGCTGGGATATATCTACGTCAACATGTATCCCAACCTTTTCCAGAGCCAGGCACCCTTACTAAAGGTCATCCAATCAACGGCATATGGCCTTAATATCATCTAATTTTCCTTCAGTTGGTTCTTCATTTTAGTGACGAACAACGACGTTTCTTGTATTCAACCTCAGTGCTCCAACTTTTTATAAACTAAGTTTAAAATATTGCATTGTATTGTATTTATAAAGCGCTTCTAGCGGGAGGGCCATTCAGAAGCGCTCCCAGTGCGAGAGACCCCGAGAGAAAAAGCAAGTCTTAAGAAAGGTAAAAGAGGAGAGAATAGAAGAACGAACGAACGGAGGAAACTCATTCCAAAGAGCAGGGCCAATGGAGGCAAAAGACCTAGATTGAGCCAGAGAAGTCCTGACCCGGGGAACGAGGAGGTCAAAACGGTCAGATGAACGAAGAGGACGACGAGAAACAGCAGAGTGAGGGCGGTGAATTAAGTCACATAAATATTTCGGAGCGAAACAAAGTTGAGCCTTAGAGACAAGGATGAGGACCTTGAATTGGATGCGGGCAGAAATATAGTCATCTGCCTATGTCAGTAGTGATAATCAGTACTCTTTCACATTTAACAGAAAAGCTTTTAGATTCTGCCATTCTGCAATACAGCCGCGACACCCCTAGACCCGGTTCCAGGCACACTTGGGTGCTGCGGCACCGAGGTTTGGAAACACTGATCAACTCTGTATCATGCAGCACAAATAAAGTGAGATCCCAAGTGCCTATTAGAACGTAGTAGAGACGTTTATTTCCCGCTCTATGGCCCTTGACCCGGCAAATGGACGAACGTCAAGGGGCCAAGGTATCATAGGACTTGCGCTACAAAGCTTTCGAGTCTGTTGTCGACAAAAATCGACATCTAGGGGTAGAGGAATGCAATGAAGGCTAAGCGCCTTTGTAAGCCTCTGTGGTGGTCATGTCTGTGGTTCGCGTAGGCTTGTGACTGAGTATCCTGCAACTGGTGGAGCCATTCCGTCGTACAGCTTTCGAACGGTGAAGCTGATTCGTTACGTGTCTGCGATGGACTTCTTTGTGTTGGCCTGCGAGTGCATCTTCTGCCTGTTCATCGTCTACTACTGTGTCGAAGAAGGCCTCGAGGTAATCATACTTAAGACAGCTGTAGTCTCGTCGAATAGCTCGGATGAGAGCAGGTGAAAACACATGTATAGTGTCCCTGTGAACATTACCATGGCTTCTAAAATCCTAAAGAGGAAGTTATTAAGAACTGGCTATTCCAATAAGATAAAACGGTAAATTGCAATGGTTTGATAATCGAGAGAAGTGGCGACGTCGGACGCTTGACCCTGCCTTAAGGCAGAGAACCAGAAGAAGATATATAGATGGAATATCTTCTAAACAACTTCAAAAGTAATGCTATGTTTTGTGCTAACTTTACATGCATAATTATATCTTTATACATAAGAAAACACTATTAATTCATGTAGATGTCAGATTACAATGTCATTTACAATTACAAAATGCGGACGAGAAGGATCCTTCATCTAACGAGAAATCATTAACAATAAGTTATGGTTGGACCTAAGACATCAAACACTCTTTCAGAAGAGAGGTAGGGCCTAGGAATAGTGTCAAGGAGAGGCTATTCTGTGAAAAAGAGTTTGTTCAAATTTCATTCATTCATTCAATAACCATGGGCTCAGCGCCCGTAGGTGTCTGATGCCTTCTTTACAATGTCTTTCCACTCCGTTCTGTCCACTGCCGAGTGGCTCAGTTTCTGGAGACTTGCTCCACACCATTCTTCAATGTCATCTGTCCATTCCCTGTGAGGTCTTCCTCTTTTGTTTGTGCCTTCCACTATTCCAAAAATCAAAGTTTTAATTTTTCTGTCCTCCTTCATTCTGCAGATATGTCCGAAAAGTCTTAACTTTCTCTGAATAATTGTTTGCATGAGATTTTCAGTCAGATTAATTCTTCTGTATACTTCTTCATTGCTGATCTTTTGAGTCCATCCTATTCTGAGAATCTTACGATAGCATTTTCGTTCGAATGCCAACACTCTCTTTTGTGAAGCCTTTGTAAGCACCCATGTCTCGCATCCAGCACGTTTTCTCTCGCGTAATGTGTTCTATTTGTTGTTGTCGTTTGTTCAAATGGCAAACGACAACAACAAATAGAACACATTACGCGAGAGAAAACGTGCTGAGAAAAGGTTCTCATATAAGGCGCTATATAAACGTCTGTTTACATTACAGCATGTATTTTTTATCAGATCCGTCGCCTTCGTCTGGCCTATCTGAAGGAGTTCTGGAACATTCTGGATCTGATCGTCATCTGCATTTCGATCTGTTGCATCGGTTTCAACATCTACAGAACGGTGGCCGTCAGCAAGATCCTCGACACACTGCTGTCCAACGGAGACATGTACTGCGACTTCGACGACATCAGCTACTGGCAGATCGTCTTCAACTCCGCACTCGCCATTATGGTCTTCTTCGCTTGGATCAAGGTAGGAAGAGTACAGTGGCAGACCGATAGACGTCTCTTCTCAACTCCTTAACTCTCCAACGTAGCAACGCTTTACCGCAGAGAACCTTTATGCGGCGTCTTCAGTGTAATTATCATCATCGTCATCATCATGCTCATTAGTACTATAATCATCATTATCGTTGTCATAATCATTATTATTATTATTATCATCATCATTATCATTATTATCATCATCATCTTCATCATCGCCATCATCATTAGCATCATTATAATAGTAGTTATCATGACTATCATCATCATTATTGTCGTCATCGTCATCGTTATAGTCATCACCATTGTCGTCACCATTATTATCGTCGTCGTCGTCGTCTTCGGCGTCACCATAATCATCCTTAAATGTGTGTTACCTATGTCTACTGCTGCATCCTGAAACTGAACCTTCTGCAATCAATGTCGTTTGGATACGAGGTTCAAATGAATGATTGACTGACTGACTGTGGCAGAATTACGCCTTTTTAAGAACTGTGAAATAATAGCAGCCTTCGACCTGATATGAGGTCTAAACACAAAGCTTTGCTGTCGATTCGTGTATGGCCACATTCATTCATTCATTCGGAAATTTAATATAACGCACCTTCAAGAAACCTACTCAAAAGCGCTCCCTGCCCAACCACGACAATAGAGATTAGACTTGAGCAACTTGTAAAAAGCAGATGTGTTACCCCTGGGGAGAAGACGAATCTCTAATGGAAGGCCCAGCAACAGAGAAAGCCCGGCGTTGCCTAATTGTGGAGCGAGCCCGAGGGACTAAAAGTTCTCCCCCAGAAGAAGACCGAAGAGCACGCCGACCAACTGAATCAGAGACCGGGCGGAACAGTTCACACAGGTAGGCCGGGGCGCAGCCTAAGAGACAGCGCCAAACCAGTACAGCAACCCTGTAGCAGATACCTTGCGGGACAGGGAGCCAAAGAACACTTTGAAAAGCCGAAAAAACAAAGAAACTTGATCTAATAGTAGAGCCGTTGCTAGCTAGAGTTCACACGCCTGAGGCGCCACTCCAACCTGGCGGGTGTAGAGACGCCTGGTGACGCCACTATCCAACTGGTTGGAAACGATTGAGCTGTTATCGAACTGATGTTGTGTCTGATGTATCACATCGTTCATCCAAAACCAGATCCAAAGCTTCGGAGAACCATTACTAGTAGAAGTGCGAAATTAACGAGATCGAGTTAACCGTCAACACTTTTGAAAGATACATAAAAGACGCTATATAAAGTGTCATAACACATGCATACATTCATTTACACGCATATGCCTACATAACATACTTACGTACATACATTCATACCTTGTCTTGTGCATTTTCAACACAGATTTTCAAGTACATCAGCTTCAATAAGACGATGACGCAACTGTCGACTACGCTGGGCGCATGCGCAAAGGACCTGGCTGGATTTGCGGTCATGTTCTTCATCGTCTTTCTGGCGTTCGCTCAGCTCGGATACTTGATCTTCGGAACACAGGTCCAGGACTTCAGCAGCTTTGAAACCTCCATGTGAGTTTCCGCCTTTCAGTACATGATGCATTCCGTTACGTCTGTTGATTCTGTTACGTATACTCCCTATGTTGTTTAAGTTTCTTATCAAACTTTATCACCTTACTTTTTTTTACCTAAGTGATATATAGTAATAAAAAGTGTAAATTTTCATTTAATTTATTTCCCCTCAATAAACATTACATAATGCAGTGTACAAATACGTTGTAGGGATACAATTGGTACCGTAGACCCAGAAGGGATCGAAGTCCTGCTTATTATAAAGCATTAAGCAATAGATTTAATAGCATAAAGAAATGTGGTTGAAACTTCCAACAGCATAGGTCTATTTAATTGCTTATTATCAGTAACATCTAAAGTGCAGGTGTATAACGCACAAGGCTTACATTACAGTGTCGGCTGTTGATGACCTTCAACATCGTTTGGGCTAACGTACCAAGCGCCTCAGCTTAGAGTCGCCTGAACGGCGAGTTATAAATTTAATGCATTTCAACTATATATATATATTTAGGCCTATATTATTACTGTAACAATAACAGCAATAATAACGACTAAATTATGTTGTTCCATAGCTTCACCCTGTTTCGTATCATCCTCGGCGACTTCAACTTCCAGGCTCTGCAGCAGGCCAATCGCATCCTTGGTCCTGCCTACTTCATCCTCTACGTCTTCTTTGTCTTCTTCGTTCTGCTCAACATGTTCCTCGCCATCATCAACGACACCTACTCCGAGGTCAAGGCCGACCTCGCCAACCAGAAGAACGAATTCGAAATGGGAGACTACTTCCGTGAGGTCTGATATTTAAATCGCCATTGAATGAATGAATGAACGAACGAGCGAACGAATGAATTAAGCTTACTGAATTAATTATCTTATTTGTAATTTAACTGTTATTGTTTTGTAATTTTCTAATAATTTTCCTGTAGTACTGTTTTAATATTTTTAACAAACGTGATGTTTTCCACTGGCTCCCTCTTGAGCAGCGTATCACGTATAGATTGGCTGCCCTAGTCTGGCGCTGCTTGCTAGGCTTGCTCCACTCTATCTCCGCGAGCTCTGCCCCCCCCCCCCCGTTCTCAGCACGCGGGCTCTCGATCCCTTCGCTCGTCTGAGCAAGGCTCTCTCTCTCTCTCTCTCTCTCTCTCTCTCTCTCTCTCTCTCTCTCTCTCTCTCTCTCTCTCTCTCTCTCTCTCTCTCTCTCTCTCTCTCTCTCTCTCTCTCTCTCTCTCTCTCTCTCTCTCTCTCTCTCTCTCTCTCTCTCTCTCTCTCTCTCTCTCTCTCTCTCTCTCTCTCTCTCTCTCTCTCTCTCTCTCTCTCTCTCTCTCTCTATCTCTCTCTATCTCTCTCTCTCTGTTCCTTTTGCCCGCACCTCTACCAGGCAGCATCGCTTTCTTGGTGGTGGGCCCTCTAACCTGGAATAGCCTTCCCTTAGCGTTCCGCTTGCTTCCCAGAACCTTTGCTTCCACGTTCTTTCCTCACCTTAAGACCGCTCTATTCAGCCGTGTTGGAGTAGAGAGCACCTCTAGTTTTCCTTGAAGAGGCGCTATATAAATGTCCGTTATGAATGAATGAATTGGTTAGTGATTAGCTTGTAATTGTCTGCTGATGTGCATAGGGTTACGAAAAGGTCCTTTCGAAGTTGCACCTGAAGCGAAATAAGATCATCGAAATTCAGAAGGCTATCCAGTCGGCTGACTCCAATGGCGACCGAGTGATTGACTTCGAGGAGTGGCGCCATGACCTCAAGATGTCAGTAACTGTGACCTCTGTGACCTCTGTGACCTCTGTGGCATCTCGTTCTTTCGTCCTTCTTAAACATTTCATTCAGTCAACATCCATAATTCATTCATTCATTATTTTTCAATAGATGAATTAATTAGTTATTTGACTCATCTATTAATTTTGACTCTGTAATACCCCAGTAAGAAGTAATCTAGGCGACGAGAGATCAATTCATTCGCTAATATATATATCTGTAGCAAACATATACATGGGGTCGAATTCTGATTAAGTCACGAATATGCATAAGTCACGAATATGCATAAGTCATGAATATGTATGACGACTTAGAAATACTACTGGCGTAGTCGGTGAGAGAAATCGTAGAGTTAGACAGCACCCAGGTTATGAACAGAATCAGCTGTACCTCGTATGCATACTACTAGAGCTCAGTCCAGAAGCTTTGCCTATGTTGGACCCACCAGCTGGTATCGTCTTTCTCGAGAGCTGCGGCTCGAGCGCCTCAGTTTACTAATTCCACAGTTTCATAAGTGGGAGCACTGCTGACGAGTTTAATCTTGGAATGGCGCTTTATAAATGTCAGATTAAAATTACAATTACAAAATTTGGTTGGAAAGGATCCTAGTCATCAATAATAAGCTATGCTTGGACCTAAGCAGTGGCGGCGCCAGACAAATTTTGTAACCAGGGCAAAGGCAGGGCAGTCGTACAAGTAACCAGTGCAGAGAGCGAGTTATACCCCGAACAATGTTACAAATCATGGGCAGGGTAAAACTTCTGGCAGGGCAACGACCAGGGCAAAAGCTTTTTTTACCAGAGCATTTGCCCTGGCTCGCCCTGGTGTAGCGCCGCCTCTGGACCTAAGACACCCAAACACTTGTTCAGAAGAGATGTAGGAATAGTGTCAAGGAGAGGGCTATATTCTGTAAAGAAGAAGAATGTATGAACTTCTGCCAGAGCGTATAGTTAGCAGAGGGTACGTTGAAACAGGAATATAGAATTGATGCAAAGAAATTTATTAGATGCAGGGGCACCAGGCATTTTATCTGCAAAGAAATTCAGGAAATATAAAGTTTATAGCGAGCAAGAAGACTACAGCTGAGGAAGTCTTGACGATATTGTTTGTCCTATAACATATCTAGGCCTATCATGCATATCTGAAATATATCTATCTGGTTTTCTGCGTTGTGTATAGGCGTGGATACGCGGAGGCTGAGATAGAAGCTGTCTTCGCTAAGTATGATGTGGATGGAGACAGAGCTCTTGACGAGGATGAACTCAGAAAGATGCAGGCTGACCTTGAAGGCCAACGGGTAAATCCTTCTTCTTCTGTAGTATTCATCTCAAGGAATTTAGTTGTAATTTTAACCGTATCTATATGCTTTAACGGTACACATGTTCATAGCGATTGATTTGTTGTTCGTCTGGTTACAATGAAGGGGCGCGATATATCCCTACGCTCTATGAGCACTGTTCGGTGTTTCTAGTCCCTCTCATAGTTGAGTGGCAAATCTTACCTGCACCATTTCTCTCATCTATTTAGTACCAATGGTACCTTGGGCGGCGATTGTCATGAAATGCTGTGTACCGCAGGGTTCTATACAGCCTACAGGCCCTCCCATGTTTACAATCTTAGCAGCTCGCCAAGCGCCGATGTAAAGTGGACTGTCGTGGTAATGGTGTGACATTCCACCTGGTTTATCTAAACGATACTAATACTTTGGTTTATTTCACTGATACTGTTCATTTAAATTATAATAATTTGGTTAATTTAATTAAAAATTTGGTTTATCTAAACTATAATGACATTAATAATTTAGTTTATATGGTTTATCTAAACTATGATGACAATAATAATTTAGTTTATATAAACAATGCTATTACATTGGCTTATCTAAATGGTAGTACAGTGTTTGATTTAAATGAAACAAATACTGATCATCTGCCTGGTTCAGTTGGCGATCAGCCAGGAGTACGATGACTACGAGAAGACGACCTACCACCAGAAGAACCACGCTGGATCCGGAGGAGGAGTGGGAGTGGCCGGTGCAGTGGCCGTTGGTTACGACAGCGACGACGAGAAGGCCGGAAATGGTGGCAACGGTGGGCCAGTGGTGGTGAATGGGGTCTCGCAGGAAGAGTTCACTCTGCTCCAGCGCAGAGTGGATCGTATGGAGCACTCCATCGGAAGCATAGTGTCCAAGATCGACGCCGTCCTCGTGAAGCTAGAGGCCATGGAAAGGGCAAAGGCCAAGCGCAGGGAGACCATGGCCAAACTACTCGACAGCATCACCGAGGTATTATAGGCCACACACGTCTATAGATACACCTGGTCCATTAATATTGTAATGGTCTATTGTAGACCGCTAGATTAGACTGCATGGGTTATATTACATTAGACCAGAATAGTCTAGATTAGTCGGAGTGGATTAAATTGGTTTGAAATGGATCAGAAGGATAAAATTAGATTCTGTTTTATTAGACTTACATTTTATTGGTGAGGTTAGGTGGGGTGCTCGATAGTGTAGTGGTTAGCACGCTGGACTGTCAGTCGAGAGGTCGGGGTTCAAACCCTCGCCAGGGCAGAACTTTGGTTCGAGATTTCTGCTTCATCAGCATCCCCTAGCCAACTCAGCTATAACGAGTACACTGACCGTACACTGTCAGTGGGAAGATGGGCGGCGATGGAGAGGACTGGCCACCCGCCCTCAACTGCCGAGGCTAAGAAAATGAAGTCGCTAACACTTCATACCCATGGCTGCTTCAGGACTAGCTTAAGGAACTGCTCTTCTCCTTCTCCTTCTCCTTCTCCTCCTCCTCCTCCTCCTCCTCCTCGTCCTCCTCCTCCTCCTTCTTCTTCTTCTTCTTCTTCTTCTTCTTCTTCTTCTTCTTCTTCTTCTTCTTCTTCTTCTTCTTCTTCTTCTTCTTCTTCTTCTTCTTCTTCTTCTTCTTCTTCTTCTTCTTCTTCACTCGATGATGTAACCAGTTACACGCTTTGCAATATCAGTTAGCCCAACAGATTTACGCAGCGCTTTTTGGAGTAATTTTGTGAACTGCTTCATGAAATCCATTCAATCGATTTAATGTATGTGAAATGTGTTTTCTTCTTCCTGTGCTTAGTCGGATGGAACGACGGATGAGATTAAACGGCAGACGATGGAACGACTGGTAAGGGATGAGATGGAGAAGTGGGATTCGGAAACATCCTTTGGCAATCAGTCGCTCAACGCCAGCGCCAACGGTGGCCGCAGTCATGCAGGCGCCAATGCGGCAGTTAGTGTCTTCTCTTTTCTCGTTCTTAGGTTTCAAGCAACACTCCGAGCACGACTCGATCGTGTTCCTTATAATCATGTTCGTGATTTTCTCATGTTCCTTATGTGGTCGCGATTCTAACGCCGTGGGTTGATGCCTTGTGTATTAGATACGGACGTGATAAAAGTCACTAAGTTATCACAATTATTGTGTTTCTTTATTTGTTCTGGGTCATCTTACGTTCCTACACGGAACATGAGACTGTTTTGTGATTCTGTCGTGTTCCATCATGTGTTCGAGATTCTTCCGTGTTCGCTATGTGTTTGGGATTCTCCTGCGTTACTCTATGTGTGTGGGTTGCGATTTATTGTATTCGTTATCACTGAATAACTTCTAAAGCGCCTGTCTAATGCACAAGGCATCAACCAGTGCACATCATAGCTCAACGTAATCAGATAAACGGCCAGGAGATTGGTCGGTTTATACAGAGAGACAATTAACCTTTTGTGGATAAGTGATGCGAAAGAGATCAGTTTTAAGTTGATGTAGCGGAAGATGTTAAGGAGTTGATGTAGATGTTAAGATGTAGATGCTGATGATGTAGATTTTGCTGATGTAGATGTTGATGTAGATGTTAAGGAGTTGATGTAGATGTTGAAATGTAGATGTTGATGATGTAGATGTAGATTTTGATGATGTAGATGTTGATGTAGATGTTAGGAGTTAATGTAGTGGCAGATGTAAGGAGACAGTCGTTACTGGGGACTAGATGTACGTAAGCCGCAGCAGTCAATTCGTGTAATCTACTGGTGTTGTTGTTTTGTTGCCAAATTCTGTCAATTTCCCGCATTTGTGTGATATGTCTGTGAACTAAAGAAAACTTCTGCTCTTTTTTATAGGAATCGCCACATCGTCCGTCCAGTCCGTGAAGCATCGCATCTCCCAGTTAATGATCGATCGTCTGTTGTAAGGACACCATCTGAAATCGTTCCGCTTGGGTGCTTTCGTCTCTGGCAGACGTTGGCATCGTAAGATACGCATGACGTGATACGAACGATCACTAATACATGGAAACTTTAACGAACTATATTCTCGTCAAACTCATTTAAACTCTGACTGCTTTTAGTGTTTTTCTTCGAGTTTTGTTTTCCTAGTGACCCCTGTTTCTGTTTTCGTGCGACTGAACTCAACACGAACCACAATAAAGCATAAGCACTCACTTGAACGTACTATGTGATTCTTTGCACAAGCACTGTTATATCTGTCGTCTCGCACTGCAGATTTAGGCCTATACTGGTGTGATAATGTTTAGCATATCGTTGACACGAACTGTAATGATTAATGCAATCAAGATGATGCTGATAGCAGAACCTTATGTTCCTTATGAGTTTACCTACTGGCACTGGCGTAAACTTGTCCAAAATATTGGGGGGGGGGGTCATGGGGTCTGGACCAGAGGTGCAAAAAAGAAGTTTTTTCTAGATGAAAAGTTTTTTTCGTTTTTTTTGTTTTTGTGGTTTTTGTTGTTTTGGATGTTTTTAAGATTTTCGGATTTCGGATCATAAAAATCATGAAAAATGGCATGAATACGAACTCCAATTCAGTTTAATTCAGTTGCGATTTTCGAAAATTAAACATCGTTAAAAAATCAAAAATTAAAGATCATTAAATCAATGTTATTAAAATAACTTCCACAAAAAAAGAAATTTATTTTTTTAAACAAAACCGAAAAAACATTTTTCACCTCTGGTCTGGACAGTCAACATAGGCTTTCGGTGTTACGTTAATGCTTATGAAATGGGGCGTTTTGTTTACATGTAAATTTGTTTCATATTAAAGATATTGAAGATAAAAATAAATCTTTGTTTTCATTATGAATTTCTGATAGTATTTCAGTTCTGTGTCTTTTTTCCTGTTTCTGAAGAAATTTATCTATATTGAAACATAATATTTTAATATTTGAAGAAATTCTTCTCTGGAATTTTTTGGGGGGCATTGCTGCGGCTCCTCAATTATTGGAGGGCACGTGCCCCGGCTGCCCCCCAGAGTCTACGCCTATGCCTATTGGCACCATTGCATGTGACTGTTTAGAAATGTATTTCGTTACACGGTGATCAATAAAATGAATCTGAATCTATGATCTAAATGTAATACAAAGCGACTGAAACATGATACACCGCTTGCCAAGGTTCACAGATGCACCTTGTGGCACGGTGTTCCGATGGTTAACCCACTGACCTCTCACTTCCTTGACCCCGGTTCAAATCCGGGGTTCGACTTGTGAAATTGACATGTATTGCAATTTGGAACCGTGCGTATCCTCTGGTCACCATATTCGATATGAATGCCTCTTTAAATCCAGTGCACATACAAGTGCACTTAACAGGGCACATTGTGCTCTACAAAGTCTGAACTTAAAAAATTTATGAGGTTTCAGCTCTGAAGACAATGCAAGCTTAGCATGAGTTTAGCATTCCCAGTTCAGCCATCATTTTCAGTTCAGCATAGCGTTCTCCAGTTCAGCATCGCAGTTTCCAATTCAGCATAGCTGCATAGCATTCTCCAGTTAAGCATAGCATTGTTCAGTTCAGCATGGCAGTCTCCAGTTCACGCTGCTGCCTTCAACAGACCAACCTAAATGTAACACGGATTTAAGAAACGAAATACTTGCAACTCAAATGCACAATCGTGACTTATCTAAAGCACAATACGAAACCTGCTCTTGAACAGACTGCAGCTCCTTTCACACGATTTTCTTGATTCTTTTGCCTTAGATTGATTCTTCTGTGATAAATTTTATTTGATTTTTTTTTAAATTCGTTAACTCGTTTAAACAGAAATATATCTGAAAACTACCCAATCGATAGTTCATTACATCTTAAAGAGAATTAGAATGCAAAGTTGCTTTTTGTTTTTAAGTATGAATATCTAAGTTTAGATTACGTAATTATGCGGCATGAGTAGAGCCCATACTGATGCATGTGGGCTTATATTCATGGCCTAATAACCGTTTGGCTTAGATAAGTCTACTGCGTGCTAAATAAACGTTGGTCTAACGGTAGCGTGCTTAGCATGCAATCCAACGATTGCGGTTTCGAGCCTACTCCGCTTAACAACACGGAACAAATCGTAACCTCCAAACTTCTAAAGCGCCAATTGAAAGCCAAGAGCAGGGCACCAGCTTATTCACGAGCACACACACTAGCATCTGTCACCAATCAGCTAACTACGGACCGGTGTCAACTGGGAAGTAAACGACTAAGTCTTGCGATACATCAGCCAAATACGTGTCCTGGACTTTAGGATTCGTCTACTGACGGCTGCTGCTCCGAAGAGCAAAAAGAGATCCTCTCCTACGTTCCAGTATTGGACATGCATAATTATTTACTTTGCAAAGTTTAAGCGCACAGTTTAAGTGAAGTGAGTTTAAGCTCACGATTTAAGGTAAGGCCTTCCTTATTGCAATTCAAAAGCTCGACAACTTTTCTTCATAATTATTACCATAAACTAATTTCTTCTTTTCTTCTACTTCTTCTTATTATTCTCCTATTTTTTTAAATATTAAGATCGTACAAATATCGTACATAAGATTGGTTTTTTTATCTAGCCACGGGGTATCTAATCTATGTTTTTACCTCACTGCGCAGGGGCCTCCAGTTAGTCGCCTTTTACGACATGCAGGAGGATACAGCGGTCCTACTCTCCGCCCGGAACCGCGGGGGTATCTATGTTTATTCTTGAATACTTTCATCCATAGTTTAACCACAGCTTAATAGTTACTTCCTCTCCTATAAATTGTTTCTATGTAACAGTTTGTGTTAATGTCAGTTTGAGTCTTTGATTAAGCGAAAATTGATTGCTCTGTGTCGACTTTCAGTCGAAGGAACTTCCACTTAGAATGCGAAAAGTGGTGCCTGGCATTAGCGGACAGCATAAAGTGACCAGATAGCACAGACACATTTGTCTGATTTCCATAACTCGAAGGGTCGAAGTATTGGTAGCTGGTTTGGGGCCACCAATGGTATGATTTATTGGCCCCAAGCCAGCTACCAATGCTTCGAATCTTGTTATGGACCACACGTAGGTCACAGTAAATTCAGTCTGTTTACAGGCAATCGGCCTATATAATATATATGACATCATTATGGACACTTTAAACTCTAGTCTGCTTAAAGCCGAAATTAAAAATGATATCATTCTAATTTCTGCCGATTTAAATGACGTCATAACGATAGTTCCAACCTGATTTCGTTTTTTGGCAGGACATCACGAGCCAAACCGACCGTATAACGTACGTAGGCCTATAGTCATCGTTAAATGCTGAAGCTTAGGCCTACATGCAAGCACAACGTCATAAACAATAGCAAAAATAATCATAGTATAATAATAATAGTAATAATAATAACAACAACAACAATAATAATGATAATAATAATAATAATAATAATAATGATAATAATAATAATAATAATAATAATGATAATAATAATAATAATAATAATAATAATAATAATAATAATAATAATAATAATGCTATAATGATAATACAACAACGATAACAAATGATAGGCCCCTAATTAGAATACAATTATATGAGCAAAATAACAAAATGTACAATAACAGTAATAATAATATTAAAAAGACCAACAAGAAAGCAAATAGGCCTAATAATAATAATAATAATAATAATAATAATAATAATAATAATAATAATAATCATAAAATAATAATAATAATAATAATAATAATAATAATAATAATAATAATAATAATAATAATAATAATAATAATAATGTACCTCGGGGAAAAAATAATAATAATGATAATATTAATAATATACCACGTACTCCTAGCTTAACCTTTCAATCAATAGTAACAGTGTTAGTTTCTTAGAGCTTGAGGGATCTTCCCTACATTGGGCGAGAAAGAAACAAAATTATATTAGGCCTAATAGGCATCTAATAATCATCATCATAATAATCATAGCAATAATATAATTTAGGCAAGTATTATGAATGTGGCCGAGATATTACAGGGTTAGGCCTAGGCCTGCTAAGCTGCTATTAAAAGAAAAGAAGGTGAGAAGGGGAAGAATACTGCGCTGCTTGTTGGGCTTGTTGGCTTCGGACAGATATATAGGCCTAGACTCCATCGGAGATTAGAACACTGTGCGTGTTCGCTTGAACTTAATCGACCAACGCAGGTGAAATGGACAGGAACGTCAATTAGAGGAACACACACGCCATGATCACATCTGGTACATCAGCGATCGATTAACATGGATTGGGCAATGCATGGTCTCGGTCTGCGATCAGCAGTAACTGTTGCTGCCCGATGGAAAACTAGACTAGTAAACATGCATCGGCGATTAAAGTCAACCTGAGTCCGAGGTGGAGCAGGGTAAAGAGATTTCTCATTTCGTTTGTGGATGTCACACGATTCGTGACCACAGAAACCAATTAACGTAAAAGCAAATGCGATTGGTCTAATTCACCATTTACTGCTTTCAGTAGGTCCTACGTGCGCTTATCATGAGGTTCAAGTGTATTCGAGAATAAATTTGCCATGATAAGCAGTTGGGCATTTTATGCCGTTTCTCGCGGTACAAGCGGTTTTTCTTGATGAACTGTTTGACCCAGGGGTTTGACCAGGATTATTATTTCTCACAAAGCTACTATTTGCCCGTTTGCAAGGGCGTAACTTTGGTCTAAAAAGTTGGGGGGGGGGGGCAATTTCTTACATGCACGAAGCAAAGCAGAGACTGAGATCTCTGGGAAGTCACAATAATAAAATATTGATTGGCATTGTTCAAAAATTGGGGAGTAGGCACCGCAGTCCAAAAAGTGGGAATACCGATACCCCTCGTACACCCACAAATTACGCCTATGCCCGTTTGCTTGTCTCTTTGCTTGTTCGTGTGCAATAATTTTAATTTATTTCAACAGCTGTTCGATCCGTTCCATGCTATTCCTGTGCGCTCATCTGATGCAAACGAATGCTACTCACTGACTCACTCCTCGCAAGACAAGTGAATGGTCGTTGGAGACTGCTGGAGTGGAAAGGAGTCTGCTCGGATTGATCAATCACCGGAAGCTTTCATATTATGGGCATGTTCTTCGGAAGAGTGGAGATTGCCTGGAGAAGGAGACTGTCCAAGGCCCGGTTCCAGGATCAAAAGCGCCACGCGGGAAGGCATAAATTGAACGGACTGATAAAATGAAGTCGTTGACCGATTTATCGTTCGATCAGATATTTGAGGGGGACAGAAGCTGATTGGAAAAAATTGTTCGTGATGCAGCCAATTATCGGATCGAGGACGGTTGAAGACAAAACATGACTAACCTCAGCGCTCGTGAATAAGCTGGTGCCATGTGCTTAGCTTTCAAGTGGCGCTTTTAGAAATTTGGAGTTTACGATTGCGATTAACCTAGTATCTTCTAGCTATCTAAATTTGGGTAATTTCGTTTCCTACTACAGCATTATAGGAATCATCCTGACAAGAAAATGATGGGACTGTGTCACTGTATTCCAAATATCTCATCAAGCTTGAAATTGTGAAATCACGAAGGTATCTACATCCACAAATTCCTGTCGAAAACCTACCCACTAGCTGAACTGTACATTTTAAGGCAAAACATCCTATAGTATTAGGCCTGTCATTAAATTTAAGTATACTTTGACCTTGGGATTCTTTGAGAAAAAGAGGAGCCAGCGGACAAGTAAAAGCTGGATCAGACCACATAGGCCTAAGCCCTATCTAATCAGGTAATCCAGGCAGAATAATTATGGTCCGTTGGGAAAAGAGTGGGGATTATTTATCGTTATCAGTGTATAGACACGCACAAAGTAGTAGGCTTATCAACAAAATTGCCCTACCATTAAAACTTCACTCGCCTCATAGTGAACTTAATAAAATAATCGACTTATCTCAATTGATGTAGGCTTAACTTAAATCTATTCATGCAAGCAGTTTTTTCACGTGCCTGGTATTCCTAACAAACAAAGCAAGTAGGCCTACGACATTGTCTGTCTCGAAGTCAGAGCATATAAATGAAATTCCATTGCCTGCGATATTGCGAAGAATGCTGTACGTACAGTTTCCTGTTTAAGTGTAATTGTAACTGAACATTGTAGAGCACTACTCAAAGAGTAAACTAATTAGAGGCGGGTTTTATCCTCTGGCCTATCTGATGTTAAATGTAATTAAGAACTATAAATTCTATAATTACATCAGTTAGGAAAACAATGCACAGCCAACTAGAAGAGTTACAAGTGGCCAGCCCACGCACACAGGTGGAGCCCAACCAAAGGATACCCCTCAACCATAGGCGTTCGAAGGGGTAGGGGCATTTGCCCCCTAGATTTTTGCAAATATTTTACAAAAATAAAATCTTTTGATTATTATGAAGATTACAACAGTCCCAACACGATTTCTAATACAAAAACAATTATTTGGGTATGTCTTTGACCATTGTTTATTTTTAGAGTTGTCATGTGTTCTGTGTTCAGTCTATGCAAAAAATGTCACTTGGCTCCCCCTACAAAATCTCCCCTTACAAAGATGTTGTACTTCTAAAGAATTCCTGCGGACGCCCATGCCATCAACAGTTCAAACATGGCATGGATGCTCACGATCTCTGGGCCAAGTTGCGCTGATAGGTTGAAGCGCCGACAGGTGACAGCACACGGTGACGCTGTCGCCCAGCAGACTCTCATTGGCAGAAGCTGACGCTGTCCGGCTATTCGTTGAAGCGCCAGGTGTACGTAGGGCAGGCATTCGTCGCGTGTCGGTAGGGAGATTGAAGCGCCACCGGTGACTAACAGTTGAGGTCACTCCGAGACGAAAATGCCCGGCTGTAGAAGGTGTGCACGGTAAGTAAACATTCCAGACTCGATTGTATATCAGGAGGGATTGATTGGTCTACCTAACGCAGCCACGTTGGTCACGACGACTTTTGAGCAAAATACCTTCTAAACGTACAAAATCCTTAAGAGAAACGAAGAATAAGTCCGGTACCCAAACATATAGCCTCAGTTAACGCCAAAATGTTCGAAATTACTTAGCAAAATCTACATTATTTACCCAAAATAATCCGTCGCAAAAGACGCAGATGTTGACATGCGCAGAAGCGAGGGAATGATTGAAGTGCATCTTAGAAGACGCGTAGGCTTCATGTGTGTCGAAATTGTCAGTTGTTATGGCTCTTGTCAGTAGCTTTCATGACACCATCACTATTGCATCAGTTATATTATTTGCAATCACTGTCGTTGCCGCATTTATCAAGGACCGCGGATCTTGACTGTCGTGGTCTACGCGGGTGCATGCATCAAGGGAAGAAAACCGACGCGTCAACAAGCTTGTTTACAACGCACGGAAATTTCTGCAGCAAGCTGTCAACATTAATTCGGTGCTTGCAACAAGGATATACGTGTTCAGTAGGACTTTCCAGGGAAAAGTACAGTGACGTCACAGAACGTTCTGGAATCCGGGAGAACTCTATATAAGATAGACCTGCTGTACATTAAGGGCCTTTTGACGAAGATTTGTAAACGTTGAAACATTGATCGTATAACGTTCAATCGAGACCAGCCAACCTGTGTGCTGTCTACGATTGTGATATTTGATAGACGAGTTGACTTACTCTACACTTAATCGACTTTATTTTTAAATAAAGATCTTTTAATAGTTCCTTCGTTGGTTCGTCGTTGCGATCGAAGGAGTCGACCGCGACATTATTGGTGGCAGCGGCGGGATCATCGGTGTTGGATCCGGTGAAGAAGACGCGAGCCGGCGGAGGAAGGAGTCAACCCGGAGGATCAAGAGACGGTCTGTTCCAGACAGCGAGCGGATCGAGACGCCTTTCTACCGTGGGAGACGGGTGAATCGGCATACGACAGTCGGACGGACGAAGTGCGTCGTTCGGCTGAGACAGCAGAAGACAGCAGTCAACATACGGGTAAGATCCTAGGTGTTGTCGTGGCTGAGAAGGAGAAAAGAGAGTGGAGTTGCAGCCGAGTGGGAGGCAGCCATTATTTCTCTTTCAATATCTGCTGATTATTTCTTTGAAATTTGATCCATTGTTGTGATCGAGGCCAGACTTGCGTGAGCTTGTATAGTTTTTGCGTACTTGGCGAGTGTACTTCTTTGGATACTGAATAGTTGCACTTTGGGTTGTGGAATTTTCCTTTTGTGTGGCGGGTTTGCCGCGTGGTGTCTGTTTTTTGTTGTTGATTGTTGTTGACTGACTGTTTGTAAAAATGGAAGCGTTGACAACAGAGATGCAAGCGAATATTCGCAAAATGTCGTCTGAGCGCCTTAGGGTGTATCTTATAAAGGCAGGAAGGGACGAAGATGATGTTATGTCATGGGATCGAAATCAATTAATGGAAGAATGGGCCATGGAGATTGGAAAAGAGGAAGAGGAATTTAAGGGTAGTCCAATATCTCCAACAGGAGTGGATTACGAGCTGCAGAAGCGCCGTCTGGAGTTCGAAATCCGTAAATATGAGGAACGGAAGGAGAAGGAAGAAAGAGAAAGGGAGGAACGGAAGGAGAAGGAAGAAAGGGAGGAAAAGAGGAGAGAGGAAGAAAAGAAGGAACGGAAAGAGAAGGAAGAAAGAGAAAGGGAGGAACGGAAGGAGAAGGAAGAAAGGGAGGAAAAGAGGAGAGAGGAAGAAAAGAAGGAACGGAAAGAGAAAGAAGAAAGAGAAAAGAAGGAACGGAAAGAGAAAGAAGAAAGGGAGAGGAAGGAAAAGCAGGAAGAACGAAATGTTAGAGATTCTTTAGCAAGTCGTACTAAGCGTTATAGTGATGCCCTCAAGAATATTCTTTGGAAATTTCCTTCCGACCCTATAGAAATTCCAGGTTTCTTTGATCACTTGGATGGTTTGTTTAATGTGTATGAGGTGGATGAAGATGTTAGAGCAAAATTATTGCTAGCCATTTTAAGTGAAAGAGCTAAGGCATTAACCATGCGCCTTACTGAGGCACAGCTCCATGACTACAAATTCCTGAAGGAGTTTTTGCTAAGGGAGTTTAAGATAAGCCCTTCAAATCTTAGAGCCCGATTTTGGTCGTTGCACAAAGCATCGGACGAATCATTTACGATCTATTCATCCAAATTGCGTGTGGCTCTTATGTATTATTTGAAAAGTAGAAAGATAACTGATGAGTTTGATAAACTTGTAAGTTTATTGGTTGCGGATCGGCTTAAGGAGTCCTTGTCGAAGGCTTGTTTAGATTATATCTTGGCCCAAGAAAAAGAGGAGTGGTTGAGCTGTGAAGACATAGCTAATGCGGCTGACATTTATGTAGCGTCGCATGATGGTGGGAATGACTTAGTATGCCGTAGTCATCCGACACCGAAGTATAACAATTGGACGAAAGGTCAACCACATGTTCAAGTCAATAACCAGACAGCTCAACCCAAGTCTCCCAAACCGGAAATAAGGGGTGAAGCCAAGATAGGTGCGAGGGTGTCTCAGGAGGAGGCCAAGGTAAAGGGTCTCTGTTTCCTATGTCATCAGAAGGGTCATAGGGCAAGGGAGTGCCAGACCAAACCAAGTTCTAAAAAGGTGAGTACTTGTATATTTGGGAACCCAACTGAAGAAGTGATCGACTTAGTTGTTGAGAAGGTCAACGTGTTGCATGAGATACCTGAACAGGTAAAGCAAGGGAATTTATTGGATAATTCTAAACCAATAGGGTTGGAAACTGCTGTAAGGGTATACGAGAATAGTATTGATGGATTACAAGAGAGGTCGTATATCAATGTACAGATTGAAGATCTCCCTTCTCAGCCAGCATTATCTGATTCAGGAGCAGAAATTTGTTGTATTGATAAGAAATTAATTGAGTCACTAAACTTACCCGTGATTAAACGGATTAATATAATTGGTTTTCAGGGAGAAGGATGTAAGGCAGATGTAGTATACCTACAAATGAAATTAGCTAATTCAATGGAAGGAACGACAAACATTGCGCCATCTTTGTGCGTCATGTTCGCTGCAGTCCCTGAACTAAATGAACGGGTTATTTTGACACCCCATGTTGTGGACCTATTAAGGGATAGTTCGCAATATGTAGTGATGGTAGCTGGCGTAGATCGATGTGTACAAATAAATAAAGGGGCAGAAGAAGATAACTTAGAAGTTAATATCGAGAAAAGTAACAGCAACGAATCCTTGCCGTCAGAAGTGAATGAATATTCTCAGGAGCAACTAGTTGATGATTCAGATAATTTTCTTGATGTTGAGTCAACAGAGTTCAAGTCTGATGAGGGAGTAGCGAATAATGATACTTTATTGCGTGAGCAACAGAATTGTCACAGTCTTATACCTTGCTGGCAACAAGCGAGACAGAATAAAAATAATTTCTTTATAGATAATAACCTCCTGTACCACAAAGGGGAAATTATGGGACATAAGGTTAATCAATTATGTTTACCGGAAGATAGAATCGAGGTTGTCTTGCGAGTAGCACACGATGCCCCATGTGCTGGGCACATGGCTTTTAAGGCAACGAGAGCCAGGATCAAATTAAACTTTTGGTTTCCAAGAATGGATGAGAGGATTCGCGAATATTGTGCGTCTTGTCAAATTTGTCAACTAAGAACTCCAGTTAAAGTGGCAGATCGAGTCCCGATCACTCCTATTCCGAGGGCGGATGAACTCTGTTTTAACCATCTAAATATGGATTGTATTGGCCCTATGGTAGTGACTGGAGAATCCAACAAATCGAAACCCCAGTACAATTATGCTCTGGTTCTGGTGGACAAATTTTCTCGTTGGCCGATGGCGTATCCTCTTAGATCGCTGAATGCAAAGGGAGTTTGTGAAGCTCTGTTGCAAGTTTTTACAACTTTTTCTATTCCAAGGATCATCAGTTCTGATTGTGGTACCAACTTTACCAGTCGTTTGACGAAAGAATTCTTGCGGCGAATGGGTTGTAGTCCCAGATTTAATACCCCTGGACATCCTGAGGCAGCTGGATTGGTTGAAAGATGCAACCAAAGCTTGAAAACCATGATCTTTAAGCTTGCTCAATCTGATCCTCGTGGATGGCACCAATTGTTACCGTTTGTTCTGTGGAGCCTTAGAGAAAAACCTTCAGGCACGACTCATATTTCGCCATTCACTATGGTTTATGGAACTCTTCCTCGGAGTCCACTTAGTGTGTTGAAGGAATCGTGGGCTGGCGAACGAAAAGTACCTCTTAACTTAGGTAAATCACCCGAAGAGTATCTCCAATCACTGAAGGAAAACCTCGAATTCGCGAAAGTTTATGCAGATTACTATAGTGATATAGAAACAAAGCGGTATGCAGATTATTATAACTTGCGTAGTACTGACAGAAAATACGAAGTTGGAGATAAAGTAGCAGTATTAGCACCAGATTTTGGTAGTTCTAAATTTTATAGTCGATGGCAAGGACCTGCTACCGTAGTCAAGGTTAAATCCCCATATTCTTATATAGTAGAAATAGAGGGAAAACAAAGACATTTACACGCAAATAAGATCAAGCGATACCATGAACGACTCGAACAAGCGATGATCAATAGCTGTTCAGTAATTGTTGATCAAGATGAAGAATTTGGTATAGTAGAGGTTGTAGATCAGGAAGAACGTGAACAAATAAGCCCGAGTAAGCGAATTGATCCTCTGATTATAGCGCATCTTTCGCAAGAGGAACAGAAGCAACTTTTTGAAGTTTTGGATCGGCACTCGGCAGTATTTGTGGATAAACCTGGGTATTGTCCAGTATTAGAACATGAAATTAAGATAACTCATGATTTCACTCCTAAGCGTTTAAGGGCATATAAAGTACCTGAGCTACTTAAACCTGAAGTACAACGCCAGATAGAAGAAATGTTGGCATTAGACATCATTCGACCATCGAAAAGTGAAATGGCCAGTCCGGTAGTTTGCGTTTTAAAGGGACCCAAAGGTCAAAATGGCGTTCGATTGGCAATTGATTATCGCCATGTTAACAAATATTCTCTAGGTGATTGTTACCCGACCCCAGACATTGCTGACGTCTTACAAAAGGTGGGACGGGCAAAGTTTATTAGTGTTTTCGACGCGAAATCGGGGTATTGGCAAATTCCAGTTCGGAAAGAACATCGATGGCTTACGGCATTCGTATGTGATGCAGGACTTTTTGAGTTCACAAGAATGCCGTTTGGACTCAAGTCCGCTAGCAATACCTTTATTCGTGCTATGACCCAAGTTTTACATCCAGTGCGAAGTTTTACCGAACCATTCGTCGATGATATGGCAGTGGTTTCAATGAATTGGAATGACCATTTAGAACATCTAGAGAAATTCTTGCAAACTATTGAGGAAGCAGGACTCACTTTGAATTTAAGAAAATGTAATTTTGCACAAAACAAAATAAAGTTTGTTGGCCATATAGTAGGGTCAGGTTGTATTGAACCTGATCCAGGTAAGATCGCTACGATCAATGATATCCATCCTCCAACAACAAAGAAAGAAGTTAGAAAGGTTATGGGTTTTTTCAGTTACTTTCGAAATTTTATACCTGCTTTAGCTGAAAAAGCACGGGTAATAACTGATTTGACACGAGATAACATACCTACGAAGGTGCCTTGGGAGCAAAAGCATCAAGAAGCACTAGATAAGTTAAAGGATGATCTCAGTAAAGCTACACAGTTGCATACCATTGATTTCACTAAGGAATTTGGTTTAAGTGTTGACGCAAGTGCCACCGCGGTTGGGTGTTGCTTGTTTCAGTGGACCGAAGAAGGTCAAGAAAAACCAATTGCTTTTGCTAGCCTTAAACTTACAGATACACAGATGCATTGGTCTACAATTGAGAGAGAGGCTTTCGCAGTAATTTGGGCACTTAAACGATTCAAGTCATGGATATTCTTATCAAAGATAATCATTTATTCAGATCATAATCCTTTGTCTTATCTCACAGATGCAAGCCCTAAGAGTGCGAAACTGACTCGTTGGGCGTTAGCATTGCAAGAGTTTAACGTGGACTTTCGATATCGTCCTGGACGTCAGAACACGGTGGCTGATTTCCTCTCTCGGTTGTGACTCGGATGGTGAAGGGGGGAAATGGCCCGACACACAAGGATCGAGCCCGCAAATTGTGTGGATAGGTTGGCTGACTGATGTGTTTTGTTTTGGTTGTGTATGCTGTATCGAGATGGAGTCTGGAGGCCCGGCTTGATCGTGATGACCCGTTCGGGATGGTGCTGAAGACGTGTCATCATCTGAGGGCGGAGGGAATGTCGTGGTCTACGCGGGTGCATGCATCAAGGGAAGAAAACCGACGCGTCAACAAGCTTGTTTACAACGCACGGAAATTTCTGCAGCAAGCTGTCAACATTAATTCGGTGCTTGCAACAAGGATATACGTGTTCAGTAGGACTTTCCAGGGAAAAGTACAGTGACGTCACAGAACGTTCTGGAATCCGGGAGAACTCTATATAAGATAGACCTGCTGTACATTAAGGGCCTTTTGACGAAGATTTGTAAACGTTGAAACATTGATCGTATAACGTTCAATCGAGACCAGCCAACCTGTGTGCTGTCTACGATTGTGATATTTGATAGACGAGTTGACTTACTCTACACTTAATCGACTTTATTTTTAAATAAAGATCTTTTAATAGTTCCTTCGTTGGTTCGTCGTTGCGATCGAAGGAGTCGACCGCGACAGTGACGAAATCTACAACGCTGTTATGCTCGAGATTTTCGCACTCTTGCTGCAGTAGAAGCCTTTTTCTGCTCTATTCCTGTAGTTTATCTCGTTTTCCAGAGGTTTCGGCATTACATATGAATCCAGTTCTTGTCTTATTCGCCAGTTGTCGCCTGTAAATGTCGCTCTGTCGGTATATATATATATGTTTTATATATTTATATTTAGGCTTTATGTTATGTATGTATTATATATATATATATATATATGTATATAGTAATGGTCACAGTTTTTACACGATGCCTAGCAAAGATGACGTCCGTGCTCAACTACGTTACAGATAATGCATACAGATCTGTCAGATCGAATATTTGGATTTTGGAGATATATTTTCATGTTGACTCTCTGGACAGTTATTTTAGACTTATACCTGAGTTCGCTATATCGGTTGCACAGTAATCTCGAGATATCTTTCTGTCCTGGCATAGATTTGAACCCAAACCTCCCAGTTGAAAGTCAGTACCATAACCACTAGACCGACACGCCATCTTGATATGCAACAATTCATTATCGCACCAATCAATTAAACAGCATTACAACTGATAGCATATATAATTGCTTAGTCACTGAACGGTGAGTGTTGATTTCTAATTGACTAAGGGTTAGGCCTATTTATCATATTGTTGAAGGGCGCGCGCTGAAGGATTGTGTGCATGAAACACCTGTTACGTTCAGACACCTGTTTGGCGCGTGTATCTCGTGGGACCGCCGAAATTGTGAAGATTTGAACTTTCCTTGCTGTGACCGGTATAGACCTACATATTTAGGAGATGTGTCATTTAGATAGTCTTATACTTGAACCCTTACTTAGGATTTGAACTTGAAAGCAGTGGTGGATCCAGAGGGGGGCGATTGGGGCGATCCAAAAAATAATGTTTTTATATTTACAATTTAAAAATTTCATATGCTATACTGTGCTACAGGATAAATGTCGTGTGATTATTATTACGCATGTACAGCGCCGGACTGCAGTTTGAATATTACTTCTACACGCCCTTGCTTAAACATGCTTTAAACTTGATAAGTAATTATAATTTTAGGCCTAATTCCTTTGACCTTGGACGTCCATGAAATCGCCCCCGTAAAGTAAAAGTCTAGATCCGCCCCTGCTTGAAAGTTATAGGTTCTAAAGTTAGATAGGCCTATAGATAGAATAGAGAAAGAGAGAACAGTACTTTTATAGTACAGACCCTCTGGCTTTGAAACTATGAAGACTGGAGTTTAATATAGGCCTAGGCCTAGAGTTTGAGAAGATCTTTGAAATTCGTGTCTAGGCCTACTTTGAAAATAATTATTTTAAAAATCAGCCTCATAGTTCGGGAGAGAAACAGACTCGCGTTAAAAATCTCAAGTTGAAACTGATGAACGAGAAATAGGTAATTACATTCTTTTCGACTTTTTAAAAACAGAAATTAGACTTGCTAGGAATTCCTTTATTATCAAACAGGCTTTATTATCACAAGCGTCTGGAGAAATGGTCGGTTAGTTTCTGCCTAATAACGTTGTGTCATAGCCAACACGATTAGCGTCGCCCTCCTTCTTTACCCAGGCTTGGGACTGGCACTACTAGAGTACAGAACAGTGCATGATCTTTGTAGGCTATATTGACTATGCAGACTTCACGAACGGGAAGGTGCATGGGCTTGCTGCCCTATGAGCCTGTGGTTCTTTAAAGGGTCTGTCAGTGCAGAAGTATTGTTTTCATGAAAATTAGGTTGATGCAGTGCAAACTATGGGTATGCCTATATGCTAAAGCTAACCTGCCAGCCATTACCACTGACGGAGTGCTGAGAAATACGCGATCAATTTGTTGGAAACTGCGGTATTAGCTGACTGAGTTCCTTGGTTATATATAGACATCATAAAAGACAAGAGGTGCAGCATCCGGAAGACCTTGTCTGTCAACGACAACAGTGACGATTAAATTGGAATCAGTGAGAGAGAGATTACGGTGAAAAACGATTAATGATGAAGCTATAGCGTGGTCATAGAAAATGTACTAAGAGCCAACACTGTATGGGTGGAAGAAATCAAAGTCCTAAGTCTATCCTTTTCTATCATCGTACATTTGTCTCAAAACACTGTAACCGACGGGGGCCATAACCCCCGACTCCCTTTGATCCGCCCATGATAGGCAAGAACACGTACACCCATAATCTGATATTATATACACGTATGTATAAATAACTCCTCGCGCTAGAACAATAAAACAAACGGTGACGGAGGGCCCGTGATTTATCTGGACATTGATTCTAAACACAGAATCGCATTCAGCTAAATATTATTGGTCATAGGCCTAAACACATGTAGCTCAAGTTATATATATATATATATATATATATATATATATATATATATATATATATATATATATATATATATATATATATATATATATATATATATATATATATATATATATATATATATATATATATATAATGCCACAAAGGCAGTATACAATGTATACATATATATAATTATACAGATAGCAGGCAGGCGTGTGTAAGCCTTCACGGTGCTCCTAACGTGATGGTTCGTTACATGAAGCGATGGCTTGGAGCGCGCGCAGAGATCGGATTGTGATACACTGATCACTGTTATAAAACGGAAGCCGAACAGAACGAAGACGCCGCAGTGCATGCTGGGACAACCACAGATAAAAACAACGACGACGAATTTGTAGTCTATCAGATCTGGAAGTCAGTTGAACGGGGAATGCGAGACGTTTCGGAAGCTGCAGCTGAAGGCGGAAAAGAATTACTAATCGGAAGCTTCGTATATCGACTGGAGTTATCGTTAGAAAAAGGGAAGACGGATTAAGAGGAATTGAAGCAAGGAATCTGCGAAACAAAGACATCGGAAAGTTAACGTATAAGGGGAAAAGGAACTGAGTAAGAGGAGGCAGAGAATCTGAGGAGTGGCGTGGGTGCTGGATTGATGTCCTCTGGTGGACGATGGGTTGTTCCGCTTCGACGGACAGCGAGTCCTGTAAGGAGTACAGCGAGTGGGCGATAATAAGGAGGGACGTAGAAACGGATGGACGCAAAGGACTTCCGGTGGACGACTTGACTCGAGAGGATGTCTACAAGGATCTTGTACTGACCGGAAGTCAGACTCTTGTCGTCAGGACTTCGTGGCTTAGACTTCAACCGAAACTCACCGCTGTCGGAAAACAGGTAAGAATGAGATAAAGGCTCTTCTCAAGCATTATAGGCAGCTCCTGCTTCTTAGGCTTTTGTAGGAACCAGATTAAGGTTTATTGTATGGAGTTCCTGTTTCATATGTCTTTGGCATAGAAACCAGATTTAAGCTTTGTATCATTACTGCGAAAATCTTTTTACGCGTGCAAGGTAAAAGAATACGTAGGAATCGAGGCGCTGATAGTAGGCCCTAGGTCTTCAAATGAAAAGCAGTTAGATATAGAGATGTTTGAAAAACAATGAGAAATAATGAGTTTAGGCGCTGCTTGAAGGGAGGAAGATTTCGAGCCTCGGAAACACACTGGTATTCAGTTCCAATATTTTGGGCAACAATAAGGAATGCGCAAGAGCTCTTGGCATATGCTGCATCGAGGCTCAGTCAAAAATACAAATATCCGAAGATCGCAAACAGCAGGAAGAGATGTTGGGAGAGACTAGTAGTTGAACTGTTGAAGATAGGTAGGAGTGCTCGTTATAAGGGTTTTAGAAGTCAGACAGGCCAGTTTAATCTTATTCTGAAATTGTAAAGGAAGCCAATGTAGAAACCGCGTAGACGTAGCAGTCTGTACGAAGAGGTGCGCGCTGCACCACGCGAGCCAGAGAATTGCTGAATCTTGATAACTGCAAATACCGAGTGGGCATAATTGATGCGAGAGCAGACAAGAGGGCAGGCTACGATTTTGACATGTCTTATTTGACGTATAGGCCTATTATTGCTCTGAAAAGATAGAAGCGAGATTTGCAAATATTTGCTATGTGAAGGACGAAATACGAGATTGATGTCTTGACGATTGTTGATAGCGGAATCGCAGCAACTGAAAGGCTGATGCTGGAATGAGAAGGGATAGAACGCAGGCATCAGGGCTGGATTGCCCACTCGGGGCCCGTGTTAATTACATACGGAGGCCCTTGTCGTATTGAGCATGGGGTGATGGGAAAGCCGTAAAGAATGCCAATCAACTTGGACTAAGTAAGGGTCAATGCTGTGTTCCGTGCTGCTCAAATTAGTAGTCAATGCATATAACACAACTTTAACGCTTTGCTTTTTTGGGACTATCTAAGGTTGTCTTATATGTTTGTTACAGTATGTTGACAACATAGCCTACGGTTAGCGTAAAATTATTATAAAACTTCGAATCTGTCCCTTCATTGTTAACTACTCAGGAACATTTGCGACTTTTAGCAGTTGCAAACTGTGTAATAATGTCAAGTTAAGCACATCACTTTGAACACTAAGAAGTTCCAGTGTAGTTAGACGTTTGTGGGTCATAGAAGTTCGCAGTTTATTTTAAATAAGTCCCATCTTATTGAAACAGCGTTCACCTGAACAGTTGGAGATCATCAATGACTTGAACATACGCAGAGCGATAGAAACATTAGGGTAAATTTTCAGAAGGTTCTCGGTGTACAGTTGCATCGCTGAAGCAGCAAGTGTGGCATAGCGATTGATTTAGCAAAATCAACAAGTTAAACCATTTCGTCAGAGAACAACTAACAAAGATTAATTGTCCTGCAGAAGAGAGCTGTCCGAATCGTAGCCGTCGCTCCCTTCAACTCCCACACGCGGCAACTATTCAATGAGATCGGGCTGCTTACAATTATGCAAATAAGGACTACCGAGATAGCTGAATTTATGTACCGCCATAAATACAACCTCCGTCCGTTCGCATATATAGGCATTTCCTCCGATATATATACATACTCACTAAACTAGAACTTCTGGCTCATACCCTAACCCTATACGCTCATACCAATACACGACTCTTCTCAATAAGATTTACAGGCGCTGGTACATGGAATAGCTTACCACTGTCCTGGGGCGCCCGCAGGCTTTAAAAAATTGGACGCACACCCCAACAAAATTGGACGCACACCCTCCCGTGCCCTCCCATCCCACCAGTAGTCATACACTGAAAATGACTCGGATTGACTCATTAGAAAAAATCAATTTAGATGACATCTAATGCTTTAACATGCCGTATTGTCGTTTACGAAAAATAACGATGCGATGCCTAGGCCTATTCCTTGTGTGGATTTGATTTGGTGGGTGGACGCACGTGCGTCCAGTGCGTCACGCTGCCGGCGCCCCTGCCACTGTCGATTCGTCAATCTCCGGGGCTGGCGAGCTTTTAGTCTAAATTGCGTGATTACTTGCTCTCTGCGAATGAACAAGATAGTGATTGAACTAGGCCCTATATACTGCCAACAACTGCCTGACAACAACACATATAGAATCCTCCTGCTCGTCTGTAATTCTTCTAAACCATGTGTGCCTTCACTGTCTTGCCTCATCTACAATTAAGTTGCTTAGCTAAGTTTTTCTTTTTTTTCCTCTCTTTTAAAGACTATTATTCAAAGAGTGAATGGAATTATGTGTGCCTTGCCTTGATCATAGTTAAGTTACTTAGTTACATAGGCGTAATTAGTGTGGGGTACGCGGTTTACTGGGTTACCGTATACCTCGCTTTTTGAACAATACCAATCAATATTTTATTATTGTGCCTTCCCAGAGATTGCAGTCTCCGCCTTGCTTCGTGTGTGTAAGAAATTAGTACCCTCACTCTTTAGACCAAAGTTACGCACCTGCTTAGTTAAGTCCCTTCCTCTATTTGAAGACTAGTTTACATAATCGATTCCGCTCAGAGACAGTACTTTGTAGTATGCCTTGGTTGGGCACACTTAAGCTGTACTTACATGTAATACATTCCTATTCTAAACGACTGGCCGCTCTAGCAATTTGTTACCCAATGCATCAGGGGTCCCCAGTTAGCGGGATCTACGATCCCTTTAGGGCCCTCTGTACCTCACCCATTGCAATGACACTGTTGTTAACATTGTGAATATTGATTGATTGATTGATTGATTGATTGAACATGTCAGACCGCAAAATCTCTTGTGTATGTCATGGCCAGCCTGATGGAAAATTATCCAATCTTGTCCGGCTTTAGTCTGTAAAACACTGCTACAACTTGGAATATAATGTACAACGAACTTCATTGTAAGAGTGAATTCTCTGCCTTAGCGACGTCAACAACCTGTCTACAATAGCGGCAGCCAAATAAGTCTCAGCTCGAAACTTGTCTCTACCTTGCAAGATATAATAAGCTCGCTGCAATGTGTAGGCCTAGGCTATGCCAAGAAACAAATCGCATCGGCTTAGAAACAAAAATGACGTCAGCATAGATTATATGTTGAATGCAAGAAGTTGAGCCAAACGATATGCATGTACACAGCAGTTGGTTGCACGGCTGACATTTCAAATTTGCCATTTGCTTAGTGAAATTCTTGCCTAAACTGAAATTAATGGCTCTTTCTGGTGAACAAATAATTGTTTGGTGTAATAAATTCTGTGTTTGTCCTGCAATATTCCGACTTCAGTCGGAGGGCCGGGGGCCTGTAAGCGGGGCCCCATGCTAAAGCATATTGAACATACTGGTTAATCCGGCTCTGGCAAACATGGGCTTGCGCCAAACACAATAGCTTAAGATTTATCTGGGTTAATAAAAACCATTGAAGCAGAATTATTCCTGTACTAAACAGAGGCACTCCTGGAGTTTTAACTTGACAGACTGATCCGTTAGTGATAGAGCAATGCAAAGCTGAGTGCTGTCGGCGTACTGTTGTAATTGTCAAAAAGGGGTGAGAATAGATTTCCGTGGACACACCAGCAGTGCAGACAGAAGAATCAGACCGAGCAGTACCAATGCCTACTTGGTGAGAGTGATTGCAGAGCTAACAAGTTTGCCAGTTTAAGGCAGTTCCAGAGACACCGATGATTTTGCTAAGTCTAAAAAGAAGTAGCACTTAACATAACATAACATAACATAACATAACATAACATAACATAACAAGGGTTTTAAGTGGTTCAGAAGACGTGTAGTCTGTGTTAGAACCACTGCAACTTAGGTGGACGCATACTGAGAGGCACTCCTTTCCAGTTTCAACAACGAAAAGATGTTGTCCACTGTAAAGACAGCAGCAGTTTCATTGGAGTAGCCTTCACGGTTAGGCTAGCTGATTGGTAAAAAAACAAAGTTAGGGGAAGAGTAATATTGTGCTTGAGGCCATTATATCTTTGATAGGTCTTTGTTATGATGTGGCCTATCGATTTCTACGAGAGAAGTAATCAATAATTTCTTGAATATTATATAACGTGGAGAGGGCGGGTGTTGCGGGTCTATAAGAGGCATAGTCTATATATAGGATGATGATAAACGCCAGCAATGAATCAGTCAGAAAATGGCGATTCCAGATGGCAGAAAAACTTCAGTTTTATCGTATAAACTACATTTCACTGTCTACAAAAATCGGCTGCTCAAAGGTTTTGATTGATCGAAGCCTCATAAAATATTGACGCCCATAGAAATTTATTTAATGAGGGAAGGGTTGGACAACTGGGTCACGTCAATACGAAGACAACAAATGTTCAGGCCTCGTACGTGTTGCCATGGGCGTCCGCAGAAAATTTTGTAGGGGGGCGCAAAAATGTTTTAGGAGGGGTAAAAAATTTGGGGGCCAAAATGACGTTTTTGCATAGAACAAATTTACATAGAAAAAAGTTTAAAATAAATGATGATCAAGGACTTTACCTAAATAATTGTTTCTTCGCATTGAAAATCGGGTTGGGACTGTTGTATTAATCATAATAATCAGAAGATTTTATTTTTATAACATATTTGCAAAATCCAAGGGGGTGCAAGTGCGCCCCCTTGCGCCCCCCTCCGGACGCCCATGCGTGTTGCCTCTATGTGCGGGCGTCCATGACTCCATGCATCAGACCTCTGTTATTCCAGCAGCGAGCAATGACCTTCGCAGGTCAAAAGGCAAAATCAAAGGGATTCCGATAAGTGGCCGCCTAATCTCTTACAAGCAGATCCGATTTTACGGCACTAATATCAACATTTTGGGCTCAGAAGCCGTTTTACTGGAAGTAAATATGCAAGTGTATTAGCGAAAGGAAAGAGCTTTGATGTATTATTCATCGACTACTAGGGTTGGATAAGAACTACTATGAACGCTACCGGTACTAGGAACGCTTACGGTAACATGGCTCTTAAACTGGGCTGTATTATGAAATTAGTGAACTAGTGAATTGTGTCATGAGGTAAAAAGGTTTATCCTGCAGATTCGGCCAATAAAAATGGACAGTCAACTGTCTGTAATCTATTCTAGAGATGGTTAAAGTGACTTCCAAAAGTGCTGGAACTGCAGGTCTGCATAAAAGCTTCATCGGTTGCTGGACCGAGGTTAAGGGATTTCCTCCCTGTGTGTGTGCTCGATCTGTTTCCAATTGCTTATCCACCATAGGCTGTCTCTCTGTCTTGGATGTCGTCCTGATTATGGCTTTGGTGTGCCATCGGTTGCTGTTTTGTCCATTAGACACCGGCGCTGTAGAAGTTAATAATAATAACAATAATCTTAAACGCACAAGTGTAGACGAGAGTCAGGTTTGTAGTCAGGAGTAGACAGTGTGAATGGGATGGTCTTTGAGCGAAATGAATGAGTAGAATGCATTCCTTTAAGATAGTCCGAGCTAGTCCCCGGCGCCGCCGCCATCCGCCGCCGCCGCTAAGCCCTCAAGTCGAAACCAGTCGCTAAGCTATCGACTGCTAGCGACTTCATTCAATTAATATTTTGCTTGTTGTTTTAATCGCGGTTTCCGAATTTCGATTTGACGAAGACGTCAGCAGCAGTAGGGGGCCTACATGACAACACTTACAATGCAATATAATAATCGTTTGTTGAGGAAAACAAGCTGATATGCAGCAACTTGGCACATTATTAGAGAAAGAGTTTGCTCTATCAGTAAGAGTTCTTATACAGAATATGGAGGATATAGTTGTTGTTGTTTTTTTTTTGGTAAAGTGAATTTATGTATTCTATTACGAAGATGGTGTTGATGATTACGAAGAGGGGAGAATAAGCAGTGTGAGAATTGTCGGGGTTGGGGGTTCAACCCCTAGTCTTTCTTAGGACCCCCACAGTTAAGTCTTTATTGCACACCTCAGGGGTAGTTTCCAACCCCTCAGTTGTGCTGGTGTGATTTAGCATTATTTGATTGTGAATGTTTGACAAAGTGGAGAAATTTCCATGGTGTACATGTATGCATTTTTGAATTTTCTCAACAAAGGAACTGATTTTGATTCGAGTTTGACTTGCAAAACTGCTAGCGTTGAAATCAGCTGCTTTCAAATTTCGCTGGCATCAGTTTGCAAAATACGAACAAAATGTTCAACTCCACATGGATCAAAGTCTAACCCCAGTCTTTTTTCTACAATTCTTACACTGGGAATAGGTGCCGTAGTATATGATTCTCGTTCTCTGCTACTGCCTGAAAGAGCCACGCTTCAGCAGTTTCGGCCAACTGGTTGGCCGTAAGATCGGGTACCTACTGCTAAAAGTGCTACCTGCTTCATTCGATTTATCAAGCGTTCAATTTCACGAATTCACATTAACATTAATTTCACGGTCATGGTTCTGTTCCCTGTCAGCATGCCCAGATGGAGCGGAGCCCATATTCCCTTATTGGACCCATATAGAGCTCATATGGGTTCCATCTAATGCCCACGGGAATGATAGCACGGTCAGTACAGTATGCGATAAAATGCATTATATTGTTAGGTAATCGGGTATGTCCAATAGACATACCTGATTACATGAAAAGTCGATAGCAAGTCGCTAAGTCAGTCGATAAGTCTAAGCAACTTAGTCAGTCGATAAGCACGCGACTTAGTCGACTGAGTCGCTAAGTCAGTCGTTAACTCATCAAGTCAGTCGCTAACTCCTTAGCGACTGACTCCGGGGACTAGTCCGAGCCAGTGAGAGGAAGTTCATTCGTAGATTTATATAGGCCTCTTCAAGAGAACTACTAAGAGGCGCTCCCGACACCAGCACAGCCAAATGAACAGTTTTCAAGAAGGTGTCAGAGGAAGACATAGGAAGTAAGCTCCCTATGGTCGGGCCGACCACCGAGAAGGCGCGGGTTTGTTACCCACTGTAGTCTGAGATATGGGCCCTAATCTTTGTAGTATAGAATTTGCCTGAAGGTTTGAGTTAGCCTACCCTTCCTTTCCGCTACACAGATGGTTTGATTATGGCTCAGCAGCGAGTTTTGTATAAAATATAGAGAAACCGCGTCTGGAAAATACGTTAGACCAGCAAGAAATATTTGATGAACGTTCGCTCAATGCTTTGTGTATCAATTAGTCTACTTGCGTCACATAAGTTCTTAATTTGTTACATAGGCTGCAGTTGTGGATCATCGTTGTTCGAACTAAGTATAGCCTATGCACCTCATGAAAGAAGTTTTACGCAGCAGGTCCCATACGTTGCAAGTAATCAGTCAACTAGATGTAGACCACAGTTAGCCGTCTTCCGTATACTGCTCTCGAGTTCTCCTGTTATTCTCATCGCCTTAAAGATGGCGGCTTCAGAGGGCTTTCAATTTAATCTCTGTTATATAGGCCGAACAACAGTGTGAGACACAGACAGACAAGGACAGATAAGACACATACAGATACGTGGCATATCAGCAGGTGGGTACACAAACAGTTTCCTAGATCACTGTTTGCGGCTTTTTTCCTCAGTCTACAGACGCAAAGACGGATTGCAGCCAGGCAGGCACACAGTCAGGCAGGCGGAGTCAGGCAGGCACACAGTCAGGCAGGCGGAGTCAGGCAGGCACATAGTCAGGCAAGCACACAGTCAGGCAGGCACACAGTCAGGCAAGCACACAGTCAGGCAGGCGGAGTCAGGCAAGCACACAGTCAGGCAGGCACACAGTCAGGCAGGCGGAGTCAGGCAGGCACACAGTCAGGCAGGCACACAGTCAGGCAGGCTGAGTCAGGCAGGCACACAGTCAGGCAGGCAGAGTCAGGCAGGCACACAGTCAGGCAGCCGGCAAGCTGAGTCAGGCAGGCACACAGTCAGAAAGGCTGAATCAGGCAGGCACACAGTCAGGCAGGCTGAGTCAGGCCAGGCAGGCATACAGATAGGCAGGCTGAGTCAGGCAGGCATACAGTCAGGCAGGCACACAGTCAGGCATGTAGACTGTCAGACAACAAAAACAGAGAGGGAAAACGGAAACCATAACCAGTCGAGACTTGCTTAATGTCTTCTCCTAAATTTCTTCCGATCCGTATAAGACAATTTGTGCGCTGTTACTGAACACCGGACTTCCAGCGGTGCGGCAACACTATTTGCTTATTTGCTAACAGTTTCGCCTAATTACCGCTCGTAACAACACGGTCATAGAGGAACTGCGGAGCATGTTCTCGGTCCAATTAATTAGCTGATAAGATGCTACTGGTGACATAATGAAGACTGAGCATAGACCTACGTTGTTTCTCGGTGAAAACAAAGCATTTTGTGGGCCTGTTAAGATGTAATAGAACAGATTGCATGGGCCTATAAGCGCTAAGACCTACATATATGAGCAACAGATAGTCGGTAAAGTAACAGAGTCCTGTCTCGGGAGCGCCTCTGAGTAGAGCCCTTGAAGAGGCGCTATATAAATTCTATGATTGATTGATTGATTGTCGCCTAGCTACTTAAGTGTGTAAGCAACAGTTGTGCCAAGAATTATTATATACTAAATAGGCCTAACCCTTTGTGAAAGATCTTGTTACCAATAAAATTGTTTGGTCCAGAGGAGTCACTTTGGTCTAGAAAGTGGGGGTAACAATTATTGCCAAATCCTTTGCCCTGTCGCCACTTACATCAACTGTGTATCTAGTAAAATTTGAGCGTTTGACTTGCACTATTTAAAGGCTACTTACTTACTTAATTAGGCCTACAACGGTTCCGTTGACACGCCATGCAGAATGACGATGACGACGACGACGATGATGATAGGGCCTACCAATAGTACAAATGATGATGACGACGATGATGGTAATTGTTTTCAGTCTGGAAGGCTTGAACAAAATCCTACCTCCGAGATAAAATAATGAAGTACATGGCCTGATAAACTAAAGGCAGACAAGATAACCAAAACTAGCAGCAAACGTACAGGTGCTCAGTCAAAATGAAGTTCGTAGGTAGATAATGTAATGTTCGGTTCCAGGTTGAGATCCAAAGGCAGTTGGATAACCAGACTGCAGTGAATTGTGTATAGAATTTGAGGATCGAGAGAGTCGCAGAGGAGGAGGAAAAAGGATAAATATTTATCCGAAGGAGGACCTAATGGGACGACAGAGTTTGAAATATGCCTAGCCTGGACTGCATCAGCCTGCTTTAAATGAAAACAAGACTGCTGGACTGACGGTCCAATGAGTGAGAGGAAAGGTACTCCTCGTACTCCCAAAACTTATGTTTTGGCCTTTGATAAACAAACGGTAAATGTAAGTGTACACGATTTTATATATGGCCTCGACCCTGCTCATGTTTCAATGAATTGATCTGGTGAGATCCTTCACCACCGCTGACCGTTTGAACAGGCGCCACGCCACTTAAGCTCCCCTCTTACGGACCGTGCTAGCCCGAGATTAAAATCTCTGAAATAAGCCACCTCCGGGAAGCGAACCTCGATCCGCATGCTCTCTTACACAGAGGAGTATGGGACGCAGTTTATATGCTCTTGCCGATGTAGCTAACTGGGCCAACCGTAGTGGTGCTAGCAGGTGTCTGTAAGCCACACAGATTAGAAATAATGTGTTTTCCTGGTAGAAAGAGAGAACTGTAGAGAACCAGCCAGGGCAAGGAATCATACGGCGAGATATAGAGACGAACGCAGGTAACAGCACAAAGACTTTCTGTATATATATATATATATATATATATATATATATATATATATATATATATATATATATATATATATATATGTGTGTGTGTGTGTGTGTGTGTGTGTGTGTGTGTGTGTGTGTGCGTGCATATCAAAGCCGGACTTACGATTCTTGCAATTTGAATGTCTTCTCTTTCAGTCCAAAAGACCTAAAGCTCATCCATATAATTATCATCTCTTACTAACTGTAAGAAACGATGTCGCATATATATATATATATGTATATATATGTATATATATATCCTAAATCTGTGTGTAACTGATTGTTTCGTGACTTTCATGGTTAATGCATGCATGCATAGAATGTAAATTTGCATTTATAAATAATATGCGCAAATGCAAATTTGCATTACAGGGTCCATCTATGCACCTGTTCATCACTAGTAGGCCTACGTGTAGGCTACATAAGCCTATTATCTATACGTACGAGTTATGACTAACCCAGCGTACGAGCCTGTATACAGTCAACCAGCAAGCTATATAGCCAGTCAGTTTTCAAATGTAGGCCTATACATGCTCATGTGTCTTAATACATTTGCACTAACTGAATTGATCATGTCTATTCATTCAGCACAATTGTCTGCAATGTCAAGTGGGCCTGTGGCCATAGGGTGCGATTGCCGATTGGTATGGGATAGGGACAAATTAACTCCTACTGAAGACACACTCGATCCATAAGAAGCGTTCTCCCTATGAATCCAAATGGTGTTGAGCGGGTGCAGGGTAAGGACCCTCTGAATGTCCAAACACAGCGATCAGTAAATCGCTACTTCGTCGCTGGTCTGCAGATAAATCACGGGCCTAAAAGTGAACGCTCTTAATTCTTGAATGACCTTAATTTCAAGGCGTAACTAAACCAGTCACTGTGCTAACACTATACTCTCTACAGAAGGAGGAATAGACTGAATGACCCACGTCCGGCATTTACACCACTTGATCAAGCACAGTCGTCCTGTTATTTGCCGTAGTGCTCGAGTTCTGAGGAAAGGATGACGCTTTTCACAGACACTGAGCACACGATTCCGTTGTTCAACTGGATTATTTTTATGTCTTTACAGTTGCCATCACACGTACGATTACGTAGCGCCCGATTAAATATTCTTCTCAGGACTCAAGAAGACTTAACATGCGTATGAAATTTGCTCCGAAATTAGTGTCGGTCCGAATTGCTCGTCTTGACGAAGAGAACGGAGATGATCTATTAATCGAAACGTAGAGAAAGTAGAGACGATTGACCTGGCCATTGCTTGTCGAATACAAGCGGATCTTTGGTTCAACTCATTAAGATGCATGGGAACGATAGCTACGCATAAAATACGTTCCAGCTTAAGGCGCTTTCATTAACTTCGTCCGATCATGTGACCCTCACTTGTAACTGCACCGTAGCCACTGCCAAGACTTGCACAGCTCCAAATACTCATGATAGAACTTCGCCATTGCACGTCCGTACCCTAGTGCCAATCCCAAACCTGGATGAAAGAGGAGGGCGACTTTAATGATCTTCGCTATCACACAGTGTCGTTAAACCGAGTGAGATTACTGAGATACTCATTAATATGAGTATCTAATTAATTTCACTCGGCCTACAAACCGCTCACATGTACAAGATTCATAGGCGTCGACTTCTTGGGAGCATTGGGTGCGAATGCACCCAGAGAGAAAGTTCAGTGGGGCCTGACACCCAGAAGAATTCAGACCTTAAATTCAAATTTTTTACAACTAAGTAATCTCACAGCTTGAGAAGTAGGCCCACAACTAAAACACTAATACGCAACATTGCATCATCTTACAGTCACAGCCCGTACATAAATAAATTATTTAATATTTAAAAATATAAATAATAACACTGGAACGTCATCACCGATTTCCAATACTTTTTCTAACATCGTAGCCTTTGACAAAAAAACAATTTTCTTTATCCAAAAATCCGTTAAAACTCACTAACCTAAGGAGAGTGGGAGGGGGAAGGAAAGGGAGGGAGGATCCAGGCACCCAGAGACAAAAGCAAAAGTCGGCGCCTATGACAAGATTATAATAATTAGGATACCATTTTTCTGGGATGGATAGTCTTCGTTAAAGTCGTGCTCGATAGCAAAGGTGCTGTATAAAGCGATTGCACTGAAGCGCTGGATGTATGTAGATAAGTGCTGGCAGAGAAATGTAGTTTCTCTGTTGTCTCCAGTTATCTGGGCGAGATGGTGGCCAAGGCTGTTGACGAAAGCCAGACCTTCTTGATTTCTTGGGTGGAGAATTTTGAAGGCCAAGGACACAAAGCAGTATGCGGGTAGAACAGCAGTGTATCTGGCTAATTTTTTTTCAACCGCTATTTAGTGGCAGCACCCAAAGCCTCGACAGCTGGCTCCTTTGTTGCAGGAAAACCAGCCTTAATGAGGTCATGCCAAATGATGTCATTAATAAGGGCACGTATTTCTGTCCGACCAGGTCCCAGGTGTTATAAAAGGCTGTACGTGCCATCTGCTGTGATCAACGCATCACATGAACATTTATGTAAGACACAAACAACAACCAAAGACGGAGGCCAATTGCAGTGTGGACTGTTACATAGCTAAGCCTCACACCCAGGCACTGATCTGCAGTGCCATAAGCCAGTCGCACGAATGCGGTGGTGTTATTGTTTTGATGTTATAAAGGCCATTAAGGCCATTATTTCCCTTTTGACAAGGTGTCGGTACCAGACCGATTGGGGTGAGAGAGACCATTTCGGAGACAGGAACACTCAATTAACCAATGACCCAGAACAAGAGGGAATAGAAGAAGAGGGAAATCCATGGGCTCATTTTAGCGAAACAGGATGGAGGTCTGCAATGACGCAGTGCCTGCGCCTGAAGCCAATAAAGCCGGTAATGCCAGTGAAGGTACGCGTCCAATGCTAAAACCTCCGTCCCGGATTGGCAGATCTCGAGTGGCTTATTATTTACCGGAGATACGCATTATCCCTCAGGATCACAAAAATTATGGATAGCATTTTTCCGGGCTGGCTGGAGTCATCGCTGTCATGCGCGATGGCAAAAGCGCCGTGAAAATTATTTCTTTCCTGAGGTATTTTCCCTAGGATTAGAGAAATGAGGTCATAGCGTTGTTCTGGAATGGTGTTATCGGCGGAAGAGATGGTGCAAAGGCGACTGCATTGAAGCGTTTGGTACCGCTTATAGAGGAATGCAGTCTCTCCACTATCTCCCGATAATTGAGCAAGGCGGCAGCCGAAGAGGTTGATAAGAGCAAGACCATCTTGATATATTGGGCCCAGCGTTGTAAAGGTCAAGAACACAAAGAAAAATGGCAGCGCATTCTGATGTTTTTCTATCAGCTGTTATCTTAGCAGTAGCACCCGCGACCCCTCGACTGATATGGAGCGTAGGATTCTGACAGGGTGCTAATTATTACAGTGACGTCCCAGACAAGGCATTTGCCACTCTCCCACGGAATCATAGTTACGCCACCTGGACGTCTGCCATCGAGTCTAGTTCAGAGCAGGGAAGACGTCATTTGGTGAGAATCATTTTTATTTTTTTATTTTTTTTATTAATATCATTATTATTATCGCTATTATCATTATTATTATTATCATTTGCACTGGCGACCACCAAGTACACTTTCTAGACTCAGTAAAAGCTTTGGTGTTTCTGGGACTGACTTAAACTGGCTATAGCTTCTTACCTCTGCAATCGGTCTCAGCAAGTGGGCGTTGGCACTGCTAGATTTGATCCTTCTCTCTGTATTGCTGGTGTCCCACAGGGAACTGTTCTCAGCCCATGTTATTTGCAATCTTAACTTCACCAACTTCAGCCGCATAGCTAATCACTTCGGAGTCCAGCTACAGCAGAATGCCGATGATACTCAGCCTTACATTGCTCTATCACCACCAGATGTAGTCTAGCAAGGTAAAACTTGAAGAGTGCCTCGATCTCTTCAGAGCATCTGTGTTCTGCCATAAACCCGGATTAGTCTAAGGCAATCATGCTTGGCTCACGACAAAGCTCTTTCCCTTCCTCCTCATTCCACGATTGACGACTTACTAACCGCGCCTCAGATTCGCCTTTTTTTGTGATTGCGCGCGTTAAAAATGCTTGGAATAATCAGCAACGTAAGCCTTGAGCATGGCAACATGAATAGAGTGTTCAAAAAACTGTTAATACGAATTTTTAGCCGTAAGCATACAACGGCTTGATTTATTGGGGTGGGGAGAGGGGTTTGGGGGGCTTTAACTTCGTTTGGACGAGGCGTTCGGTGCTGCGGGACTTGGCAAAATCGAGTCCATTGACGACACAGCTTCAGCTCCCGTAAGCCCAACGCTAGTTACGTCCCTGGGAATAATAATAATTATTATTATCATTATTAGGCTACGTGTAATGTGTGTGCACTGTGCAGTGATTGTAAACGGCAAACCGTGCCTATAGGTCTATAGTGCATTTAATGCTTTGGATGTCTTGCTTCGTTAAAAATAACAAAGAAATTAATTTTTGAACAACCTTAGAAACATTTGTGATATTTATCGTTTAGGTTTTCCTGCGAATCTTCGAGTTCCGACCGTCCGTCAAGCGCATGTTTCCATTTTGCGACGCCTGGGGTGACCAGCTGATCAAACATCCGCAGTTTGTGGAACAGGCTCGGCGCTTCATGCAGGTCATCAATTGCGTCGTCAATGGTCTCGATTTCTCCAAGTCCCGCAGCGCCGAACGCCTCGTCAAACTCGGCCGGAGGCACGTGACCATTGAAGGATTCCTGCCGGACTACTTCGACGTCTTCACCCGAGCCATCATCAGCGTCTGGAAGCAGGAGCTCAAGGACGACTACACCGAAGAAACGGCAGAGGCGTGGTGCCTGCTCTTTGCCTTCATCATCGACAACCTAAAGATTGGATACGAGGCGGAGTTCAAGCTTCGATTCCAGAACTCGAACTGAACTATGATCCGGTTCAAAGGGACAAAATCTGCAGATGTGAGTCGCTGTCCTGGGAAAGTGCCGAAAAGAATTATGCTTTAGGGTGCTGCAACGCCTGGTTTATTTTATTTCTGAATTGCCTCGTGGGCTTCCTCTCTTCAGAAGAAACGCGACCGAATTCCAGTCCAACCGTTGCCTTGAACTAAGAGACTATCAATTTTTTTTTGAGTTTCAACTTGAAAGGCGCAAGTAAAAAAAACAGAGGTTATAATTTCACGCAGTGCGTATACACAGGACGTAGTACGCGTAACATCCTTCATAGTGGAGTTAACAATGGCCTTGCAACGGGTCTTTGAGATGGAGCCGACGTTTCGGGATTAAACTCTGTGGCTGTGACCCGGCTGACCCTCAGTGACCCCGTATTGATCTAAGAGACCACAGTTCATTGGCCGGGCATTAAAATCCGATGGGATCCTTCGGGAACTCTCTGTGTCTGTTCGGCTCATCGACGTATATTACGTGGACATAGCGTAGGCCAGTACATTGCCTTCTAGATTCTGACGCCTGCTCATTATGTAAATGAGCTCTGCCTGACGTCATGGTTGGCGAAAGCTTAGTATTAGTTAAGTGACCCGACCCACTGCGCATGCGCACACGAGAGTAGGCATGACGTCACCGGCATCTTTTCACGCAACAGGCCAGGCCTCAGCTTGAATCGCTTACGCTCTGTCCACTCATTAAAGGTCGATGGTTCGGCTGAATCAACCCTGAAACCAAACTGAGGATGAAGCGCCATCTTGCAAGTGTTTCAAAGGACTTAAGGTCTAATTCAACGACCTCTTCTGACTAACCTAAGGACTTCTATAGCGCCGCTATCACGATGTCCAAGACATCAGTCCACGCGGAAGAGTGAAATCGCAGCCAAGGATCACATAATCCATTCCAGAAGCCCGGTCGAAAAGAGGTACCGGTAGTTCTGACTCCTCTCTGTTGAAGCACCACACATCTTCATGATCTGTATACTTGAAGTTATACACTTGCGCTAAACTAGTCATTAATTAACTCTAAACCAGAAAGTTTTTAACTCTCCTCGGTTCTCTTGCTATACCAATGTATATCCATAAATATTCGTTTCCTCTAGTCGATATCCCGAGGCTACACAATATGCAAAAGTCATTGCAGGATTTATGGTCTCAGGGAAACTACCGCTAATCAGTGATAACCTACAATAAAGTCGTGGAAATACAGTTTCAGTTGAAATATGCCATCGCAGTTTATTCAACCTTTGTAATCAATGATTAGGCCTAAAGCCCGCAGCTAACCGTTTCGACTTTCGAGTAAGCCAGCATCTGGTCGACTCCTATACCCCGAAGGCATAATACAAACCAGTAAAACCCGCGGGTGTCACGGCTGGCACCGAAATATACCAGAGACATAAATTGATACAACTGTAATTTAATACTCACGGCCCTTTATAACACCGAGTTATCCAAGACCCACCTCAACCGGTTTTCCCATGAATCAGTTTATCAACTTTCATGAACGTAACAAGCTATGATTGCGCTCTATAATTGCGCTCTGTGCCAAGCGTAAATATAGCGCCCCCCCCCAGATCAACTTAACCAATAACGACCAAATTTGTTATCTCGAATACAATATTTACTATAAATATGTTCAAACGACAATTTTTAAATAAGCCTCACTGCCCGGTGTCAATCTATTAATATCATATATAATTTCATTTGTTGTCATTTAATTTTATTACATTTATTTCGTTTTAAATGGATAGGCCTACTATATTTCAAGATAAAGTAATTAGTTGAATAATTAAATCATTCCGTCTCAAAATTTGAGTTGCACCCTGTTCCATGGCACCGCTGGAACACCCCTCGATACGGCACTGTCAACTTTAATTAGACGCTTAGGCTTATATTATATAGAATTGTCGGATTGACCTAAAAATATCCTTTGTTAGTCTATCCTTACTTCTGTAGCATCACTGTTTATACATTTTTAATGAACGCAACCAGACCAAGCGAATGCCATGTTGGTTGGCTTCAATGATCGGTTTATGGGGTGTAGGACTGTAGGTAGCAAAACATGGAAAAATCACCAAAAGATGAAAGATCAACGCCCGTCACAAAATGGGCCAGCGCAGAGTATGCACATGCACCTGCTCTTTCAACACGGAGAGCAAAAGATCGCAGCCCCAATCAGGCTGTATTGCGCTAGGTCATCCGACACAAGATACAGCCCACGGAATACATGGCGGAAGAGAAGTAAAGCTCGAGTTAGAATTACGACAGAGTTAATTCGGGTAGAACGGACGTAGTAACGCCTGGTGGCTTATCTTCTGTCGCAACACTTCGTATAAATTCACATTAAAAGACTTGACGCAGGTGGTTGTTCGTGATCAGTTTGTATCATGTATGCGACGCTATATATCGAAACTTCGCATCAGTTTCCAGTTATACATCAATATTTATTTCCAAACTGCATCTACCTATAATTTCATCCAACAGTCATAAAGAACTACATAGGCTCTATTAAGCCTACATTCTACACTATCTTATATAAATACATATATATACATTCTACACTATCGTATACATATATATATGCTTACTAGAGCCTAAATAGTTCTTTATAATAATAATAATAATAATAATAATAATAATAATAATAATAATAATAATAATAATAATAATAATAATAACAGAGTTGGGCCGCCGTGTTACCACAGTCTCAGGTGATCCAAGGGAGACAATTTACCTCTTCCAGAGACTGTCAATTTGTCTCCAACGTTTTAACGCCATTGCTTTTAGAGGCACCTTCACACCACACCCCGGAGACGAGAACGGCGTGCTCCAAGCTTAAATACACTTCTTTTTATAGTTTCTTAGAGCCTGAGGGATTTTCGTACCTCGGGCGATAAAATAAAAAAAATAAAAAAAATAAAAAATAATAATAATAATAATAATGTCTTTTCTTTATTAATTCAACCCGACAAAGTACGGTAGTTGAATCTCAGCAATATTAGTCCCAGGTTGAATGTAAGTATAGGTAGGCTGCAGTTTGGAAATAAATATTTGATGTGTGTGTGTGTATATATATATATATATATATATATATATATATATATATATATATATATATATATATATATATATATATATATATATATATAGCCTATATCCAACAGAATTACGCTATTTTTCTGTGCCATACTATGATACTACCACAGTATAAATAATTACACAGTACGTCGACTCGCATTGCTAACTGTTGACTAGTTTTTGGGGTGACGCCATTTTGAATACGAGCTCTTGAATTATAGATTTAAGCTGAAATTAAGGTAATAGAAATAATATTGCTAATTCTAATGAAGTCCTCGATGTTGTAACGTTTAAAAAATATTTTATGTGATGGATTCCGATGTATCGGCGTGTAGTCCTCAATGTTGTTGTAACTTTTAATAATATTTGATGTGATGGGTTCCGGTGTATTGGCGTGTTAGCGGCTCAGATTCAAAATGGCGATCGGTCACACATTCTGACTGCAGCATCGGCCGGGAGTCGTCTTACTGTGTAATTATTTATACTGTGATACTACCTCCGTGGCTGGAATGCAGAACCTTTACGGTCAATTCTGTTATCTCTTTAGGGTACGGAATTATTTTTGCGTGTACCACACACACACACACACACACACACACACACACACACACACACACACACACACACCCACCCACACCCACACACAAACACACACACATATATGTGTGTGATTTCAATTAGCCTAGTTGTTTCTACTGAACGCGCCCAAGCATCCGTCTCCGTTTCATCGAAGGCGGTCATTCATGACTTCTCTCGGATGACCGACTCTAATGCCTAGGACAAACTCGTTGATCGAATGTCGACCGACCTCACACGAGATGCGAATTGTCTCGAAATCGACGATTGTCTCTTTACGAATGTTGCTACATGTAGGCCTCCATTTGTTTACAACTCTCGGGTCGACGTGACACGAACGTCATCTTGCTTCTTCATTCGCGTTCGCAGATTAAAAGACGCAATCGCCACGAACAATCGTCCTACTAACACAGATTGAAGATTTTCGATAGACACTTCGCAGGTTTCTCCAATACAACCTGGAGTTATCATGGTTGCGTCCTTCCCTTGGATAAACACCGCACACACGAAGGGGATTAATTACAGCCTTGTCGCGCTTCGTAAAGGCGTCTACCGAACCAAACAACCAGAAGTCAACTGTTAATGGAAATTTTATCGAGCTGGCCGCCGGTTCCCCATGTTATTTCCGAAGCGCAGTGGACAGTTCCCCAAAGCCTAATAATAATAATATTGTATAGGCCTACCCCAGTGTTTTACCATAAAAAAGTTTCGGAACTGAACAATTATGGAAGGGCTCAAATCGAGGGCAAAGTCCGAAAAAAAACGGGATTTGGGGATTGGGAGGGGTCTCAATAACACTGAAAACAGTTCACAACACTGAAATTAAATTAAAATAACTAAATTATTTTTTATTATTAAAATAAATAATTTTTTATTAGCTGAAAAAGGTGCTGGAACGCCGTTCCGGCTGAAAAAGCACTGGCATACCTATTACCCTATGATGATGGTTATAGGTCTACATTGATGCTGGCCATTAGGCTTATTTGTACATAGCTTAACAGGGGCGTAACTTTGGTCTAAAAAGTGGAGGGTACCAATACTTTGGTCTAAAAAGTGGGGGGACCAATTTCTTCTTCACTTTCGCTTTTCGCATGGTGGCCATTTTTCAGGGCATATTTTAACTGTATAACTAGTGGGACAAATGTCCCAGTAGTCTTAGGATTTGTCCCAGTAGTCGGAGCGATTTGTCCCAGGCAATGTATGTATAAAGTACAACTAGTGGGACAAATGTTGGAAGAATTTAAAGATTTGTCCCAGTAGCATAATGAGAAAGGTATGACATTATTGTTGAATGACCCTTGTTATTGGTTGGGAGACCCCAGAAAAGTCGTAAAAGAAGGTGATGACTAAAAAAAAAAAAGTCATCAACTTTTTTCGGAGATAAATTTCGAATTTTTTTTTTAAAAAGTCTAAAAGTTGTAATTTTGTGAAGATTAATTCCTTAAAAAAAGTTCTTCGACCAGATCATGGCCGACTTTCTCCGACCCACCTCTGAGAGACGAGTTCCAAAGAAAGATCATGAACTAGACCCATGGCTGATTTTGTCCCAGTAGTCAAAATTCCTTAAAATATGCACTGCCATTTTTACCATAATTATTCACTGTCAGTATTCTCATTAATTTTGGCTCTCGGTTTACATGTGTACAGTACTTTCGCACTTTGGCGGAGACTGCATTCGCTGGGAAGGCACAATAACAAAAACGTTGATCGACATTGTTTAAAAAGTGGGAGGTACAGTACCCCAATTCCAAAAAGTGGGGGGTACGGGTACCCCTCGTACCCCCCACAAATTACGCCTATGTAGCTTAATAATTATAAATACACATGGGGCCTACATGCAAACATAACTCTAAAATAGGATCACAGGACCTATGCAAACCAGCCTTGGCGTCTAATCTCACTGAATGCTGATACACGGAGGATCGGTACAGACGTGTCTCGTCTATCTGTGAGATCCAAGCTAATTGTGCGATTTGTCAGTGGGAAGGGCCTTGTCAGCAGGATTCCTCCGCAGGAAGCTTCGGCGCCAGACCCGCTGGGGATACAGAAGCTCACCGCGGGACACTAAGTATACCCCCTTTCAGTAACTTTTACGATGTTTATGTAGAAATTTTTTCCGACCGTTTTTGGACATTTTGATGACTTTGAACAGAAATTACAGCCATTTTTGCGAAAGATCTTTCGTCCATCCTCTAGAATTCAGAGTGCCGGGGAACTAGTTTCCAACTGGCGTGTCGGACGACAGAGGATGGTCTGAAGCAGCGAGGTCGAAATTACCTTCAATCCCCCTATAAATCACACAATGTTAATGCCATACAATGGCCTATCTGGAAACCATGCTGTATTGCAGAAGAGCCTTAGAGATACAGATGCAGCCTGCGGTACACAATAAGCCCGATGGAACAGCCGGAAGTTTCGACACAGAATGACGACAAAGCTTAGCCGAGCTCAGCTGCCGGGCGAAAGAAAGTAGACCAGTAGTTTAAGAGCGTTGAGCTAATCGGCCAGCAAAGCGCCACTCGACACTAATGCATAGACATCCGCATGAAACAAAGAATCGACCACAACCCGGTCTCTCCAACGAAAGCGGTCATTAGACAGACCAGTGACCACACATTAAACGAGGCCGAATCAATCAAAAACATCGATAAAACTTGTCTATAACGCCGGCTAACACCATAAATGCGGCCAATGAAAGAAGGCTTAACCTCTACACGCCTACAAGCTAAACAAGACGCTGTTGGCGCCGGCGTCATCAGCAAACAGGCCGGGAACGACCACCCACCCACCCACCCACGTCCACGAAACTGGACAGTTTTCGCCCACGACAGACCAGCAACAAAATGTCATCGCGAGAAATAATATTGCTTCCGCTTTGGTATACGTTGTCTTTGAAGTCGCAACCTCATCAACGAATTCTTTCACGATTTACGCTCATGCGCCGAGTCAATCTCGAAATAATTACATTCAGCCTATAGATATTTGCAAAACCTACGCAGGGTAATATCAACACACACCCCCTCCCCTCCGAAACACTTACGCTAACGAAGCAGCATCAACTGAAAAACTGTGCACAGTTTTAATTAAACTGTGCGTTTGCTAGCGCTTCTTAATAAATAATATACATACTGTAGTTTACCAGGCTTTAGTGCAAAACTGTGTTAAAATTAGGGCTGTACCGAATATTCGCTTCGTATTTGCTTCGGGGCCGAATAGTGGGCCAAATAGCTATTCGGTATTCGGCCGAATAGTCGGTCGGACCGAATACGAATAGTGGTCACGTGACATCTGTTTCTGCATATATGCGGCTGCTATAGTGAGTGGAGTGAACGTTAAGTAAGTGATAATTTCTAAGTTTAGTTAAATTAGTTCTATTCCTAGTTTACACAGACTGGCAGAAGGGTGCAAAAATTATACGTAGTTAACTGTTTACTTTTAGTTTATGTACTAAATTTACAGAGCTGAAACTTTTGCTTACATTTTAAATTTTGAATGTTGTCGGTAGACCTATTTTGTACACTATTCGTATTCATATTCGGCCGAATAGTTGGTCTAACTATTCGCATTCGGCCGAATAGTGATAATCACCTATTCGGTACAGCCCTAGTTAAAATAATAGTATTTAGTATCTGTTGAAAGAATACAAAGCACAGTAAATTGTATAATTTTACAGAGTAAACAACATTGTAAACATTCATGAATACTGGTCAACAGCTTTGCAAACACAAGTAAATCAAAACTTATCACAGTCATTATCTGGAATGGCCTTCCTCTCGGACTGCGGTCTCTCCCTCGAGACTCGTCCACCTCTTTCTTCTCTGCTCTTAAAGCTGTTCTCTTTTGTCGAGGTTGGGCTGGGAGCGCCTCTGAATAGTTGCCTTGAAGAGCGTGCTATATAAATGTCTAGTGGATTGATTGATTGATAATACAAGACTGGAATGCAAATAAAATAGTTCAAAAAAGTTTTCACATCAGCCAGAACACAAGACAATGGCGTATTCCACTCTTCCTATTTTTACAATCATAATGAATGCAAAATGCAAACATCAGACAAAATACTCCAACAATAGATTCAGCAACAGACTTCATAAAACATTGATGATAAATGTATCAAAGAAAAGTGTACATGTATTATTGCAGCCTATTGATGGTAATAATAATGCAAAGAGCAATCCCTTGAGTTAGCCTGAGAATGAAGTGTTAGCGACTTAATTTTCTTAGCCTTGGCATAGTAGGGCAGGTGGCAAGTCCTATCTCTTGCCATCTCTTCTTCCCACCGAGTGTACAGTCAGTGTACTCATCATAGCTGAGTCGGCAGGTGGAGCATAAATCTCGAACCATATTTCTACCCTGGTGGGGATTTGAACCTCTGACCTCTCAGTTGACAGTCCAGCATGCAAACAACTGGGCTATCGTGCATCCCTTAATAATAAATTCCGAGCATAAAACTTCCAGTTCCATAACAAATGAAGTAGCAGTTCCGTTATCACTTGTAGGACACAGTATCGCAAAAGAGTACTCCTCCTATCCAAAAGTACTCCTAATAGTCTATTCCAATCTAATGACTTCCATAGCAGTCTCATCATAATGCCCAAGGCATCAACTGACGTTCATTTCAAGTGAAATAGTCATTTCAAGTGAAATAGTCATTTCAAGTGAAATAATCATTTCAAGTGAAACAGTCATTTACAGTGAAATAGTAATTTCAAGTGAAACAGTCATTTACAGTGAAATAGTAACTTCAAGAGAAATAGTCATCTCAAGTGAAATAGTCATTTCAAGTGAAACAGTCATTTCAAGTGAAATAGTCATTTCAAGAGAAATAGTCATTTCAAGAGAAATAGTCATTTCAAGTGAAATAGTCATTTCAAGAGAAATAGTCATCTCAAATGAAACAGTCATCTCAAGTGAAACAGTCATCTCAAAGGAAACAGTCATTTCACTTGAAACAGTCATCTCAAGTGAAATAGTCATTTCAAGTGAAATAGTCATTTCAAGTGAAATAGTCCTCAAGTGAAATAGTCATTTCACTTGAAACAGTCATTTCAAGTGAAGTAGTCATTTCAAGTGAAAGTCATTTCAAGTGAAATAGTAAGCAAAATTGATAATCTGTAAAAGCATCTACTCTTCACATAACAAACTAAGGGATCGTCCATAAAGGATGTCCAAAAATTACCTATTCTGGAGCCCTCCCTTTCTCCTTGTCCGCATATGGCATTACCCTCCCTCTGTGCCCTAGTTCACACAGTAGCCGAGTAGCATGGCCTAGATTAGCCTAATCTTTTGATCTTGCAGGGCTAACTCTGCTATGACGCAAGGTACTTTGATACTGCAGTGTCCAGCAAAACAACTACCGGTAATTAGATCCAATGCTACATTGACTCTCAGTCTCAGCTGTCTAACAGAAGTTGGTGTTTAAGGCACAGGCTGTTCGGAAAGAAATAGGCCTATTTATCATAGTTAGAGACGTAGACATCTACATAGTGTCTAATCCCTTCCCTTGTCTGTAGTTGCCCATTTTGGTGACCCTTTCTCCCCCTCTTTGCAAATGGACGATCCCTAATGGAGTAAAATGAACAGAAAAAAACCATGTTATCAAGAGACAGTGTGCATTGAATTTTCCTTTTTTGTCAGTGTTCTGTTTATAATGAAACTACACAGAATTAAAGTAAGCATGCTAATCTGGACAACTGTAAGAAAACAGTAAAATTACAACATTTTCTGGGAAATGGACATTCTGTACACATAGCATGTAACTACATATCATTTTTTCATGTAATCTCCATTAGTTGGCTACTCATTTGCTGCACATTCACTGTCATTTTCACTAAGTACAGCATCTTTTATTGGCTTTTCAAATCCATATCCAATTTTCATTTACGGTACCTGCACTGTCTTTCATTTATGCAATTACTTGCATATGTGCAATATATTGTGTATCTCAATCCTTTTATCCATGGTGTTACCATGGATAATCCTTTTAGGTTTCATAATATCTGACAAAGTATTACTACATGCTGACAATGCACTGAAAGCAATGCCGACTATAGATATTGAGATTGTCAGAGTGAAACCAAATGTTCTGCAGATTATAGTTCGATTGTTGGATGGCAAGCCATACTGTTCCGCAACGTCCCTGACGCCATTTCATCTACACATAACAATATGGGTATCTCTATTAACACATTAATGATGAGAGTGTAGTAAAAGTTAATGGGAAACCAATGCAGCTCTTTGTTAAAGCAGTAAACAAGAATATAGGGATTTTACTTATTAATTCTAATAAAAATATTCTGTGACAATATAAGCAGAATTTCAGTTGCTAATTATTAATAATATGAGAAGTTGCATGGTGGCTCAGTGTTAACACATAGGCCATTTCTGAGTAATTCTTTCATGTTTAAAACCTCTTTAGCTGTGAAATTCCCAAGGAAAGCATTTTCTTGGATTGCTGACAGATTTACACATTTACACGATCAACTCAAACTAACAATGCAGTCTATACACAACAAAAAGAGAATTTATCAGTATGAAATCAGTTGTAGTAGACATAAAGTGTTTTTTCCTGTACTTTCACCCCATCCAATAACAAACCGGCAATAAAAAATGGTAAGCCATTGTGTATGAAGGACTTTTTCGAAGACAATAAACAGTTAATCTTGGAATGTTCATGGAATGTTCATACCAGGGCATTTCAAGTTCCAACACGAGTGCTCAACCCGTGAAGCAGTAAGTAGGCACAGTAGCGATAGACAAAGTCATTAACAGTATTTTATGTATGCAAATGTGGCAAGTTTTTTCGCTATCAGAGGTCGTTACCGCATTTAAGCTCAAATTAGGAGAGTCAGCAAGAACACATGCAGCTGGTGTTACCATGGATAACACCAACCTGCTTAGTAATCCAGTAACAACAGATTCAACCTACCTGATAGTAGCCATGTGGTAATGTGCTGGCTACTGGCCACTGCATTCCGCGCTCAATTCCAGGAACAAAGGATTACAAGGATTACCTGTGCTGCAAAAATAAAAGCAATTTATTGAATGACACAATCTAATAGTCAACAGTTACAGCAGCTGATGGCAACAGATGGGACGATGAGAGATAAGATGACAGATTGGATAATGAGAGATCAAATATTTATTGCAGGGTGTAAAGTTTCCAGCAGGAAAGTCTGGTGAACATAATATTTATTACAATGCTTCAAAAAGCACACTGTCACTCTGAGAAAAGGAAATATTTGTCTATAATATACTATACAACAGTTTACCACAGTTGTTGGATCAGGGCAATAGATTGCCTAACATGAAATAAGATACCGGGTACTGAACGCAATAATAATGAGATCAGATACTAAGAGAATGGATACTACGTCTCCAAGGAAGAGAAGAACAGTCCATTAATCTAACCCCGATATGCAGCCATGGCTGCGATGGGTCAACAACTTCATTTTCTTAGCCTCAGCATATGAGCCTGGATGGCCAATCATTTCCCTCACTTCCCGATCTTTCCACCAACAGTGTACTGGCAGCGTACTCCTTTCTGCACTGACAAAGATTTGAATCCTTAACCTCTAGGTCGGCAGTCCCACAGTCTAACCACTGGACTATCATTCACAAACAGAATGAAGCAAGTCTCTAAAGGTAATCACTGTCTTTATGAAGAAGCTTCAAGATGAGATTGTGCTTTCAAGAGGATGCCGGCTGTGACAGGAAGCAAGCCACTGTTAAGGTCAATATCAATCAGTTCAGCCTCTTGCACATGTAAACACGTGAAACACAAGGCAGACAAAACTGAACAACCATTGACACACTGAGCCAGTTTGGGTTCAATATATGGCTTTCGTGAGATCAATTGATTAAGTCGCTCAATCAACCAGCAAAGCCATTGCACAAATTATTGCAGAGCCCTAACTGTCAGTCTATGAATACATACCACTTAAAATCACTGGCCTCTGCATGCGATCATATCAGGAGCTCTGTCACGACAGCATATTCTATAGTGTATTGATTTTACCACAGTACAACGTTTTTATTGCTCGGAAAACAGTACATCGGCCTCCAAATGCAGATACAGTGAATGACTGTCATAAATCAAAGAAGAAGAATGCAGAAATACCCAAAGCATCTTCAGAATTTCTATTCCAAGCCAAACGACTTGCAACTGAAAAGGCATCAGTTCATAGAGCTCGCATCTATCTTCATTCTTCATACAACTGCAAACAAAACCAACATAGAAACAAACCAGACAATTAAGACAATCAGAATGGTAACAATGCTCAACCTGAAAGTATGTTAACAAAGCCAAGCAAGAGTAAATTACACCACAAAGAAATGAAATCTGAGATAGCTTAAGAAGATTTGATATGAATGAATGTGTGATACATACACAAACTACGACCTTAACATATCAACACAACTGATTTCCAGTTCACATGATTGTTCATCCACTGGAAGGCAATCGCCCTCAAGAGTTTTGTAAAAAGAATCCTGCTTACAAGGCCACTGTCTGATATATGAGACAATGCGCTAAGCTAAAAAAAACGTATAATGAGTTGTATTTAGAGAACCAGCAGAGTGAGAGAGAGAGAGAGAGAGAGAGAGAGAGAGAGAGAGAGAGAGAGAGAGAGACAGACAGACAGACAGACAGGCAGACAGACAGGCAGACAGACAGACAGACAGACAGACAGATACACAGACAGATACACAGACAGACAGACAGAGAGGTGTACAGCAGGAGGATGCACCAGACGGCAGAAACAGGTCTACCCATATCATGATGAACTTGAGTCATCAGCAGAGGGAATGGACCAGGAGGTCTCTACAGGCCAGAGTGTTCATACAGACCACTTCGTGTAGCTATAAATTCAGTTACACGCACATTAGAAATACTTAGATGTCCATTACCCGGATAAGGAAAAACTGAAGCCTGTCACCAGTCGCTGTTTACCACACATAAAAAGCAGAACCTACTGCAATCAATTGTGAATGCTTATCAAGAACCATAATCACAAGTTATCAGAAGAAATTTTGCTTCGACATATTGACCACCACTGGCAATTGATGTTTATAATTCATTAGACGGGTGTGGTTAAGAGAAGAACACACAACTGATAAGGCCCTCAATGGACCTGAATAAAAATACAAACAAATAGCATAGCCAATAACAACAGAAAAACATAACATAATATATTAAAGTTATAATCAGTGTTCTGTGTGGCAGCCATTGTTACTAGTCCCTGTATAGACAGTGTTAGACACTTAGAATATACATTCAAAGTGAAATAACTTGGTACAGAAAGCAGCCTTAATCAAATGTACATTGTACAAGGCATCATACATTCTAAACAAAGACCATAGATATGTTGCAACTCGATTAAACTCTTATAACATCATACAATTAGACTGTATAGCAGATTTAGTAATCGAAGAAAGTGTTAAGTATGGCCACTGGTCAATAATAAATTTTAGCAACAGCAGAACTAATAAAATAGAAATTCACACGATAATACATGAAAAGTTAAAAAAAACTCTAGAACCAGCACAGAAGAAGAAAAATTTTATGACACATATTAAGAATTCATAACTTATTTACTAGATATCCGTATGATATCACTCAGCAACACTGGTAAGGCATACTAGATGGCGCTACCATTGTGTTAAAGGTTCAAGTATAGTATCTTGAATTGCAACACCAGCCAGCACTCAGCCAAAATTGTAATTGTAATTACCGGTAGTAACTTCAATTGAATCGGTGTCTACTGCAAAGGCATCAACCGATGGCACACCAAAACCAAGTCATAATCAGGTCAATATCCAGAAGATCAGTCAGTAAGATACAGAGGCAGCCTAATCACTCAGAGTCACACTGAAAAACAATGTGTCTATAGGCAGACAGAAAGATGGAAATCACGTGGAGCCAGTAAGTCATGTTTCCAATTGGATAATGCAATTTAGCACTCCATCTCTCACACAAGTTAGACCAAAAGGCATTATAATTGGGCGGAGACAAGCGCCAAGAAAGAACTACAAAGTGGAAGACTGAAGGAAAGGCTAAGATGGAACTGCAGAATAAAACTGATTGTTAAACAAAGCACTGTAAAGTAATTGGAGAACAAAGTGAATTATGGAATGAAGCACTGAGAACTGGGGAATTTTCAAATGGATCGACAGATAAGCTCTATGATGGAAAGTTCCACGGAACAAAATATGTGGCTGAGTGAGGCACAAAGATGGAACCAAAAACAAGGTGCCTAGAAGTTCATAATAAATACTTTGGTAAGTATAGACATTAGTAAAGTAGTTGTTAAATAGTCTGACTAATACTGAGACCAAAGTCTGAAGATGGAGAAGGATTATATAAGGAAACTAAGTCTAAATGAGTCAAACAAACTTATTTATCACCGCCCTACAATCTTAGACAGGTGAGCAATACAATGTGCAACAGCTTTTGCTCAATCAGGAAATTTTCAAGTAAGAGTAAGGATTTCCTATTTCTGTTTTATGAATCTGTGCACATTGCCAGAATAGAGAGATGAAATTATATCAAATTTAAGATTTGTTTAGACTTTTACACAAAACCATTACAAAGAAAGGAGTGTCATGCTTATAGGGATGTTACTGTTTGGAATGAAACTACGGTATATGCAGTTTGATTAATATTGTATCAAGATTGTTGTATTCTATTTCATCGCAGGAATAAAATGATTTGATTCAGATAATCCATAATCCTCATAAGCCTGCATCGCAAACTAATCCCGGACTATCAGAAATGTGCCAATGCATTTAACTTTCAACCACCAGCATTATGTTTGCACAACTGAAAGTTGCCTGTTTATTTACAAAATTATCCACACTCATCAACTAAAGCCATAAGCTAATATCAAAATTACCATTTCACCATCATGCCCAGTCTTAAAGGTTCGACACCCACCTCAATATTAAATAAAATTAAAAACAGATTAAATTCTCAAAATTCACAATACCTCGATGTTATTGAGAATTTTATGAGGCATTGGGCGGCCATCCACCCTAATTTATTTCGGATTCATTGGCTGCCAATTAAAGATGTTAAACCAATAAATCCACTTATGGCTGTACTTGTGCTTAGCTGGTCTGTACAGAACGAATTAAAAGGGCACATGAATGTCATTCAGACCTGAAGGTTCCAGACGTCTGGTCTCCCTATCAGCCAAACCTCATACCATTTGACCTATGATTCATAATCCATCTGGCTATTAACTGGCAACCAAGAGTGGAAAACCACCGGTTGAGCAGAATCCATTACACTTTCCAGGGCAAGCATTTCCACTTGCAGATTAAGTGCACAGAACACACAAACTACGCTGCACACAAACAACTCCACCCACAAACACACAACTCAATCAACCAATCAATTCTAACAGAATAAATATCCAATTCATTAATCAACATAAATCCAGAAATAACACACTGATGAACAACCAATTATAATGAAACAATAAATCAAAAATAAATATAACACAAAAATAATGGAATAAATCACAGAATCAACCAAGAAGCCATTTAAACCAAAAACCAGCGTCATCCAAGACTCAGCGTATTCTCAAAATGGATGTCGACACGACTCAGACAATTGTTAGTACCTGCTACTTAAAAACAATCAACAAAACCTAGATACCGACAATGCAGTTCTTGTTAGATCCGACAAAAGTGTCTGGCTGTAGCAAACTGCCGTTCGCTGTTTCAGTATGTGTAAAAGCAATGCTACCAATTTTCAATCTGCATAGATTCAAAATCATCTAAAATCAATTACTGAAATATAACCATCGCACTCTCAAGCAATTGATAGTAGTTAGAGCACATCTGTGGATTTATTCACTTAAAGGCACTCCATAAATGTGCAATCACAAGTCCACTTTTCACCTCCTTTTCTAGCGTTAGAATTTAGGTACATTACATGAAATTGACTATTTACAGCCATTGGACCCAGATGGACACTTTCCAGTTGGTGGATCCAAGTTGTCAACCAAATCAGAATAAGAGCTCACTAAAACGGACCTTCACTCTGCCTTGACCTTCTCAAACACCAGAACAACCCTTAAGATAAACGGGAATTTCTCAAAATACAGCAACCTATAAATTGTGGGATGCGGCGGTGTAGCGATATGTTCTGTGCCTTGTAACTGGAGGGGTAGCAGGTTCGAATCTACTTCAATCCACTGCGTAGCGACCTTGGACAAGTTGCTCACCGACAGTTGTCTGTGAGGAAGGCAACGGGAACCACAACACTCATCTCATCCTCGGGTGGCATAAAGCCAATGGACCTGCCTTTGGGCAGAGAACTCTCATCATCATCGTCATCGTCGTCATCGTCATCATCATCATCATCATCATCATAAATTGTGCAATGTACAGAAGCTGTTCTCATGTCCTGCCTGTGTCAGTTAGCTCTACAAGCAGCCCCCCTCTAGCAGCAATCTATCCTCTGTCTCCAGGGACTGACCCAGACTTCTACTGCAGCATGTGTGCTTCTCTGATTGACGTCACAGAAAATGCAAGCAAGCAAGCGCACTCCAAACAATGGTAATCATAACAGTCACCTTTGATATTTCTCTGCGCTAGGCAGCAGCCCCAAAACATCTGTTCTGTGCTTTTTACAAACATGGTTAATTTTTTTTATATCCTTTCACTTTTCATCTGTCAAAGTTCAAACATGCACACATCAAACAGTCCTGCCTCTGAAACCAATCATTACTCTTATTTCTCATTTTTTTCAATGTCTATATTGACAAATTACTTTACAATGTAACTTCCATATAGCAGTTCTCAAGACACATAGATGGCTTTGCAGGTCCTTTTCAGTAACTGAGGCTGTTCTGTTTAACTTCTGTGATCTCTTTATCATTCCTATTCACCCAGTCACCCACCCAGTCACCCACCACTCAACCAACCACCATCAACCTATTTCCATATGCCTTGAATGTGCCTCTGATTACTTTCTTTCGCCTACCTGCTTCCACTGCAAATATTTCCTGCACATATATTCCTCAACAAAGCAATTTGCAAGGCATTTAATCCAATCATTTGTATATCTTCTTTGTCCAATGTTGCTTTGGAAAGGTCTATCTGTTCTGGTTATATTAAATTTTATTTACATGTCATTGGACGTTTATTTATATAGCTCTTTTCAACGAGATTATTACATGAAATGGATATTTTCGAGTGTTTACACTGTTCTCTCACGTGCTAAAGATCGTTCTCGCCACACAACACAACCATGGCACTTAGCATCCTCAACAGCAATGTTTAACAACTCCTCAAGTGTGTGCAGACTGATTTCTCATGGCTTAACTTCCTCTTCCTGTAGTCTCTGAAACCGATACAAATACGGTCTTTCCCTTATCCACTGTTGCCCTACAAATAACAGCTTTTAATCTTATTTTTGTACATTAAATGCATACACGCACTGGTGGGATTGACTTGCTTCTCAATATTCTGTGGCTCCATTCCTTTACAAGATCGTTGGCTCTACGCATGTGCGTGGGCCCCGGTGACTCTTCCACTCTTCTGTGCATTGATTTGTGCACCTGTGACTAAGGATCAATCGGGTAGACATTTTCCACCGAGTACCGAATCCAGGATTTCCGGCTGAGGCAAATGTCCGAGGCGATTTCCGGTTGACCCATACTTGTGACACTCCAGTTCCTAATGACATTTAAAATCATGCAGGCCACTGTGGAGAGAGCCTCCGATTAGTTTCCTCTTGAAGTGGCACTATATTAAATTTCCAATTAGTTACTAGCAGCAACAGAAAAACATCATGTAAGCACCAGAAAGCATCTTCAGGTAAGCTGCCACTCATACAAATCCATCTGGCGTCTTGGTACCATGGAAACGACACTGGCAAGCAGTGTCAGACTAAGCAGTTTGTATTGTATTGTATTTAAACATTTATAAAGCACCTCTAGTAGGGTGAACCGTTCAGAGGCGCTCCCAGTGCGCAAGGCCAAGAGAAAAGAAATGTCTTGAGGAAAGCAAAGAAGACGAGGGGTTACCTAATAAAATTTGAGAGCGAGTAGAAGAAGACAGTGTATTCCAGAGAGAGGGACCACTTGAGGCAAAAGATCGGGACTGCGCCATAGCTGTTCTAGAACGAGGAACTGAAAGATCCAATCTATTTAAGGAGCGAAGTGGACGGTGCGAGGAGACAGAAAGAGGCCGGTGAATTACATCAATTAAATATATAGTTTGGTACGATATTTGGATGCTGACCATACACGACGTAACAGATTGTTTAGTGCAACTCAACCATCCAACCCTTCTGGGTCAGTAAATGAATAATGACACAAGTTGTGTGGTTAAAACGTGTCATGTCCTGCTACTGGACTGCTGAGGTTGCGCTTGTACTTCAGCTGTAAGATTCTTGAAATGTTGAGACCACAGTGTCTGTGTATTTCTATGCTACCAGCTTACGTTTTCACATAATTTAAAGTTTTATTATGTCCTCCAAAGAGCTATTAACTTAACACCCTGTGTTAGTTAATGTGTGGTATAGCGAACTGCAGAGTAAGGTTAGATATCATTATATACAAAGTAGGGTTTAATTAACTAGCATGAACAAGCTCTGTAAAGCTCATTCCATTTTCCTTTTTTATTGCTGTGTTTGGTAAGATATATCACATTTAGTCAGGCTACATATAGATTTAGATGTTTATCAGATGCCGTATTTCATTGTGACAGACACGTCAGCTTTCAGATATTATTGATGAAAAACTAGCTGTCATAAGTCAGGTTAGACAGTGGAGAAGTACAAGCTAAAGATTCAGCAGATGTTGCCATTGCTGAGTTTGCATAAAATAAGAAACAAAGCTGCTCCAAATTATAAAAATGTAGGATTGGAGAGACAGCACATGCACCATTATTGCTTCTGCCAGCTGCTGAATGCTAGTATGACTCAGCCAAAATTGGGCTTTCTGGAATGCATAAAAATTTACAACTTCAACAGAACCAATATTGCAAAGAAAAATAGGGTTAAAGCCAGAAACAGAGAAAAAACATCGTACATTGTAAAACCTCAAGCTGAACTAGATAAACCTAACTTCAAATAAGGCTAGACTCTTGAAATATAAACTCTGTGGATATTACTTTGAATCACATACTAGATCAGTTACTGTCTGTGCTAATGAAATTTCAAAACACTACATGCTGTATAGCACTTTATGGTAAACTTCAAATTTATTGTTAAAATTCTGTTTACTAAGTCATAAAGTTTAACGATCTTGCAGTTTTTGTGTTTCCAAAAATTAGATTACAAACTACACATAATGTGCTTTTAATTTGCTAAATGAAACAAACAAATGGTGCCTTAAGCCTATATGGGTTTAGTTTGAGAATATTTTATGGCACTAGAAATATTTCACATCATTTCAGTGAAATCCCATTTCACAGGTGGCCTAGTTGATATGTGGTTCAATGGGCATAATATGCCAATAACATTACGTTAAGGAGTCTACACTGTATCTGCAAAACATTTACTGAAACGATCAACCTAATCAGGATTTTATTTCCCACAGTCACAAAAGAAACTACTTCATATAACGAACAGAGCTCTTTTATTCCGCAGTCCTCTAGGTTTGGCATCTCTAGTACTGCTCTACTCTGGTTCCAGTCTTACTTGTCTTTCCGCTCCTTCTCTGTCAAAGCCGCTAACAACTGTTCACAACCTCTTGTGGTGCTCCGTCCTAGGGCCACTTCTCTCCGTCCTTTACACTCCACCCCCGATCCATCTCATAAAATCCTCTTCTTTTGACCACCATCTTTATGCAGACTACACCCAACTCTTCAAATCCTCCCCCCTCCCAGCTCTTTCAACCCCTTCCATTGCTCAACTACACCATATGGTCAATCTAATCTCTGAATGGATGTCCTCCAACCTCCTCTGCCTCAACAATGCCAAAATGGAATTCATTATCCTTGGCCTCCCATATCAGATCAAAATTCCCCGACCCTTCCACACATCTACCCACCAACTCTTCATCTCTCACTTTCACCCCTCCAACTTGCCTGTGTTCAATCTTGGCATTACTACATCCACATCTATTCTTTCCTAATCACATCTCCAGCCTCTCACAAACCTGCTTCATGCATATTCATGACGACTGCTGCATTCAACCCATGCTTAGCTTAAAAACTGCTTCCACCATTGTCCACTTCAAGCTTGATCACTGTAATTCCCTTTTCCTTAACCTCAAATCCACCCAACAAAACCATCTACAGCTCATCCAAAATTCACTTGCCTGAGCTGTCAACAGGACACCAAAGCATCACCATATCACTCCCGTCCTAAAATCACTCCACTGGCTGAAAATCCCTGAGCACATCCACTTCAAAACAATATCGCTAATTAGGGGTCCACCAGAAATCGCCTCAGCCGGAAATCCCGTTTCCGGAACTATTCGCCTCGGCAAATTCTGTACACGCAAATAGACTTTGCAAAAACATTTTCTTTAAAGAAAATTTTTTATTTAAAAACTTATTCAATAAACTTACGTATATAAAATTATAAATGTTCAGCCTTAAAACAATTACACATCCATTGAATTCAATTCCACTTTCTTGATATTATGTCAATTAATTGAATTTAATGCAATTTTAGAAAACTTCACAACTGCACAGAAATGACTAAAATTCAAAATGTACCAGTCACTTATTACAAGTACACAAATGTATTTCGATAATTTTTTATTACATGAAAATGGGAAGCATCGCAGATGGAACAAATGGTACCCGGTTCGTTTCCGGATCCGGCAAATAGTACATCCAAATACTCGGAATCGGTACTCGGTGGAAAATGTCTTTCCGGTGGACCCCTATCACTAGTCCACTTGTAACTCCCTACAATACTCCCAGCCGAAGTACCTTAGCGAACACTTCACCATCGAACCACCTCACTCTACCAGATAGTTCTCCTATCTCACTCTCTCCCGTCCCCCAGTCGCTACTCGACTCAGTCCTTCAACTGATCCACATCCCACACTGCACCTCGACTCTGGAATAACTTCCCTCTGAATTCCATTTAGTCCTGTGCAATTGTGATCTTGTGCTTCATTTATAATCTTTGCATTTATTGTAATTATTCATCAAAAATTTCAAGGACAAATTATCTACCAGGCTCTTTCATGTCCACCTGGATCAACTGTTTAAATCACGAGCGATTTATTTTATTCCACGTTAAAAATAACAACAATACTATTAATAACATCATTGGTTTAACATGCATGTGTTTGAGTGCACATAACATCAACAATAACATAAGTTTATATACAAAGGCAGCAGGTATTAGAGAGATCAAAGTGTCACGTGTCCGTAAAACATCCACAAGAAAAAATGAGAGTTACTTACATTATCGTGTTTGCTCAGCTTTTAAAAGCCCACGAATGGCACTCAAATGGAAATAGAGAAACCTTGAGACGATCAAAGTGAAGACGACCAGACAATTGACCGGCTTCGGGTGGCACGGCTGCCTCTCCTCTTCTTCAACAATCAACTAATACACATGGCTTCTACAGTTCATGTTTTATTTCCCACCGCATCTGGAAAGCAGTACATCTACCTGGAGCCATCCAACACAAACTACACATTTTCCACTCACAATATTCCAACTCATAAAAGTAATTAATCGTGGTCATAACAATGATGTCTGCTAAAGGCAGACACTAGTGTGGTCAGATCGTTGACAAACACTTGCTGCAAATATGACAATTGTGCAGCAAAGCATTGCACATCACCATAATTTAACAAAGTGTGGGCGTTAATGGAAAAAACAAAAGAGTGGCATTATAGAATAATTGGGTAGTAAATTCAAGGGCTGGCAGTTCAAATCCCGACAAAGACAGAAAGACATTGCAAATTGCAACACTTGTATTCTGCTAGTGCACCCATGTGATTTCAGCAATAAAACTACTACAATAACAGCATCCTGAACGAGGAAAACTGTGATGGCGTTGGAGAGGAATAGTCACACGCCTTCATTTGCCAAGTCTATAAAATAGCCACTACACTTCATACCAAAGCCTGCCTTGAGACCGCCCCAGAGACTCCTACACTTCAAGCAAATGTGTATCTTTTATAGCAGATAGGCAATAAATCTAGGGCTGTAGCAGACAACACATCTGTTATTATTCTGACCTTACTAATACAAAAAGGCTATCTGCAGTAATGACTAACGTAATAGCCCACATGTGTTTGTTTTGTTACATTTTTTATATTGCACGACCGCTTTTTCTTTGGCACGTGACATCCAAGGTTGTTACAATTTTTGGGCTGTGTGCATTGAAAACTTTAGGCAACTACAGAGTAATCAGTTCTCAAAATAATGTGCATTGTTCTCAGATAAATGTCAACTTTTCCTGATATTGTTTAATGTAGTGGCGGCAGGAGTCACTTTTAGTAAATTTTTTTGACATGGTTTTGGCTGGCATTTGCTTAACGTGAAAGACACGTGGAATTAAAATTCCCTAATTTTGCAAGGCATGAAAAAGTTACAATAAAAAATTTTATTTTGCAGTCTATACTTTAACCTTTGTAACTGTTTTAATTCTCCCACTGAGGTCACAACCTAATGCACGGTGTCAGTCACCAGAGATTAAAATAAATACTGCAGACTCAGTATCAGCAAGTTTGAAGAAACAAGTTAGAGAGGACGGTACAAGCAGTGTTTAATCTAGACTCGTTGGGGGGGGATTTCCCCCCCAGGATTTGTGTTTCCCCCCCCCCAGAGGCCAGCAATATTATAATGTAGAGAGCTTTTGGGGAGGGAAACTCCCCCCGGACACATGGTTCCCCCCCCAAGAAGGTCAGCAAGATAGTTTTACAGAGATGAATTCCTTAAAAAAAGGGTCATCAACCTCCTTCTTGAGAGAGTAATTCGTGGAAAAAGTATGAAAAGTTAGACGAATGTCTAAAAGAAAAATCATGAACCTTTTTTTGAAAGTGGAAGATGAAATATGAAAAAAATTCTGGAACTCTTTAAAGATGGATGAAATGACCCAAAAAGTCATGTGTAAATTCGTTGGTCCCCCAGAAACCTTGTTTCCCTTCCCAGAAGAGGGGGACTAGATTAAACACTGCTAGACAAGGTTTAAAATTCTGGTTAGGTCAGGAAATCCATGGTAAAAGAAATAATTATCCAGACATTTTAAGTCGCAAATGCTGGGACGGTGTAGAGGAACAGACAGAACCTTCACAACTGTTAAATTTGCAAGTGGAGAAAACATGGCTCTTGATGATATGTGACTTGCTCTGGCAAAAGGAGGCGGAAGTCGCCAATGTAAAACACGAGAAATTAGCCAAAACACCAATAAGATGTAAATTTTTCAGTTATCGTTTTTTTGCGTATATCAATAAATAAGATGTAATATTATATGAAAAAAATTGATTTAATAAAAATTTCACCTATTTCATGACAAATTTAATAAATTTGTGCGATTGATAAAAATTATCCGAGAATTTAAAATACTGGGGGTACCAGTTTCAAGGGCATTTTATAGCCCTCAGACTGTTAGGAATACCATGTGTAATACCTCATTGGAAAGCTTATGCATTCAGCTTGCTAAAAATAGCCTCATTTGGTGGGTTTCCTATAGTGATTTCCATAAGTTTAAGGTTAAAAACACTGAAACTTTGCAATTTATGTCGAGTTTGTATTAAGGTAATAAACTTTGCATGCATTTTTCTCGAAAATGTACTTCTGAGTAGCAATACATTCTAAAAATTCATATCTCTGGAACCAATAAAGATAGAATTATAATTTTTTCAACATTTTAAACAGAAATTATTGTTTATCATTTTAAGCCCAAAATATAAAAAACTAAATTTTTGGACAACAGCCTCCTTTTGCCAGAGCAAGTCACATATATACTTAAATGCACACTATGATTTTTACAAATGGTTCTTCATCACCATCGGGACTGCTTGTAAATTGTTGGCCCTGTTTAAGGTTGGGTGTTTGTTTCTCAATACCCTGCTAATGTGACCCATCTGCACAAAACCAGTCTTAAGTTGAATTTTTGACTTTTGGAGTACACTACACCATTTTAAAGAGAAACATATGTTCTTTACAAGGACACCAAAATTATCATTCTACCTTAATCCTAACTGAATTTATAGATTAAACACTACATGCATGCATGGAAACTATTAATCTGACAAAATGCATCTAAAGTTTGCCCACTGTAGAAATTGTAAAATGACGGTGACCTTTTTCGAGCCACGCTATTGGCTGATATTAATAGACTACCGCTATTATCTCCACACCATTATATAATTATAGACGAAAGGCAGAGCTTTAAAATGATTTCAAGCATCAAGGTCGTCATTGCTACATAAAGAATCGATAAGGCCAGTAAATGGATTAATTTTCGGTGAATTTGCACGAAATTTAAAATCATAGCTTGTACAAAATCATCCAAATAACACCCTTCAACATTACTTTTTCTCAAACTTTTATGTTTTTTGTATAAAATATATATTTTTAAATTATAATATGTAATAACCTAAAAGTTGAAAAAAATTGACTTTAAGTTGTTGCTCGTTTTCTTGAAACTGAATATTCCGACTTACGACTGGTTTTGTACATATAGTTGGAACAAAATACAAATACTAGTACATGGCATTTCATCGACAAACTTATATAAAATGTATCTTGGGAGTCACATTTGTTACCACATGAACATTTTGTAAAAGACTTTGCATATAGATTGAGCCACAGTTGTGCTTCAGAATATCGTGGCAGGTTTTGGGCTACAGTTGTGTCAGAATATCCCTGGTGGTTTTGGGCTACAGTTGTTTTAGAATATCCCTGGTGGTTTTGGGCTAGTTGTGTTTTCCAATATCCTTGCTGGTTCTGGGCTACAGTTGTATTTTAAATATCCTTGCAGATTTTGGGCTACAGTTGCATTTTAGAATATCCTTACATGTTTGAGCTACAGTTGTTTTAGAATATAAGAATTGCAGGCTTTAGGGATATAATTTCACACAATTCTCTTTCTGTGCAGTGACAGTGCTATAATTAAGTAACTAAAAACTACCTTGAGAGCACAATGCAAATGTTTCCATTTCAGTGTTTACTTGCCAGTTTCCGAGATAGGGAAGCATTTGTCTTCTGTGTGAAAAACTATTCATGACTGCAGATGTACGTAGCTAAATATTGATTTGGCTGATTAAAACAAAATGCGTGGTACACAAGACCACATTTATATTATAAACTGAGTTTTTTGGACATGCTGATTTAACGACGTGGTTTCAAGCAACACATTCTAGGTGAGTATCTGCATTCAAATAATTAGTTTTGCAAAAGTAAATTGAACATGACTTCAGTATACTGTTTCTCGGCAGCAGATGCAAATGACATTTTCATAGCAAATTAAACCTTAATAAACTATAATTCAAATAGAATAAAATACATCCTATGGCATTAATTAAAAACATCTAGTAACTTTATTTGGATATTTCAGTTTAAGCTGACTTAAAGCAACTGTAAAACATTTTCAACATGCATGAATTTTAATGCATTGATGCTCTGGCTCTCTAGCTCAAATCACCTCTTCAGCTGTTGGCATCCACATTTCAATTGGATCGCTAGTGTCATGAAGTTTATTCCACTCCTCTAACATCGTGGTTAGTTGATGTATCTTCTAGAAGATGACATTCAATAGTATAACTGTTCGTTGACAGAATAATAATAATAATAATAATCTTCGTTAATTAATTCCAACTGACAAGTACGCAGTAAGATTACATGATATAGTAGTAACAGACGATAACAAGTTTAACAGAAGTCAAATTTAACTGAACAGCAGCCATGCAGGGCGCCCATCTGTACTACTGCTCATTTCACAGTTGCCATCTAGGAAATGAAAGCTGAGTTAACCTTGTCTAATAAGCTTCGTTTTAGACATTTTAATATCAAAAGAATTTCAAACTGTTTCAGTCCTATTACAAAATATAGCTGCTACATCAACATCTCCTACCAAATCTACAAAGAAATAGTTCCCTACTTCCCAGTGTACTGAATTTATGATTTTGGTCTTGGTCTGGCGGGTGCAACTTACAGCAGCCATGCCAACCCATCTCAGGTTTAGCTGGCCGTGGAAATCATTCCATATCTCGAAGTGGCCATGCTGTTCTCTTTGCACATGCTTAGAAGATCCAGTGTTGAAAAGGTGTGCCTGAAATAACTTTCCTTCGGATCTGCATGTTCTTTTAACCAGGGAGTTTACATAGACCGTTTTAGAAGCACTTAAAAACTGTACTCCTTCTGCCAGGACTGGGGTGGTTATCTTGGAGTGGCATTATATAAGTGCTCTGAAAGAATAAACGAACAAAAGGGCCAACTGTAAACGGGTTTCCACTGTATCGCAAACTACAAGTTTGCTAAATGCATTTAAGTATGACTGGCTTTTCCTCATCGGTCTTGCATTCCCTAAAGACATTTCTGTTTCCCTGGGGCTTCTATACTGAGAGCGCCTCTGAAAAGTTATTCTGTGAGAGGTGCTATATAAATTTCTAGACATGATATGATTACTGCACAGCGTAAATTATATAGAATAATTGAACACACTGCATGACAGACCTTAACTTTTCTTGTTTAAAAATTTGCACTCATGCCTCTGGCATCGCATCAGCATTATAACTAATGGCTTTAGATCAGGTTCGTAGTCCACATGTCTGTGTGCATGTGCAAGTGTGTACATATATAATGTATGCAATGCCGTCTTAATCCTTAATGGTGTAGACTGGCATGATACACTTCACCTTTTTCCAGACACACAGTGGGGACCTTAACAGACCTGTAGTTTAATTACAGCCAATCGAGTTTTAATGGCACAAGCAAAGGAACCTATACTTCAAAAAAAAAACCACTGCACCAATTGTATATGCCAGTGTGTGTATTAGGGAATGTAATCCCGGGATCCCGAATCCCGGGATCCCGGAACATTTTTCAATCCCGTAATCCCGGGATTGACAAACGTGGAATCCCGTATTTCCGGGATTACAAAAAATTGGGATTTTTGGATTAAATTTGCTTGATCCACTGTATAATTCTTCCTTGAGGCTTGGGCAATGGACGCTAATTACGGCAGATAAACAGCGACGGGTACCAGCCCTAGTGCAGACTACAGACTGACTCTGCCTGCCAGAGGCGTCTACCCCCCCCCCCAAGTCATTGAAGCAACGTCCCTTTTCCCCCTGTTCTTCCCCCTCCCCGTTCCTTTCCCCCTAAGATGGTGTCACACACACACTGACAGATCTCCCCTATGTCTTGGATGGAGCATTTGCTCCAAGGTTTCTATGGTGTAGACGCCCCTGCTGGCTACTTTAATATCAGGGTGCTGCAGGCTGCTATGCACTCCGCTGCAGTACGGCTGCTAGGCCTACTGGTAGGCGAGACTGCTAGGCTGCTACTGCTTGGGTCTTCCCGCAGCGGTGCTGCGCTGGTCACCTGTCGTTCTGAGACCTCATTCCCGGCCGTGGGATTGCTATCAAGTATCAAGATCTTTCCACTCAGAAACACCCCACCCCGAGTTAATGAGCCTCCGAATACAAGCTGTTAGTGGAGAAACCTTGATCGCGGATCAACCGAGCCCAACTGCTGTCAAGTGCCTCTGCTTATGCTCTGAGTCATCATTAGTGGGTGAATCTACTTTTGACACTTCACGCTTCTTGCGATAATTTTATCGTAAATAACTCCTAACGAACGTTTAAACTTTTCATTTTAAGTTACAAGTTTATAACACATCCCCACAACGTTCTTAATACCATTATATCTTTAATACACAACAACGTTATAGTATTAAATATACATTTATGCTACAGGCGGGAAAATTTTTTATTGCATAAAGTATAATCCCGGGATCCCGGGATCCCGGGATTGATAAATTCCTAATCCCGTAATCCCGGGATTGACAGAATGCTCCGGGATTACATTCCCTAGTGTGTATGTATATATGTATGTGCGTGTGTGTTTGTGCATATGTGACCCTTGGGATGAAAATGCACCAAAATCTGGGGTTTCTGGACTAATTATGACCCAAGATTTCTTGCTGTCATTGGGACAAATATCCAAAATTTTATCTCAGTATGTCCACACAGCCTAAAAAACTATAACTCCAAAGACGACCAATGACCGTCTAAAAGCCGCTTTTCTTAGAAAATCGTTTTCTAGCACTTGCTAGACGAAGAGTAGCTAGAAGATATCCAGATGTTTGAAAGTCAATGAAAAACAGCACTTGAGTTGTTAGGCATTTGTTGAAGAAAGAGAGCTTACAGCCGTGGAGAAGCAAAGATGGTGTGCACAAGAGGCCATATATGCAGCATCGTGGTTCAGCCAAAAGACCAGTAACCAAAGATCGCAGACAGCACGGAGGGAAGTGATATTAGTAGTTGAAGGTGTCCCAGTATTATTTAATCCCAGTCAGGGCCAACTTTAGGTATAGGCAGTTAGGTGCCTCAATTTAGGGGAGCCATTTGTACAAAAATGTTCGTAGTGTTCATGTTGTTAAATAATTCTTTCACTGATTAGTTTTACTTGAATTCAAAATTTTCTCCAAATCCCAATCTGGCAATAAATATATAGTGCTATTTACTCACTGCCACCATTTAAATACATGCCATTGCATTGTATTTGTCTATTTAATTAGGAGGGATGGGGGGGGGCATCAAAATGTATACTTTGGCTGGAAAATCATTGAGGCCAAGGCCTGCCCTTGACCCAGTACAAGCTAAAACAGAAAGCCAATTCACAATAAATGATCTTCACACACATTCTAATGTAATGTCCTCAGTATATACACATCTCAATCTTTGTATCTTTTCTCCAAGCAATATATATATATATATATATATATGTGTGTGTGTGTGTGTAACTGTGTATATATATATATGTGTGTATATATATATATGTGTGTGTGCGTATATGTGTATGCACATACCTATATACAAATACAATACACACACACCTGGATATCTAACAGATACTCTAAGAGAATGAGAGAATGAACAGCACCGTTGCTTGTCTTTACGATTAGACGAGAAACACACAGAACATGGGCTGATTTGGCACTTTTTTGTATTGAAAAGGTTTTCTCAGCTTATATGTTACTCCATCATTCACAAGGATTTTTTGTCTTCAGGAGTAAACTGCTGAAAGCCTCCGATCTGCTAAAACGCCTCCAAGCATGCCAGGATGCAAGGGAAGCGCTAAATGGAAGGAAAGGGAATAAAAATATAACGTAAAGCCCTTCCATTTTAATCAATAATGTACAAGATGCAAGCTGAATCAATTTAGAAATCAGATAAGCACATTAAATTATTCACCTCATTTAATTAAACTGGTTATTTTGTAGCTGCGTAAGAATTTGCCATAGATATCACTGACTTGTATAGCAACCTAGATTGTTTAACATAAGTCTTAACATAAGTCATCAATCAGAGTGGGTCAAGACAATTTAACGCTTGGGAAGATTTTTTTAGAAAGCAGAACTGAAGTCCTTTAAAAGCATCAAGTCACTCCATCATTGTCTTAACCAGTTACTGCCTGCAAAGCAATTCCACAAGTTCAATTTACGGAAAAGGGGCATATATTTGAATTACGAAACTTCCACAATCAACTGCAAAAAATATAAAAATTACGATTACAATACTTCTAGTGCTTGCTCCCGTAGTTAAACCTGAGATTGGAAGGGTATTAATAGCACTGATATTGGAGCAAGCACCAATATCAATGCTATCAGTTTCCCTTCCCACCTCAGGCTTAACTTTTAAGTGTTCAATTTTCAAATTAGAGAACTGTATATATAAAGTTAGATTTTTAGCAGTTTATACTATTGCATGGTTTAACTGACATTTTGTTCCTTTTTCACTGTCTGCAATGTTGTTGTTGTTGTAAAGTGTCAGCATTTCTCTCATACTAATAAAGATTACTTACTTAATACAAATGGTTGATAAAACAGACACATTTTGACCATTTGATATCTCAGAGTAATGTAAACTGAAATTTTATTCCGATAATCAGGAATCTCTAGTTTCTATGGAGCATTTTGGCAATTATGATTCTTGCATCACACTGAACAAGTCATCTTGACCCAGGAAGGGAATAAAGGCAGGACTGCAGCAATTTAGTTATATAGAATTTACAAAGCAACAAGTTTATATTTTTTTCAGATATGATCAGGATTCTCCACAATTCCAATTATTAATTGCTTCATACAATACCTGTGCTGCAGATACAGTATAGAATCAAGGTTGCCTTTCTGTCAACACGTTCAATGACACCTCACCTTCAACAAGAGCATAAAATGAAGCCCTGTTTGCTGCAGTGGCAGACCAAAGAAGGTCTAATTCACCTGAAATCTTTCGTGAATACAGTAATACAATTGACATCAATCAGTGGCCAATTCGAAGCGCAATCAAGAGACAAATCAAATTTCAGTCAGCCTCGTCAAAACCTACAGCACAACCTAAATACTGGAAACAAGAAGATACATGTACAGACAAATGTTGTGTGGAAAAATTTAAGTATTCAGCCTTTACCTAAAGTTCGTTACACAGACAACAGGAAGGCGTATCTGAGACCACTTTGACAAATGATGTACAGCAGAAGTGAACAGAAGAACAAAGGAAGGTTGACCAGAATTATTATTATTATTATTAATTAGTAACTTCTGCAGCACTGGTGTTTACGTTTAATGCAGAATGCATCAACCAATGGTGCACCAAACCCAAGTCATAAATCAGGTCAACATTCAGAAGATCAGTTAACTGAGACAGAGAGAGCAAATGGTGGATATGCAGTTCAAAACAGATAAGTTTAAGTTGAGCATGAAATGATACAAGCAACTGATCAGAATGACCAGATACAGGAAGAGAATTCAAAAATTTACATCCAGCAGAGAGGTTGCTGCGAGTAGCCGAGGACAGGAAAGGATGGAGAAGAATCGTCTACAATGCGACCAACCCTCGTATCGAGGACGGTTAGAGAGAGAGAGAGAGAGAGAGAGAGAGAGAGAGAGAGAGAGAGAGAGAGAGAGAGAGAGAGAGAGAGAGAGAGGGAGGGAGGGAGGGAGGGAGGGAGGGAGGGAGGGAGGGAGGGAGGGAGAGAGAGAGAGAGAGAGAGAGAGAGAGAGAGAGAGAGAGAGAGAGAGAGAGAGAGAGAGAGAGAGAGAGAGAGAGAGAGGTAAAGAAGCTCGTTTCTCCAGCACAGTTCCAGCTTTAGGTATGATCAAAGATAGGCAATCAGATGACCTCATTGAATACTGACAAGACTGAGGAAAAAGGACTGATTCTAAATACTGTGGTTGACTGAGTTCAGTGTTTCATAAACCCCGAGTCCCAATCTGAAAGAGATCGTCTGCTGCACAGGCCAATGCACTGATTTAAGTACAGAGGTTATACATTCATATTTTGATGTATTTGTTATGACATTAAGCCAAAAGTTGTAACAAATGCAACACAGCATAAGCTCAATTATCTACACATCAAAAACAACAGCTGGCTCAAAGTGACAGCAATAAGAACATAATTACGTAACTGCTGTGCTACATCTTATCTCAGGGATCTGTATCTTAGTCACGTCTATTACTGGCTGTATTTTCCCTCAATTTCCTGTGCAGGGTGACCTGAAGGGCACACTGGTCCTAACTTCAAAAGTCCAGCAAACTGCTTCTCTGTGGTTAGTCCGACTTTCTAGAATAAATTGCCTAGCAACCTACAACACGACCTCCTTGGTCTTTTCATACCTCTTTACCTCTACTCCATAGGAATTCGAAAATCATTCAATTGTTTTGTGTTGTCAGGACGGAAGTTCCTCTGACAAATCTCTCTTAACGAGGCAATATACCAATCTGTGATTACGGTTACAACATAGAAGGTATATGTACTCAGCCACGGTAAATGCTCGTCAAATACGACCTCAAGATTTCACATGAAATTTGAGAATGTGAACTGAGGTAAACATAGGAATCTACTGTAAGTTTATTCTTTGCTGCCATTAACAACGCAATGACCTGTGCTTTTAATGACTGGACGACATCCATGATCAAACCCTGAGTGCCACAGCTTACTTAACTGCAGCAACTGCAACACAAGAATCAAATGCTGGGCAGGGCATGCAAGTCTGGATATCGTGATCATAGATTAAGCCTAGGACCCCACAGGAAACCAGGGCATTGGTGATAACGTCTAAAGTTATGGGCCATAAAAAGTGGCACTCAGTGACACAACTCTGACTGTGAACCCAGAAAAAAGGTGGAAATGCACCCATGCGGCATGAGGCAAAGTATATAAATGGACGAGCCATATATTATATATATAAAAGAAACAGGGAGCAAAATTAGAATATCACGTTCCACATTGTCAAAGAAGCTGTCAATTCAGAAGCATATCTCATTGTTGAACGACATATTCAGAAATGATGGAATAACTAACCCTATCATAAATCCATCTCATGGTTGGTGTTAAGGTGTTAATTTAATGTGGAGCCTTGGATCACCTAAGACAATGGCCGTGCTTTTCCAATACAGAATTAGAGGAACTGTAAATATGAAGTTAACACTGAGGGTACCAGGTTGTCTTCCAGTGTTGCACCTTTTCCTAGAAGTCTGTCAGTAGATTAAAATTTAGTCACAGCACTTCAGTGACACCTTTTTAAACTTACCTAAGCATGTATCCCCTCTAATAATCACTGCAGTGGCAGACACAACAACCACTTAGGTGAACACAGGTGTCAACTGACGGCCTGGAATTGCCTGATAGTGACACATACACACAGACACACACAGACACACACACAGACACACACACACGATCAAAAGAACACAAATCTGCCAAACAGATATGGTTAAATAGGGAATCCACACAGGTGAAATATAATGTAATAGCCATCAACAACCTTGCCATTAATGGCCTAGTACTCCACTTCACCCACAGTCCCACACTGATCAGCCAAAACTTGTCCCCTATACATCACTTTCAACCTTCTTCCCATTAGGAGGGGTTATGCAATGCCCTTTAACAAGTGCACCTGAAATTCGAATCTGAGTGCCAGAGTGTTGTCACACTAAGCAAAATGTCTGTAAAGGTCTCTATTTGTTGCAGGGCTATTGTTCAAATTACATCCCACACAGCGTACCTGAGCGATTCCCAAAAGTACCTAGGACACCACAAATGTTGTGTAATATTTAGACTAATTTTGGTGAATTTTGTTATACAAGCATGGTTGCTTTGCTCCTCTGGATTAGTAACACAGCTGCACAACCAAAACAGCACTATCTCATATGTAGGTATGTATGTATTTACAGAGCTGTATATAAATATGTATGTTAGGGTGGTCCTTATTTTTGAAAGTCTGATTTCACAATGAGGCACCCTGTACTTTTGTTTCTATTGATGAATAAAAAATTCAGCAAAAATTTGAAGAGGATCTGACAACATTTAGAGGTTGCTACCAGATGCTAAAGTTTAAGCCTATGTGACCAAAAAATCATTTAGACTTTGTAGAATAAAACCATTGCAATTTTCTTAATTGAGCTGAAGTTAGCATGTGAAAATATTGCAAAGTGACATAAAGTTGTGTGTGTAATTCAGTATTGAACACTTTAAATTACTTCTAGCAATCAGTATGCCCTAATAGTACTCATGTTTATTTATTTATTTATTTGATAAACAAACGTTGGAATAAATAATTTATGTTTTCAAACTCAGTGGTCTTTCAGTGTAGTTATTAATCAAATTATAACTATATCATTGTGTTGGAGCAGAGGCTGGACAAGAATATGTTTGGAGTGCACGTCGCCATCACATACTAGAAATAATGTTGGAGGCAGGGGTCATGATTTTCAGAGATTCAGAGAAGCTGGGAACTTATAAACAGATCAAACTAGGACACAGTGACATCCGATAAGTTTTTGCACGAAGCAATTTCCTGTCACAAACATTTGGAGCTGACCATCACTTTCTTGGGCGGAATGTCTTCCATGGGCATATAATTCAAAGCACGAGCTGGGCTGCACAGAACAAAGTGGATGGCCAAGTGTATTTACAGTCTGTCGCGATCGAAGGTCGCCTGTCGTGTGTTTGCCGTGTGTTGATGTCGACCCTCGACTCGCTTGTTCTTTTACTTGCACTATTAATTAATGTGCCTAACTTTTCTTTAGAAGATTCACGACGAACTTTGTTTAATTAATAAAAGTATTTAATTAAAGAAACAAATATATACACTAACTCTACGGGAACTTCCACGTAGTATTAAAGCGTTTAGTTATTAAATCGGACTATCTCAAATGTTGCTTCGTACAGCCTAACTACAGATCGTTCTCCGCGTCAGTCTCTGAATCTGACGGACTATACTCTGCCGCCGCCGCTGGTCGCTCCTCTCGATGTTGATCGCTCGACCGTTGTTCTCACGTCGCGCTCGTCAGTAGTACAAGTCCCGTATTCTTCTTTCCCTTCTGTTAAGTAGGAACTCCAGCGTCCGTCGGTCCGTCCCCTCCCCACGTCATGCTATCGCCAATTAGTGTCAGGTTGCTCTTCGAGACGCGGGTCGTCGCTCGCCTGCAGCGCGGGCGGTGTCTGGTTTCACCTTTAGCCGCGAGGTGTCCTATTACACCTTGGCTGTGTGGTGTCCGATTACACCTTGGCCTCGCTGCCTTCATTGTTGACCAAGTGGGGACTGGCTTTCGTCCGTCATCATTCCATCTCGACCGCCAACGACGACTATATCATGATGATGATGATATCTCGTCGTTGTCGTCGATCTCCTCACGCGACACAGTCCTAAGATTTGGATGTTCAAGAGACAGTTCAAGTTGACAAGAAGAGAAGAAAAGGGAATAGCTGTCATCTGCTTATTCACTGTAATGCTGCATGTCAAAGTCTGGTTTCAAGCACCATATGCACCATAGGCTCCTCGAATAGACCTGGAGCTCTTGAAGGACATTGAGAGGTAGAAGGAGAAAAAATGTGCAGTTGCAGAGGTTGCAATGAAGAAATTTCTGGGACACCTCTGGTATCTGTCGGAGGAAATGATGACTTTTTGCGTTCTTTGATGGTTCTTTTGATTTATCAAGAGCCAATTGGTTGCTGCTCTGGTCAAAACTGGGATTGAACATCCACTAAAGAGAATACCAGGTGACCTCTGATCAGCGGAAGCAACTGGAAGATTTTATCACGGAAAACACTAGAAGATTCTTCAGCATTACAGGCATTCCAGCAAGTTTCCTCCAACAAGGTGTTGATAGTTGGCTAAAAGATTAGAACTACAAGTTAGCCAAGGCCACTGCCAGCTCAGTAAGAGTTGTGAATGACACAGCAGAGCGTGGAGTGGCACTCATGGACGAGTATAACAAGCTTCAAACAAATAACGAGGATCATAAGCAGTTTCTGGAATATCGTCACAGATATCCACATAGGAACAAAAATGCACTAATGCATTAATACATTAAGTATTAACTGGAACTAAACATTTTAATGTTCACTTGTGTGTCTTGTGTGTCTTGACCCAAATAGTAAATACTACCGTCCACCACTGCCCACCAGAATTTGTTTTGCATTTGTACATAAGTGTACCATATTCCATGTTTTGTGTGCGTTTTTACAATATATTTGATATAATTACGTTATGTCTGGTAGCAACCTCTAAAACTCATAAAATCTCCACAAACTTTTCAGTATTATTATTTTTGTACCTAAAACTATAAGTTTGGAGGGTGCCTCGTTTAAAATTCCCCAAAAATTTTTTTTACATGCAACTAAGGACCACCCTAATGTATGTGTCTATGAAAGCAGCACCTTCTAAGAACCTTACAAAGATCCTAAAACCTTAATTGAAATACCATTAAATTATATATATATATATATATATATATATATATATATATATATATATATATATATATTCGTTTATTGAAAAAATTGGATGGCTACCGCACCCAGGAACATTAACACGGGAATCATAGCAAAATATTCATATGGATAGCTAAAGCAGTAATGTAATGTTAGTTGAATTATATTATATTAGTTATATAATATTAATTACAAATTACAAATTAGCAAAATATGCCACAGCAGTCTTGATAACTATGGAATTTTCAACATTTCCTAAAACTACTTTAATTTGTAAAATTTTAGTTAATGTTCTTCAGATAGAGCAGAAATTACAAAACTTTAAGATCAGTTGGCATTTCTGGTGCTTTCACATTTCTTTTTGAAAACTGCTTGATTCATGCTGTTTACACCAATGTGCAACCGTACGAACATAACGTATGTTATTTTTTTCTATAACGTACATACGGTACGTTATTATACGGTATGTTGACGTCGGTTCATGACAAAAATAAAATACATAACATTATGCACAACAAAAGTCAATAATAGTTGGTTATTGACAGTTGTAACCAATATTAACCATTACATCAGTTCAATGACCTCTACTTTAAATTCCAAATTGCTAATATTCTGTCTAATGTAAATATGAAGAAAATTAAGATTTTTGGCACACTATAGAATGGTCTGTTCCAGTGGTCATTTAATTGGTAATACTAAATTTCGGTACCAATTGTAAATAATTAGGCCTGCATACGGGAAGACTAATACTGTAGAGCTAAACTGATATCATTTTTAGCATACGCGTATGGTACACGTACGTTATTCTTTTCGATAACGTATGTACGGTACTCGTACGTTATTCCGGTATAAAGTAACGTATGGTCGCACTTTCGTTTACACAAAACTGTCAAATAAGGCTGATAAATTGCTGAGGTAATATTCAGCTGAAATACGTGATAAACAATATATGAAAAAATACATGTAGAAGTAGCAACCTTTTCAGATTATGGCTACACTTCAACATGAAAATCAACCTACGGATGTCCCAATCTCAGTCAATGAATGCCAGGCAGATCACTCAACATGACATGTTGAAGAACCTTACATAGACACGGCAGGCGCAGCACTGAACTGATTACGCATTCGTCCAAAATGAAATAATCTAATTTCCATGCTGTTTGTTCCCCAGAAACCAGGAAACTAATTCATTACCCTAATCAATCAACTGCATATAATTCTACTAAGAGAGACCAACAAATTGGAAAAGCAGTATTTTAATCCAGAGATGGATGGATTGATATAAAGGCAGCGTGTGTAGGCAGGTATTCAATGAAATACCTAACAACCCATGGTCGTTTATGCACCACTTTGGCCCTTAACTTTCCACAAACTGTCACCAGTGGCCCAAATGGGCCCCGTGATTGTGGCTGCCTGAGATTTATCTGTTTGGTCAGTTGGTTGCATGGTTCATAGCTTCGTCACGGTAATGTTTAGAATTCAAAACGTGCTGTTTATACCTAAAATGGAAAGTCTCTCCAGATTCAAATTACAAAAAACTATCAACTGTAATACCAGCAAATTCCAAAAACAGGATAGTAAGCCAGCAAGCAACAAGACGAAAGAAGATTAACAGCTAAAAACAAGTCAGATAGACTGCAAGAATGCAAGATAGATGAACAACAGGAAGATGATTCATTTATTTACATTGTATTTTGCAAATTTACACAGCACCACTTGAACAGAAACTCACAGAGGTGCTCTATCTGTGACAAGAAAGTACATATTACATGTGCAAAATAAGAATCTGAGACAAGGAAGTAAATCTGAATCTGAGACACAGAAGTAAATCAGAAGCTGAGACACAGAAGTAAATCAGAATCTGAGACACAAAAGGACATCAGTACATCAGAATCTGAGACACAGGAGTAAATCAGAATCTGAGACACAGAAGTAAATCAGAATCTGAGACACAGGAGTAAATCAGAATCTGAGACATGGAAGTAAATCAGAATCTGAGACACATTAGTAAATCAGAATCTGAGACATGGAAGTAAATCAGAATCTGAGACACAAAAGTACATCAGAATCTGAGACACAGAAGTAAATCAGAATCTGAGACACAGAAGTAAATCAGAATCTGAGACACAGGAGAAATCAGAATCTGAGACACAAAAGTACATCAGTACATCAGAATCTGAGACACAGAAGTAAACCAGAATCTGAGACATGGAAGTAAATCAGAATCTGAGACACAGAAGTAAATCAGAATCTGAGACACAGGAGAAATCAGAATCTGAGACACAAAAGTACATCAGTACATCAGAATCTGAGACACAGAAGTAAACCAGAATCTGAGACATGGAAGTAAATCAGAATCTGAGACACAGAAGTAAATCAGAATCTGAGACATGGATGTAAATCAGAATCTGAGACACAAAAGTACATCAGAATCTGAGACACAGAAGTAAATCAGAATCTGAGACACAGAAGTAAATCAGAATCTGAGACATGGAAGTAAATCAGAATCTGAGACACAGAAGTAAATCAGAATCTGAGACACGGAAGTAAATCAAAATTTGAGACAGACAGAAAGACAGACAGGAAGGCAAACACATAGGACATGCATCCAGCAAGAAAATTTAACAAAATATCATCTCACCTGGTAATAGTTATAGTAGATGGATGTCCATGTTAAAACACGTACAATGAATTACCGTATATACTCGCCTATAAGTCGATTCACGTATAAGTCGAAGTGTACTTTTTTGGGAAAAATAGTGTCAAAAATCGACGACTCGCGTATAAGTCGAACTCATAAAACCAAAGGTAAAAGCGTAGTTTAGCATATTCAATTCCGTTGAAAATAAATAATGCATTTAATAATCGACGTGTTACCCACATGTTTATTCGTCATCCCGCTTCTTATTTCACATTCAACATTTTCGTCCTTCATCTGACTTCTATTAATATGGATGAAGGCAAAATATTATAGCGCTATTACAATTATTAACAAACTAAACCGCCAGTACCATTTGTGGTTTCGAACATTAAAAAGTCTCCTGTTTATTTAAAGTCATCCCGGTAAATGTAAATTTCGCCGTCATCGTCGTCGATTTCCGAGTCCTCTGGCGTCGTTTTGCAAGCCGTCTATGTAGGTACATGTAATATATTTATATAATGCCTAACCTTTAAAGCAACTGCTGTAACATATCTAATGGCAAATAATTTCGGAAGAGCTGCGCCCATTCACAAGGTCAAGCAGGTTTCGTCATCGTTGTCAAGCCGATACCTTCATCACCTGGTCTAACTGGACCAGTCAGATACGCGCGGATCATGTCCTAATACTGACATTCCTCTTCTAATGACCTGACCTCGCGTTCCACATGCATTACAACCAATCCTTTATTCATTCTTCGTAAACCAACCTTTGGAATGAGCCTTTACAATAAAGCCTCTTAAAAAACTTGTTTGGGGGCGTCTTACTATTGCTTATAAATAAACATTAGCATCAGTTTCATCCCATCTGCTAGACAACTAATTATCACATGAAATGCGTTCGTTATGGCCATCGACGTATATTGGGATATACGTCGATGGTTATGGCCAATAGTATTGATCTGGATGGTCTTATATCGTTTACAATACAATTCCCAGGCAGGTCAAATTTGGTTTTATCAATATTTTTTACCGTGCACGAATTTAAGGTCGTATATGAAATGCGCTATAAAATGAAATGATGCACAAAATGGCGCCCAGTCTGAAGAATAACAAACAAGAACTGGCGTTGACGTTAATTATTATTTCAACGCCCGCATCATTTAAATTTAATAGACAATTATTTTATTCTACCAGATATTTTGTCAGTATTGTGCTAAAAATTTATTCTTTATAGTATCATTTGTTTATAACATTATAATTATTATTTCCTTCACGGTCATGCGATCGCTCATTGTTGCGTCATGCGATATCGGACGCGGTATGTTGTTGACCTGCGCATGAACTCCGATGGATAAATCTTGCGATCTTGGCTTGCCCCGCGTATAAGTCGAACCCCCAACTTTGGATTTTCAAAATTGTCCAAAAAAACTCGACTTGTACGCGAGTATATACGGTATGAGTAACTGGCATACAGCCAGTTACTCATAATTCACTCTACTGCATGTTTCTTAACCCCTTTAGCGTGGATCCCGAGTATACTCGGGCTGGGGAATCCGTTCTCATAGCGTGGATCCAGAGTTAACTCGGGCAGGATGGAATTCACCACCTAGTAGGCGTGGAGCCCGTATAAACTCGGGATAATGTTAGGTCATGTCTTTTGTGCAGAGGGAGTCATAGTACATGCTGTAGCACCCTGGGGTAACCTTGGCCTAGCCACGTGGTCACTGACGTCTACTAGCTGGCCGCCGTCATGGCCGTATTGTAGGTCAAAATGGCAGGTCGCAAACGTGGTTTGTCTGGGGAGGAAATAGCACGTTTGCTAAAAGAAAGTGATAGTACGTCTGGGTTTGCAGACAGCGATGATGAAATTCGTAATACTACAAGTCCTAGTGAGAACAGTGATGACGATGGTGATGGCAGCCAGGAAACAGTGGATTACGATGCTGATTCTCCTCTTGAATGGTGCGTGTTTGCCAACTATTTACTGATTCACCTGGTCGCAAGGTCGACGTGAATGATATGCAGGATCCATTTTTGGGTGATGGTATAATGCAAAAAAGTTATGGGATTATTTCCAGAAAAATCATAGTATCACTATAACAAAAATATCTGAGAAAAATTTTGTAGAAAAAATTCCACCCTAGCCGAGAGTTAAAAAAAATGCATTCCACGCTAAAGGGGTTAAGTCAGTCAGCTAGTTAATCAGAAGTCAATCAGTCCATCGGTCAGCCTGATAGGTGTTGCAATCAGCAGTACAATCATCTGAAGAGGACTTTGTGCCATTTGTGTGCAGCGTCGTCTTTCTAGGGCTGCATCTTCGTCCAAACAGACCCAGTGTCATGACATATACAGCAGCCTCTGCACCTCAAGACAATCCCACTATCCTCATTGTTTACATCAACAGCATATATAATATAACCAAAAGCAGATTTATTATTTTAAAATGTAGTCAAAATTATTACTATTACATCAGACCATGTACAAAGTCTCACTACAACATGAACTCTCATATAGTAACACAGTTGGGTTGACAGACTTTACAAAATAACAACTTTATTATACAATGGCTCCCATGTCACTCCCAAAATACTGTGTTAAAAGGTTTCAGTATAATTTTTAAAAATCACAAAACAATTACAGCATGTTAGAAGTATCACGAATAACAAAGCCTAGCATACTGTTTTTGATCAGTGCATGTCCCAGTTATCAATCAATCATGGCTATTGTTATCATCAGAGGATAATACTCAATTATTTCCTTCCAAAAAACACTGTAACTATCGCAAACCTCGCCTTTTTCTGCATGAAGTGCAACATAAATTTGCAACTACAAAACATATTATCATATTAACAACATCAACAATCAACAAATCTTGATGAACAAAGGGATGAATGATAGAGGTGCCATTCCCGGGCTGGGAACCACTAAACATCGTGAAAGACCATAGCATGCTCGTGGATGAAGATAGGCCTATATCAATGGCAGCCCATGCCCATGTCAACTCTCTCTGCAGGTTCAGCCTCTATGAACTGTGTCATATCAGGGCCAGCCTGCATAATTAATCACATGGTGCCACTGTGACCCGTGTTCATTCATTCCTTCATAATGACCTGCATGAACGGCTTTAACACAGTCCTTGCAGGCTAGCTGTAAGTTCCCATTTGTCAGCTTCAGTTTTTCCTCTATTGTACCACATAGGTTATGGCCAGCGTGCGAAAATATTTGGATATTTGAACTGTGTGCAAGAAACACTGCAATGGCTTCTGGTTGAGGAAAGAAGGTTCTCCTTGTAGGGAAGCCTCTATAGTCGGCGCGGCCCCAGAGTACATTAATTTGAAGATCTATTAATAAATGCCAAGTCCACTAAGGTGCATTGATACCTTGGTATTCAAGTCTAGAGCCAGCTGGGTTAACAAACACTACTTTCTGCAGTGCGTGGAGATCTGACAGCTCGGCGCGACTGCACACAGTACTTTCTTGTGTATCAGACTGCTCTTCTGGAACAACCTTCCTCTGAAAAATCAAATTCTTACACCCAAAACAGCTCAAGAAATATTTTGTCAATTCTTCTTCAGATGCATACTTGTTAGATCTGTACAGCTGCAGTCTTTTTGAGATCTTAAACATTGTGCTATATAAGTACTTGGATATACATACACACATGCATCATTATAACAGAGTACTATGAAAAAAATTATAATTGCTGTAAAGACTGATGCTCACAATATCCTTACAATATTGTAAATTTTCATTTAAATGTTATAAATACAAATAAAAATATAAGTATGAGGGAAGCCTTTGTCATTATTAGCCAAATCCAAAATGCTTTCTGCCATGCTTCTTTGTATTAACCCTGCTTCCTTCCAGACGTGGTTCAAATCATGACTTATTATTCTCATCACAACCAGCACAATCATGAAATCGAAGCAAACAAAATCAATTTCAGCGCCCACTTTGTGCTTTGAGCGATCTGCAAGGACCTCAATTAATTATGAACAAAAGCCAAACTCAAAATTTCACTCCACTAATGAATTCCAATGCATCCAATCTGGAAACTAATCCATGCCTGTCATTTAATGGTGCGTTAGGTTACAACAAAGCAGATTCAGCCCACGCAGTACATTATTGCAAGAATAGCTTCATAACTGACTATACATTCATAGACTCATAAACACACAAGTTTTAGCAATACATTATGCTGTTTTCATTACAAAAGTAATTTTGTTTTACAAACAGCACAATAAATCCAAGTTATTATTAACTTCGATCGTTATTAGCAGTGTGACTGCATACTTAAATGCATGTTCAGATACAGCAGTGTAAAGATCTTGGCAAATGCATGTCATATTAAATGTAAAGTATTCTATAGCGATTGTATGGTCTCGATCCTGCTCATTTTTCAATGGATTGATCAGATAAGATCCATCTCCTTCACCATCGCAGCCCATTCGAATGGTTGCCACTCTTTAACGTCTCTGTGTACAGACTGTGCTAACTCGAGGTTCAAATCTCTTAAATAAGCCACCATTGGTAAACGAACCGGCGGCATCCACTCGCACAAAGCCATGTGGAACCAATGCAGCTAACCAAGCATTGTATACTTCTAAACATTGGCTCTACAGAGGAGGTCTATGTGGCAGTTCTAAGTACGAGACTTGACTCGATCTTTAGTTGCTCCAGTTGTAGATCGCTCTACTCTGTAACCTGGGCCAGACGGTCCTCCCTTACCTACTGTACAAACTGCAATAAGGCAAAGTTGTTCCATTCCAATGGTTATACCATTAACCTGGAATGGTCTCTCTTCATACCTGCATCTGTTGTTTGCCAGAAATGACAAGTGTAACTTTTAGAATTTTCTAAAAATTCACGTGGGGCGCCGTTGTTGGCTGCCGGTCTTCGGACCTAGTTATTATTTTGCGATATAATTCTATCTAGAAGCGAAATAATGCTTTGAACATACGTTGGATTGTTTATTTTCGACTTTGAGCGATGGATAATCGATATATTTTTAATATAAAAAGTCTATTCTGCCGGATCTTTTAACAATATTGGACCCACGCTGATGTCACGTGAGTGCCTTAATGGCCGCCGCGTATATTCGCCGATTGAGTGGAATAATATCCGATTGAACTCTCACAAAATAGTTCACAAAATGTTGGATCCTAATCCGTTGACTATGAGAGATGGTCAGTCGATATAATTTTAAAAGTCTTCACTCTGCCTTTCAATGCAATATTATGAAAAGAAAAAACGGTACGCTGTTCATTTCTCAACAGTTTCAGACCCACGACGATGCCTCGTGCGTGCGGAAATGACAGCTACTTATATTCGACGCTTAGGCTGATTATTGTACCATCAAACTTCGCCTGGAATAATGAAATTGGATGAACATTCTTCTTCAAACCCATTCTTCTTCATCGGCCCATGCTGACGAAATAGTGGCCTACTTGGACAGCTTAAGAGTCGCAGCAATTGACTGCCACCCCTTCGCAATCTTTGTGGAACTTTATAACGAACTTTCTACCAATCTGGCTGCCAGTCTTACCGGATATTTATTGAAAATATGCCGATTATGTCATCGTTCGTTGTTGTAAACAAACTGTATGCGATAGAATTCTATCTATTTCTTCTATTTAGTCAATTTTAATTAATCATTATCTCGATAATGATAACAAAATTATCTGATTTTTGGCATTTTATAACGATTATTATGATTTATTATTACTACCTTGTTTTATAATTCTTTGTTATGGACAATTAGGTTTTCCTAATACATAACTGTGAATTACATGTAAACCAAAGTGCGGTTAGCAATTGGTACTATTAAAGGATATACTTACTTACTTACTTTAAAACTGTTCACTTTGATGGTTCTCGTGTCTGAGTATGTGTTTGACATGAAGACTGTATAAATCAAGGCCACTTGACATAGTTGTCAGATCACAGGCTGTAAACAAAACGTTGGCAGCAACGAGAACTGCAACAGCAGTTTAAAAAATAAAAAAAACAATTAACTGCACTGACACAGGCAGAGTCATTCAGCCAAACCCTATGTGGAAATGAACTAAGCAGAGGGAGTTAGGTCTAGACCTGGTAACTAGATCCAAATGGCATAGGATCATACTCAAGACTTCCAGAGAATCACACTCAAAGACTTCCAGAATACTGACAGGTCGATTTTAAGTCGATAGCTTGTAATAAGATGCTTCACAGCAGATAGCTTAGATGGCTATTGAACTGAAAATACCCTGGCTGACCTGTAGTACGATCACCATGACACCTCATCAGATGTACAGTGCCAGCCACAACCGGTTGTTAGTTAGGATCATGGACAGAGAATAATTATTTCCAACTCACCAGATGGAGCAACACTATATGCAATTTTTAGGTACATGCAATTTCAAACGATGATTGTGAAACTGATTCTACTTCAGACTAAGGAAATGGAAATCTACATGCCCTCAAAGGCTTATTTCTGGCTGAAGAATGTTTCCATTGCAGAACAAACATGAAAGCAGGCTAAGAAGACAATTTCCTTGTGGATTACACAGATCAATAACTAGACTCGTTGTACATTATGCATATGGATTCAAACCCAAATCTGAGAACTGTTACAGCACCATTGTAATAACTTTCAGTGTATCGCTGCAACACAAAATTCATGTGCATGCCAAAATTCTGGAAACTTCCCGTCGAGAATCAGAATGAAAATTCCATAAAATATGGAAACAACCTATGGAGAAAATGACTCCAGTTAGAGGTGGATTATTAACCATAACAGACTGAAGGCAGATAAGTAAGTGAAAATAAGTAAGCAGCCTCTTATTAATGCACAACATTCTCGGCAAGAATCTTGATTTTCCAATACCTGAAGCCTTACAGGAGAAGCACAAGGAAATCCCAGGCAATTCGTTTTTAGTTGTTATCAAAAACATGGCAGCCAGATGATTGTAGGCAAGAGTATTAAAATCATAAAAAACGAGTAAATTCCATGCCGCTGACTTGGTAAGCATCACATAAGCACACTCGGGCACAATACATGGCCAAATACATGAGAGATTTGCATGCAAATGGCTTAACACTGAACAAATTCCTTTAGAATGAAAACTGGTAGCGACTGGATGTTCTGCCAGCAAGATCCTGTCTATCATAGAGTTCTTAATCTGGGCTGAGCTAAGTTGCCATTTTGTTGTAATTGTAACAGTAATCAAAGATTAAGATAGATTCATCAGCGTAGTTCCCAATTTAAAAACAACAAACCAAGCACAGCACACTGCTGTGCCACTGCACACAGCTGTGCCACTGCACACAGCTGTGCCACTGCACACAGCTGTGCCACTGCACACAGCTGTGCCACTGCACACAGTTTGAGAAAAAAAAACTCTTCCATAAACAACATTCGTGGATCTGAATGCATGCATTGAGAATCTTATATAAAACGCATGACAGCGAGTGAAAATACGGTACTCAGGATCAACTACCTCCAGAGTGTGGAACAAATTGCATAGATCAAACAGACCAAAACGTGCACCAGTAACTCTGTTAGCCCTAAGGGCAGGTAAACTCTACTGCTCTGCTGCCCTCCATCACGAGAGAATTACTTTATTATCCACGAGAAAATTGTTTTATTTACAAATATGATACGTTTTGTATTCCTGAATTGTTTTTTTATAAACTGGCATCATGGTCAAATTGTTTGTCAAGACTTTCATACCAATTGCTCTACTTCTTCTGCCATCTGTAGACTCTTAAACACACCCTGGTTTTCCATGACGGTTGTCCTTATTCTACGCTTCTCATTTGTTTGCTGTAGAACATGACCCTTATGATAACAAAACAGCAATTACATTATCAGCCAGGAAACATCAGTGTGCAGTGGATCTAGCTCTGACAATCTGACATTCGCAAATGTCCTTTCACAGAACATGCAATATAGTTCAACGCAAAGTTCTGAATAATCGAAAGTGAGTAATTGATTAATGGCTTTGAGACATGATCCTTAAACAAACCACATCAGCAACACACATCAGGAAAAGGATGACGAAGATAGTCTCCATTCCATTGGGAAACACAGACATGTCAGACGAGCTCCATTGGACACACGTACAAAGCCTTTTCGTTGATGATCAACAAGGCCCAAGACAGCAGACCAACAATAACGCTGATCAGATTTGTGGACTGATCACGCTCCAAGCAGCACGCTGAATCCAGTACAGGGTGGAATGGTCTTCCATTATAAAAGCAAAACCGATTGTGACACTTGGTGAAATCACAACCGTAAAGATATATCTGGTCTTCTCTTTCACTGTTAAGACAGGAAAATCTTCTCTACAACAGCTAGAAATGCACTTTAATCCAACAGCTACTGAACACAGCGAAAACAATATCATAAATTAAAATGATGCAGCTCAGGCTATGACTATTTTGCAAATTTCTTAAAATTAAATCATCAAGCCCTGTCTGTGACCAGAGATTAATTTTTTTTTCATAATCAAATCTTTCACCCATTTTACCCATAATGCATTCACACTCTGTGCAAAACCACAGCGGATCAAATCTCGAACATGACCATATTTCAAAAATTTGTATCAGGGCTAGCACAGTCCACGCACAGGGACACAACAGCATGGTGTCCATTCAACCAGTTCAATGAACACCATGCTGTTGTATCGTAGTAATGGGAAGGTTCTCCAACGATAAAATCATTTTAAATTGTGCTGGGTCAAAGATACATTGTTATTATAAAAACATGCATATACATCTTTTGAGAATAATGTTGAATGCTCAATGTCCCATCACAGAATCTAAACTAACATTAGGATAATACCACTTACTCAAATGGTCTTGTGGACATAAGCAATATTTCACCAATGCTTTGTCTTAAAACATGAACTAAAATTAAATGTTTTAGCCCCATTGCCTGATACCTTCCAGGCCCTTACCCAGAAATACAAAGTAGCCTGTCCAAAAGCATTCGAAGCCGTGACCGCCCAATGGCATACGAAGTCGCGACCGCCCAACGGCATACGAAGTCGCCCTAAGTCGGCCGTCATACAAGCCCCACTGCAGTGCCCCTATGCTGTTTACAGAGCCTAATATCAACCCCTGCTACTTACCGAACTATCACCTGAATGCTCGCAGTGGCTCTAGAGAAGAAGCTGGATGATGCTGGAGGAGAATCATGCCCAATTTATGCCCGTCCAAAATAATTTCACTCGTCCAAAGGACGGGTGGCTGGCTAAGGGCCTGATACCTTCTGCATAAGATAAGAGCATATGGACCTATAAAGCCTTGAATAGATTTCAAATCAGAATTTATAATTTGATTTAGTAAAATTAGGGGTTATCCATCAAGAACAGAGTGGAAGGGGACACCCAAATGTGGACAAGGAGGAGGTGGATTATTTCCAATGCGGACGTTTGCATCTAATTTTGGTACTAACAGTTATTTCAGTGCAGCCTGGATGGAGAGAGAGGAGTCACAAGCACCGGTAGGTAATTTCTGTAGTTGCCCCTTATGGACGTCCTTTTAATTCATAGATTTTGAATCATTCAATCTCCGTTATGTACTGGTTACAAAACTGCTATTTCACTTGCCATAGAACAGCAAACCGTAAATTATTATTAGGAATTTAAGTACAGGTCCATCTTGCCCTTCCTTGTACTTTAACTAGGATCACTTTAAAGTACAACAATTAATTTTTAAGTAAGTTACTGTTATTTTTCTAACATAAAAATTTTGTTGCTTAAAATTTTATGGGCTTTCCAGATCAACCCATATGAGATATTCTATCCTTCTTCTACATACATGAATCAGCAAATATAAGTGACATTTATTTAGACGAGCACTCGCTGACGACACGCCTGCAGGTCTTATATGACAATTTGGAATACCTACAACAAAACAATAGAGACACACAAGAATAGACAAGATAGCAACTGCAGCACGATAAACAGGCTGTAAACCACAATATGTCATCTGGAATCCTTGTGTTAATCTGGATAAAGATTTGTTCATGATGGATCACGTTAACTCCCGCAGAAGATACTGATTTTAGCCAATGTGACCAGCAACCTGGGTCGTAAGATACACGTAGTGTACCTTACAACTTTGATCCGAATACCCACATGTGGAATCAGCTTCCTCCTTTGGTCCGGGCTGCAGTACTATCTGGTGGTCCTGCCATGGCTTTGCTGTCTTAAAACTTGCCTTTATTCCCAAGTACTTTCGCACTGGAAGCGCCTCTGATTGTTGGGCACTGGGTAGAGGCGCTTTATAAGTTTTGAAAAAAATACAATACAATGACACTCAGGGTCATAAGGTAAATGTTACTTCCAAACACCAGTGGTGTGACACTCTGTAGTTTTTTGGACCACGCAATGCTGAAGTTCCTCAAACATCCGTCACAGCTTGCCATCAACTGTGCTATTCTATCTGCAGTAAAAATTCCAAAAGTTTAGCAAGAAATAAACTACATAAATCTTCTAGTCGCTTACTGTTATCAGATGTAAATTCTCATTCGTTTTTATTACGTGCCGCTGGCACTGTTGTGCCTGATTTTATCACCAGTAGGATCAATTACTGGCATGACATCCCTTCAAGGCTCACCTCATGGCACATTGGGCAAATGCATTGTGCACGGCACGCAGCAGCTTGCTGGTGGCATTGCCAGATTCAACCATAATTCACATTACATGCAGGATGTACTTCATTTCGTCCAACTGCCTTTGGCAGAACGCAGAGAATACCCAATTCAATTGGCTTTGTAGCTGTCGGCACATCTCGTCTGATTTGTCTAATCTGCAGCACTGTTTCCCTGACTGTCTCTTTCTCCACTGCTGTGTGCGATATTGGTTTCACCTTGAACCAGAAACTGACCTTCTCACAGTATGTGATGTGTTTGTTGAGTGTTTATGCTTTCAACACCGTCACATTCGTTTACAACTGAAGCAGCCACAACCACGAAATGTTCATTAATATGTACCAGGGCTCACAAAGGCATTGCTATTTTTCATACAGGCCTAATGTTTCACATGCATATTTTAAGTAATATATAAAAAAATGAACATATAACCCCATGCTTAAAATCTGTGCTTAGGTTTCTTGTTCAGGCAAGATTTGTTTCAGACTTAAGCTCATAGTTTAGAAAACATTGAATTCTGGCCAACCACAAAATCAGTCCTTATTCCTCATCGCTACTCAACAACGTCTACAGGTCTGATTATATTTTGTTGGTCATTCCTAAAACTAGAACTCTTACCATGAACAGTTCTAGTTTTAGAAACGGCTTGTTCGCCATGAACAAGCTGTTTCAGTTACTGGACCTAAATTTTGAACTATATGTCCATCCTGCTCAGTAGCTTATGTCATTTCATTCTCAACTTAACTTACCTTTCAAAAATTGCTTATACACCACAGGCTGCCTTTCTGTCTTAGCAGACATATCTTCTGAAGATTACAGCTTGGTTTTGATGTGCTATTATTAGTCATGCCTTGTGCATTAGACACAGGTGTGACAGACATCACTAATTAAACTTACCAGCAGCAATCTATTTTAAATGCTGTGACTTGACTGATCAAATGCATACCTACGTTTGGGCACACATCCAGTTTTATATAGGATGACCTGCAGAGGTTTCTTATAAAACAAAGCATAGAGTTTAAGATCTCAAAGCTCTAGCACAACTCTCTTGCAGGCTGTGCTCCATCTTATCTTAAGGAGCCTGAACTTCCACTGTCCAGCATAAGCTTTGCTCTGGTTGGCCCGTCTTCCTGAAACAGACTGCTACACCTACAACATGGGCTCTTTGGCATTATTTGTGTTATTTCATAAGCACTCTAAAAACCAATAGGCTCAGCTGTGATACTGCGCTGCAAAGATGGGAGCACCTCTACAAAATTTATCTTTAAGTTGTGATGTATATAAATGTGAGATCATAATTTATCTGTTGCATAGCACTTCTGATCTGGGATTTCGATGCGGGTCTTGCAATGCACCTGCATACATCAGGGGACCTTTGCATATGTGTTTTGAACCAACCAGGTAAAAGATCACATCAATGTTGGAATCAGAACCCCTAAGTAATATGATCTGAACATGTGTTCAAATCATCATACGGGTTCTGATTTGTGTACTGCCCTTCACAAGCAATCTTTTACAGAAAATACATTATGATCCAGAAAGAGTTAAAAACAATTTCCTCTTACCTACATCGCACCTTTCAGTCATTTATTTATTTATTACAAACTTTTTAACGTGCACGGTCACACAGAAATGCAAATCTGAGGCGCGGTTAGTCAGCCACCAGGTGAAGCAATTAGATATCCAGATGTCTGAAAGCCATTAAGAAATAGAGGTGATTCAGCTGATACACACTGATTCAGAGCCTTTAGCAGCCATTTAAAAGCCACTTTAAAACAATCTAGATATTTGCAACAAAACGTGATTCGCTCTGACAAAATGACCCTTACATTGAACCATGCAATTTCCAGGAACATGTTACAAGGGTGCTTTAAGGTAGAAATTACACACATTAACTTTTGAACATATTTCGATCAAACATACGAAAATATTGTACGGTTGGGAGCAACTCTTAAGAAATTTCTATTTGTGATATATAAATCCGAGATCACAATTTTCCTGTTGCACACAATGCACAGCACTTCTGATATGGATCATGAATCAATCTTTGTTTATACTAAACTTTGTTATGATTGCAAATGCTTTAAATTTAACGACTTCAATGAATTATGCCCAACAGACACTAATATCCTACTTTTCAGTTCAATTTGGAATTCATTTCGTCACCCAATACTTCATAATATACACATATGTGATGCCACATATGAAAAGGGACCATAACGCGGGATTTATTTACTGAGATACAGGCCTTTAAACATGGTCACCCATCAAAATATCGAAATTGGGTTTTCACTGGTATTCGATAGAGGTCGCCTCTGTCTATCAATCTAGCACAACAGTTTCATGAAAACAGAACATTTCAATTAAATGCTCAGCTATATAACTTCGAATAAATGGCTATTTCTATGGGCATTCTAAACATTAAATGAGCTTTACCGAAAATCACATATTTCAGGTACCTCACGTTCTAACTTCTACAGATAAAGCCATAATACTCCCACTATGCAACATTATACACCATTATTTTCAGAATTCTTTCCTGATCATGGTGGTCTGAATTACTCCAAACCCGCGTTATGGTCCCTTTTCATATGCGGCATCACATATTATCTAACATTTGAAAGGGCATCTTTTGCCAATTTTTCAACATTTAACTAACACAATATACTTCCCAAGTACTTGTGAATAAGATAGTTTTATTTAAGAGTTATCAATATATGTTTCACGATAAACATATTTATTTGTCAGCCTATTAACACTTCATCATCATGAGCCGTGGGCTGAAGGCCCATAGGTGTCCAGTGTATGATTCATCTTTTTTTTCAAGGTCTCCCTCTTGTGCTAATATTCTTAAGCTGTGCAGATCTTTGACGTGTCTGTCCACTTTCTGTTAGGTATACCCCTTTGCCCATTTCCACCCATAGTTCCCATCAATACAATTTTTATTTTCTATTGTCATCTATTCTACATATATGCCCAAATAGACTTAGTTTTCTCCTCATTACTGTTTGCAATAGATCTTCCTTTATATTCAGTCATCTTCAGACCTCCAAATTTGTCACCTTCATTGTCCAATTTAGGTGTAGTATGCTCCTATAGCAGTACATTTCAAATGCCAATGTTATTTTATCCTGGTCCATCTTTTTAATGACATGACAGTGCTTTTATGTCATGCTTTTGCCTAACATAAAAGCAGTTATTCTATTGGATAGTATATCATCAATCAACCAATAAAAACAAGCGAGGTGGGACATGAAATATAATATTATATTATCATCGACTGCTTCATTAGTGATTTAATCAAATATTTATAGCATGCTTCAAACTTACATAATTTCTCTTAAAAGTTCGTACATGCTGTATACGTTTGTCTGGCATATTTTTTATGCTGTTCTCGAGATACACCCATCTGCCAATTCTCACTTGAATAGGAATGTATGTATGCTCAATAAAAGCCTCGTTTACAGTAAAAGCTGGTACCATATGGGGTCAAGAGGGCATCACATGTTACATGCATTAATGAACCACACTGAAATATATGAGAATGTACATATAACATGTTCCCAATAGAATTTAGTGCACTGTCATATACATCCGTGAGCTGAAAGATATTGTGGTCTTGTAGGCAGAGTGACTGCATAATTAACTTTTAATTAGGCCTAATGCATATACAGAAAAAGTAATTCGTAGTGTGATGGACCATCGTCAACAGTTCGATATATCCGAGGTTTCAAAAGTGAGACTTTCACGTCCAACCCTATTGACTTCCACATGAACTGAAATCGTCATAAACTTGTTACATATGTCGTACAAACATAAGTATAACGATCTGCGTTACAAATAACTTCTTGATTTGTGTGTTACAAAATAAAATGTTTCAAACCATTATACATGTATTTAATTTAAAACTGAAAACAAACACTGCAACATTCCTTAAGATTACAGACTCAAACCAGAAGCACCAGCTTATTCATGAGCGCTGGGTGACAAAGCAGAAAGTTTCTAAACATAGAATTGTTTAGCTAAAATTTAGCATTTTAAAAGTTCACTTTAAGTCATTGCTAAGAATATCTCATTTCCATTCAATCATAATAAATTCAAATACAGAATATTACTGAATATTCCCGTAAACACTTTGCCTTGTAAGACTGTCATAATCATAAACTTGAGATTACTACAGTGCCCACCAAGCTAAGTTGCAGTAACAGCCTAACAGGCCATGCCAAAATAAACACATCCATGGCTAATTTTTCATTTACTGCTTTATCATCTAGCACTCCTGAATAAGCTGTGTTTTGTGTATAGCTTTAGAAAATTGGAGATTACGATTAGACTCTTATTCTTTTATGACACCATTATTTTCAAAGTGCACAATTTAAATATATATTTATATAAATAAGACACTTTAAAAGTGATTTGAATGCACTATCTCAGTAAAAAGAAATCTGAAAATGTGACAAATCCAACTTAATTAAGACTCCTCAGTTTGTCAGAGCTGGTCACTTATAACATCTGTGAAATATATTTTGTATACTTTTGTATATATTTATAAGCAGACACACTATTATTAGCACCTTGAGTTTGATTAGAATTTTTATTCTGACCTAAATTCAGATAGCTTGTTTGTTTTGCACTTAATATTAAAATCAAACCCACAGAAAACTGATGATCCTGAGATCCCTAGAGGTGTGATATAAATAAAAATGAAATAGTACTCATAAAACAACATCACAGCACGAAAAAATCACACAATTTCACAGCCTGTCACTGAAATAAAACATCAATACCCACCTGGTGAAGCCACGTCTAATATGGTCTGTATAATTTCTGCACTAAATTTAGTAACAAGTCACAGACTTTCATTAATACTCAACAACAACAATATCCTGATGAAAGAGGTAAAGGTGCCCAAATAATTTTGGTGTCCAAAAATTTTGGAGAGGTACATGAAATGTCTCCAGCAAGACTAATGAAATGAAAAGAATGAGAGCACACGGAGTAACAAATGTTCTTTACCAGATCTGTTTTCATCTGTAACAGTTCTGTGTGAGATAAACTTGTAGTTCTCATCTCCGATGTTCACAATTAACTAATTAATGCTCAAGTCAGTTTTCTTGATAGTTTCATTCAGACTTAAAATTGGAAACAACCATTAGAGAGTGAAACAGTGATAAATTATGTATCGCGCAGGCCTGTCACCAGGTGCATGGAGATCGGGCCACTACCTGTGACTTTTATAGTGAGCATTGTTGTTAACTGGTGAACTTTCCCTTCTTAGTAACATTTAACATCATTTAGATTAGTGTAGATTACTGATTACTTTCTCTTGAAGCAGCAGGAAATAAATTTTTAATTACAATTAAAATAAAGAGCAGGAAATGAATGTCACTTCCCTAAATTCCATCTCAGTTAAAATTACATTCGGGTCATTCCGTCTCAATTCAACAAATTTTTCTGAACTTTCCAGGTCGACCATCTCGGATTTCAATGAAAATTTCACAGAATGTTTATTATGGTATTAGATGAAGTTGTACAAAATTTTAGATCAATTTGATAAGTAGTTTTGAAGATATTGAGCTTCAAAGAGGTATGGGGTGACCTCGTTTTTGCCGTTTTCGAACTCGCGTCTAAATTTGTAGTGACTTTCAGAAGCTCATAACTCCATTAATATCAAAGATAATTGTATGAAATTTTCAGGATATTTAGTCATCTTTGCTTAGATGAAATGCTGAAGAAAAGAATGATGAGTGTTGAAAACTGTTGTATTTTGACCCATCGTGAAAATCAGTCGATCATTCCAGGACCGTGTGGTTTGGAAGTCGGCCGGGTGTTTGGAAAAGACTCACTTCATGTGTAGTGAATTATCAGTTGCAAGTTCCGCTAACAATTTATTTCAACCTTGTGAGTATGCTGCATGCCTGTATGATGGTCTTTGGTGGATTGGTTCCATTCGTTCTGTGTGAGATGAACACAATGGTTTAGAAGTTATCTTCGTGCACCCACATACATGGTCCTACTTCTGCATTCAAATAGCCACAGAGAGAAGATGTTTGTTGGGTGGCAAACGAACATATTTTGTGTAAAATTCAAGTGCCAGTGACAAAACAAGATCATATGACATCGATTGAAGATTGAACATGTATAAATAAAGAGTACACAAGATTGTAAAAGAACTAAGATGATTAAATGTGATCAATTGGTGCAAATTTATGATTCCATCAGTGATGTTTATATTAGAGCAAAAATATGTTACACACCATTTTTTATTATTTTGATATATGTATATAATTAGATATCTTTCTTTCATATGATAATGATATCTACCAAATAACTCCAAGAACTGAGGAAGATGAAGAGATTAAAATCTGAGTAAACTGACTCATTACAGAGCTTTTTCACAATATAATGCTATGAAATTGACTCCATTATAAACTCGCGAATGCAGGAAACACTGCCACGAATGAAATAAAAGTATAAAATGAACAAGAAGGAACACCATCACCATTTTTGGTGCAATTACAGTGTCTGAGCTGCTCTTTCCAATGATGCAACTTGCATTGCTCCATGACCTGTCCCACATGATGATCTTTGGCTTTGAAAATGGTCTTCGGAATGCAATTTTCCATTTTTGGAGGGCCATATGGTAGCACATATGCATCAGAAATACAAAATTTCTGCATATTTTTGTAGAGAAAGTACATTAGCACTATGAGTTGTTAAAACATTCTTGAATACAACTTCAGTTTGGGCACATCGGGGCTGCAAAGTATGATCATCAGACATGCACAAGTTTTTTTTTACCATTTTCAGATGGGTCATAATACAACAGTTTTCAACACTCATCATTCTTTTCTTCAGCATTTCATCTAAGCAAAGATGACTAAATATCCTGAAAATTTCATACAATTATCTTAGATATTAATGGAGTTATGAGCTTCTGAAAGTCACTACAAATTTAGACGCGAGTTCGAAAACGGCAAAAACGAGGTCACCCCATACCTCTTTGAAGCTCAATATCTTCAAAACTACTTATCAAATTGATCTAAAATTTTGCATAACTTCATCTAATACCATAATAAACATTGTGTGAAAATTTCATTGAAATCCGAGATGGTCGACCTGGAGCCATTTGTTGAATTGAGACGGAATGACCCATTCCAAATATCATCAGTGTTCTAGAAAGTCTCGGTCTTACAAAATGGCTACAAACCGTCTTACACACTGACTCAGATCTATATCAGCATGTAAGAAGTGAAGCACCTCACAGAGGTGCTTCTTAACACAGCATGATGGCAATCTAACAGATCTAAAGCTCGGTGCTTCTTAAGATGGCTTGAAAATGTTTCTTCAGCCATCTACGACAAAATAATTGAAGTTTAAAGGTAAACTATCCCAGGAGGATGGTTCAAAGCATGAGAATTCACTATGTGCCGCATCATCGTACAGACCTGCTGCTGAATGCTGAACAGTGACTTTTATTGTGCCGACTCAGTACGTTGCATTATATACATCAACCAGCACAGCAATGTAGGATCAAAGTAAGCATGATAGGCTATTATTTACCATCGACTGTCCATCTAAAGCAGTGGTGGCCAACCTTTTCTTGCATATGGGCCACTATAATTTTTGGTAAGCACACGGCAGGCCGGCCGCAAGTGATTTTCTTCAGCGCCTCGAAAGAAACTACAAATGTTTAATTTATATTAAAAAAAGTTTTAAAAAACTGGTACTATAGTAGGTCACTAGAACTTACAATGTCACTAAATTTCCTTCCAGGTTAACTAACAGAGTCATTTCGTCAGTGTGAAACATCAATTTAAAAAGTGGTCGTGCGGGCCGCCAATCAGCAGCCTGTGGCATCATGTGGTCCGCGGGCCATTCCTGATCTAAAGGTCACTAGATTTGAATCTTTGCTAAAATAAAGATAATTCAAGCAATTTTGACTACAAAATGAGCACATCGGGAACAGACAAGACTAACCACATATTCTCATACAAATACCAAGGCTAAGTGATAAAGTCACTGAATTCACTAGCATTTCATACCCATGAACTCACCTCAGGGTTGGCTGATCAATAAAACTCATCACAATTAAGCCGACACACTGTTCCAACAGCACTATATATAGAATCCTCATTAGTAATTGTGCACCACTGTGAAACTTCAATTTTCAGTCCCATTACGAAAAAAGTTAGTCTACAATGGAAAACTGGATAAAAGCATTCATACATTGCAGATGATAGCTTTTCTAAACTCACTTAAATGTTGTGTCTACTTGGCAGTCCTTACATACTGCAATTGTGTTGCATTTCTGTAAGCCTTCATTGTAGCTACCTTATAACAAAATATATAAATATATAATATAGCAGCAAAATCTTCCCACAGCAGTTGAAAGAGCTTAAATATCAGGGTTAATATCAGTAGATTCACTCATTGAAGTATTGTAGACCCATTCTTTCACCTCAGTGAAGGTGGCATAATGCATTGACTAGTGTCAACTAAACTTCATTGGTTACCTATCCAGGCTCGTGTATCGTTCAAAATCTGTCTCCTGATGTTCAAGATTATGTCAGGTTCAGCTCCACCTTACTTGTCATCTCTAGTTACACCATGTGCTGCCCTTGAACCAAGGCGAGGATTACGTTCAGCGTCAAAAGAAGACTTTATAGTCAAAAGATCAAATCTTCAATTTAGAAATAGGATGTTTGAAGTGGCTGGTCCAGCTGAATGGAACTCTCTGCCAGAAACAGTTCCAAGATCCACTTCGATAAATACTTTTAAAACTAAACTTAAAACTCATTTATTCTGTAAGTACTATAATTAACCACTGCATTAACGCGTCTTTTGAGTAAGACTGTTTTATTACTTAAGGCGTGTTATAAATATGTTGTACTGTATTGTATAGTGACTATCAAACACTGCCATCCATCTCTAATCCACTTCTCTGGGAGTGACAGTGAAATTTCCTTGTAAAGCCTCAAAACAAGGGCTGGTACATAAAGAAATGATATAAAGTCACCCGGAATAGACAAACATTTTGGAAAGAGATATGTCAGGTTATCAGTCATGTCTTGTCAATGATAAGCAGGATTGATTATCCCTAGTCAGGGTGTTCAAGCATTTCATACAGAAACAGGGGTACAGTCTGAGTATAGATGCCGTGTGCATGTGTACAGTTACCCTGCGATCGGTCATTTTGACAACATAGGCGATGTTTTCATCAGATTATACCCTTTACTTGTAAACTTCACTGTTAAACAACAGCCTATCTTTATTTTATCAAAGCAATAAGTCACACTTACCGTCAAAATCTGCATGATCTGCATTTCCAAAGCAAGTCTGCTTTAACAAACTAAATGACAAAATTTATAGATGACCTGGCCAGTGATCACCGCAAACTATTAAATGATAAAATAAATATGACTGTAACACTGATATGCCTACTACAACTTACACCAGGCAGATGATCCGAAGAAATGAGAGTGGCGCCACCAATGCTTCAACTGACTTCTGCGACACAGCCTCAGAAATTACAGGCTTGAACCAAGGCTGTTGCGTGCAATATATTGTTTTCTTAGTTCTATGAGGAATTTACCTGTCAAGGAGCTCCCTTACTTAAAGTAGACTGTAGACTGGAACTGCAGTCAACTCATTAGCTGTGTAAATAGGATGATAACCATAACAGATATGCCATGATATTATTCAGATGATTTAAATCAATTTCATGCCATAGGCCAAATTTAATGACTTCGTAATTTGGAGATGGTTTAAATGGGAAGTCAAATTTTGAGAAAATGGCAACATGATCTGAAAAATATGACTCAACGTGAGCAACAGAATGCAATGATTGCAAATCATAAGTAACTAAGTCATCCAAAGTGTGGCCCTTATTAAGTGTAGTAAAGGTGTTGCGTGTCAACACCCTATGAATATTAATATTATCAGGTCCCTTGCATTCGAACCAACTTCCTCCTCCTGTTTACAACACCATCTGTCTGTTTGCATTGCTTCTTCCTTTTCTCACCTTAAATCCTGCTTTTCTCTCGGTGCCTCGTGCACTGGGAGCGCCTCTGAATGGTCTATACCATGAGAGGCACTTTATAAATGCCCATTTACAATACAATACTAAAGTCATCTATAATAATTATTTCAGAAGAAATCAGTGCCAAATATTTTGTGGTTGACTTAACTAAATTATTAAATTGTGAGAAATGACTTATGTCCTATGCTGTGTTCTTGGCTAACCATAAGTTTGCAAGTAAATCTTTTAAAATTGAAGTAGGTCTTTTCGCACAAAATTTGTGGTATAGCTCTGAAGCTGGTTAGTTCCTCTGCAGTGGGCAATTCCTTCACCCAACTTCCACACCTCATGTCATGGACTACTTCCAGCCAACTCATGCAGATGTTCGAAAAATGATCTTTTAAAAACCTGACACTACATCATCTCTTCTGTAACACTGCTTTGATGTTCAGGGTCCAACCATTACATCAACTACCAATTTCTCATTGCATAAGGGATTCTTCCCATCTGCATTTGATCATGGCATAGTTCAACAACTGCTTAAGAAATCTCTGAAACCCGATGACCTGTCAATTTTACATTCCCACCCCAACTTTGGATTTTATATACAAAAGTTTTCCACAAGCATCTACAAATCGTATGCAAACCCACAAATGTTCCAACTCACAAGTCTTCCCGTTTAAGTCTGTATACTATGTTTTGCTCAATAGAATCAGCACTTCTTGCTGTTTATAATGATATCACTTGCTCTACGGATAAGGTAGGGTGACAGCATTTGTTCTTCTTCACTTATCTGCTGCTCTGATACTCCACATCATTTCCAGCACTGGTTTGGGATTTGTGAACCTAAACTGGTTTAGAACTCATCCTAGTCCATGCACTCAATCAGCATATTTACTTATTCGTCTAGTGTTTGTTGACAATGCAATCACTGGGATATCATTTCTATGCTGATGATACCCAAATTTACACTTCGTTTGACAGTTAGACTTGTCAGTCATCTGTGCAGGTGTTTTCATTGCCTCTGCAGATGTGCAATTGCTGATGGTGGTCAATAAACACCTTCTTAACCACTGAACACTGAATTTCTGCTACTTAGCAAGTTCTGAAATTTCAGTGGCTTAAATCTTTGAAACTGGGTGACTCATTTTTGAGTTGGCTGATGATGCTCGCAGAGTGGGCACTGTTTTGGATTTTAGTAATTCTCTCACTGACTGTGTAAATGGTATTTGTAAGTCTTCATATGTGTACATTTATGACATACACAGAATTTGGCATTATGCCACAATGTCGTAAAAGATCTGTCTGGCAACTCTCACATCACCTTGATTACTGTAGCTTGCTTCTTTCTGGCATCAGTACATCAAACGTATTGAAACTCCACTGTGCAGAACTCTTTGGCTACAGCCATAACTAATAGGTAAACACTTCTGTGCTTAAATCTTTGCAATGGCATTCCGTTCAGCAAAGGATTTTTTCAAATTGGGGCTCATAGTTTATAAACATTGAACCCTGGCTGCCCACAATACTTAAAACCAGTTCTCATTCCCCAGAGATAACATTATTCAGCCACAGAATCTGATTTATTTTTCTCTCAACACACCTAAAACTAGAACCGTTTTTTTGTGAATGAGCTTTTTCAACTTAGAACTCTCTCCCTGCACATGTCCATTCTGTTCAGTCCCTTATAATGTCATTTCATTATCAGCTTAAGGCTAATCTTTTTCAAATTGCTTATCCACCGTAGGCTGTCCCTCTGTCTTAGCAGATATCTCTGTCTCTGGATATTCATCTGATTACGGCTTGGTTTTGGTGCATCATCAGTTGATGCCTCAAGCATTAGACACCAGTGCAAAACAAGTCAATCATTACAATTACACATTAACTACATAATCAGAAAACTACTGTGCCTTCATTAGTTTACATCCTAGGCAGTACACCATAACAGCCACATTAGTTGGGCCTGCAATGTATCCAGAGCTGGTCACAGTTGCCACAAGGGGCACAATGCATGCCAGTCAGCTGTAGGCCCAGTAAATGTGGCTGCTGAGGTAACTCCCAAATTTAAAAGAAAACGTTTGAAGTAAAACAGTCTTTAACTTAAAAACACAAAGAAATGCATATAGCATCATATTCAACTGTCAGAGCATACATTACATTTTCTACTACATTTTAACATCATTAATCGAACACATAGAAACACTAGATTAAATAATAGATATGCAAAACAGAATGGAGATGATTTGATAACATTCTTACATTATGACAAAATAATTTGATCAGCAATACATACACTTCTTATATGCCTGTGGAACAGAAATGCTGATTTCAATTTAGCAGGTTATGAGGGCTGCAAGTGTGTTCCTGCTGTGGACAAAGGATTTTCCACTTTTATAGGACACATGACAACTCAATACAAATGAGTGATCACCTTGCCATTCTTAGGTAGATACACAGTATGACAGACAAGACAGGAACATATATACCCCGGTACACAAGGAATTGGTACCATGCAGGGATTGCAGGACTAACGATATGCCAGGTTTTGAGCTCCACAGTATGAAAACTTCCGATAATACAGATGGTTTCATCACTATGAAGGAAAGAGTTCTCAGCAACATAATGTTCTGGTAGACAGAGTTATCAACTTAGTTAGAAATGTTAGTGTGTTCAGGTTTAATGGGCACGAACATGAAATGAAAGTAAACTATTTTCTTACACAAAACCAATGACAATAAAAACAATCATAAGATTTAAAATGGGATGAACTCACCATTCTCTTATGAAGCTATACCTACCCATTCTCAATTTCCAAGAGCCCACAATTTCTGTCGCAAAACCTGCCCAGCAGCTCCGATAACCTGGGTGGCATATTGCTTAACAGCGATAAGCTATGCAGTAAGTGGGAAACCATTTCAAATATGCTAATACTTTTGCCACTTCATGCACAAAAACTGCTGCATGTGAAAACGGAAGAAATTGTTTCAGATGAGGAAAGCATTACCAGTTCCAGGCGTTTTTTCAGTTCAAGGGGAAATTATTCCTCTAAAATACACACTTCCTAATTGTAGCAGAAGCCTGATGCCACGAAGAAAGTTGCTCAAGTGGAAAACTGTTCCACATGAAGAAAGAATTGCAAGTTAACAGATATACTTGTTCTTCCATGGAAAAATCTTGTTGAATTGAATTTGATTGGGAGTCAGTCAATGTGAGGAAATTTTACTCAGAAGATGTACACAGAGTCCAGACAATTTTCCTTGGTATGTCTTGTGATTTGAGTGGGATACATGACAAGTCCAGACAATTTTCCTTAGTATGACTTGTTATTTGAATGGGATACACGACAATTCCAGACAATTTTCCTTGGTATGACTTGTGACTTGAGTGGCATACATGACAAGTCCAGACAATTTTCCTTGGTAAGACTTGTGATTTGAGTGGCATACATGACAAGTCCAGACAATTTTCCTTGGTATGACTTGTGACTTGAGTGGCATACATGACAAGTCCAGACAATTTTCCTTGGTATGACTTGTGACTTGAGTGGCATACATGACAAGTCCAGACAATTTTCCTTGGTATGACTTGTGACTTGAGTGGCATACATGACAAGTCCAGACAATTTTCCTTGGTAAGACTTGTGATTTGAGTGGCATACATGACAAGTCCAGACAATTTTCCTTGGTATGACTTGTGACTTGAGTGGCATACATGACAAGTCCAGACAATTTTCCTTGGTATGACTTGTGACTTGAGTGGCATACATGACAAGTCCAGACAATTTTCCTTGGTATGACTTGTGACTTGAGTGGCATACATGACAAGTCCAGACAATTTTCCTTGGTATGACTTGTGACTTGAGTGGGAGTCAGAATAATCATGACGAATCCAGACAATCTTCCTTGGTCAGTATGATTAGTATGATTAGTTGTGGCCTTGCGCACTGGGAGCGCTTCTGAACGGTTCACCCTACTAGAGGCGTTTTATAAATGTTTAAATACAATACAATACAATACAATACAATAATCACACGATTAGGTTAACATCAAAACCAAATCTGTCTGAAGTGCAAATCCTCATTGCAAAACACACATCAACGTCCAATCTGGCAGGTATCATCAGTCCTTCGTTCATCCATGCAAGGCGACCTGTTTGTCCCTATGGCTCGAACTTCCACAGTGCTCTATAAAAGCTTTGCTGTGATCAGTCCATCTTTCTGGAATAGGTCGCCTAGCAACCTCTGAAATGAACTTCTTGGTCTTTCTTTCTCTGCCTTTTTTCCACAAGCGTTTGAAAACCATTCTTTTCTGATTGGTTAGCACCTATCTTGTTAGTGAAGTTTGTCGCACAAAAGCTGCAGCTTTTGTGTCAAGTGAATGTAAGTACATGTATAATAACCAATTGTCATTTTGTCCTGCTTGTCAGTTCAAGAGCAACACATTGCCATTTTACATTCTACCACAGTATAAATAATTACACAGTACATCGACTCCTGGCCTCTGCAGCAGTCAGAATGTGTGACCAAACGCCATCTTGAAAGACAACGTTTACATGCCGATACACCGGAAACAATCACATCAAATATTTTGTAAACGTTACAACAACATTGAGGACTACATGCCGATACACCGGAATCCATCAAATAAAATATTTTGTAAACGCTAAAACAACATCGAGAACTTCATTAGAATTAACAATATTATTTTTAACGTTAATTTCAGCTTAAATCTATAATTCAAAAGCTCTGTTTCAAGATGGCATCACCCCAAAAACTTGTCAACAGTTAGCAATGCGAGTCGACGTACTGTGTAATTATTTATACTGTGATTCTACTATTATTCTTCAACATTTAAATAAATACATAGTACTTTTCCTACCCACTACTTCAAGTAGACTGAATACTCTGCTGAACCGATTCTGCCAGAATTTCAGACACTGAAAGAGTCTGTACATGTGCTTCGGTTTATGTAAAAAGTGCAAATACAGTAAGGTACTCTTTGTTAGCAACTCTACAGCTTTGAGCTGAATATTCATAATTACTCTTCTCAGACTAAGTATTCCTGAATATATACTGTTAGTTCATGCTACATAGCTTAGTTGTTGCTACATAGCATGTTTCATTCAATTAGCCTACTCCTTTCAAAGTCATTTTAGAAATTGAATAACTTTTCAGATTCTGAGGTTAATTTAAAGATATCTACTGTTGCTGCCGGATCAGCTTTCATGTCACACCACCAGACTACGAACAATCATGTATAGGCAACAAGTCATGTTCACCCACTCAACATTTTCAGCGACTCTGTTGGAAGCACCTTCCACAACAAACTTCTGCACTCAAAAGTACAGTTTTAAATCATGTGAACTTCTGTAACACTCTTATCATATGCACAAGCCATCAATTGATGCTGCAACACCTTAGCACCCATATTGATCATTGATCAATCATAACTGCAGATGTGTTTGAAGCTGATGCTAAGTAGCAGAGCAAGAAGAGTGTGCCTATCAAGTACACTTAACTTAGGAACAGGCAGGGCCTTAGAGATGGTCAGGATGTCGGAAATGTCCACAACCACTCATACCAACGTATAGTTGGTAAATAGTCGAAGTTCACATTCAGCGTTTGTCGATGTCAAAATCAAAATTGTTTGATGTTTTTCATCAAATTAATGTAAAGTAGGGACAACATTCTATCATCTCTACCTATCCCTTAAAATTTATCACAATGCAAAACATAATTGTCCCCAACATAACATTCTAAATCCATTCTGGTATCAATCCGACAACTACACTCTGCTCTCACTCAACTTTCTTTCCAGGAATTCGACTATACTGGAAATTCAGTCTTTCTGATTCAGACAATAAATAACAGAACTACCCGTATTCTAATCCTTGATAACAATATATTACCATTATCCAGTGCCTGATATACTTATAAATTACCAATAATAATAACAACACCGACAATTTCCAGAGCGCTGTAACGTGACCAGGCTGCTACAAGGGCGCTGTACAGACACCACCTACACTGTCCTACAGCCTAATTAATATAACATCCAGTCCTATTCAGCAGAAGGATATGCCTTGGTGAAGAGATGACGCTTGAGCTGGGACCTGAATGCCTCAATTGATGGTGCAGAATGGACCTCAGTTCGGAAGCCATTCCTGCAGAGCGGTCCAGCGACAGATAAACATCATCAGCAACAATTCAGCATTCACTGCAATAGTTCTTTAGTACCGACCCGTACATGAATTCCAATACTTCCACTTTTGTATAACCTCATCTAAGGGATATCCTATTTGATGAACAAGTAACACCAAGGCTTTGATAGCCTTAACCAATCAACAGCTTCACATCATTACACAATACATCATTACACCTGCTTCTTGCCCTTTTGTATTACAAATCCTGTCATTGGTCCAAGTTCAATTATTTCAGAAAATTAAATTTGGTCCAGTAATAAATCTGCATAACATACAACGATGATTTCACACTAAGAACTGTTTCATATCAACTTGCATTGTAGTACAGACTCAGACGTGATCTAATAAAACTGCCATACCCCATTCCTTATAATAAAACTGTCATACCCATTCCTTATTTTCCTCCAGAGCACATCTACTGTATATTTGTTGGGGTTATTTTAAGAAACAATTTCTCTGTATGTTAATTTGCATTTGTTTCAATCCGTTTGCAGCTTTCTCAATGCACTATATAAGTTTACAACTACAAGAATACGTACATATATACCACAATTAATCTTCTGTTAATCTGTATCAAATTACACTTCAGCCCTTTAGATCACTTCATCATTCAAGCATCAGTGTGACAGATGTACCTTTTCCAACATGTACCTCTGGTGGCAAACTGAGCTGAATGGCCATGCCAACAACGTGATGCCAAACTGTTCTTCCAATGTGTACCCTCTTCCAATCAGGACATCAATCGACACCAAACGCTGATGTGGAGAATAATTCCACTTCTCACTTTCCCCTACTATAAAATCAGTCTCTGTTACATTTTATACCATACTTTCATACTTATTAAGAAGTGCTAATGTATTATTTTAATTGAAGGAAGAATATATCCTAAACAAGTGATACAAAACCCAAATGAGAGGGTAGCATGGTCTGCTTTCTAAAACTTCACACAAGGAGCTTTCCAATCAAGTGGCCTTATACACCATTTCTCCAACTTTTTAAACTTTGCTGAAAAAGTTTTTAAGAGAAACTTTAACATCTGTATGTAAAAGTTCATCATCAACAACCAAAAGTCAAACTATTCACGTTTGTCTATTTTAACCAGAGTGTTTCATTAATGTTATAAACAAATAAAAAATATCCACGGATACACATAACAACATCAAGACATGACAGCCGTTTTAATTAACAACATGGCAGATAGTCATGATGCACTAATTTACCTTTACTGTCCTTAAGATAATCAACAGAAATCTGTTCTCCTAATGTAAGTTCTAAAAAAGGCTAAATACTGCTATGAAGTGGCAGCTTTCTTAGTCTTCTATGTGGCATTAAACATTAAACTTAACATCAAATGAGTACAGCTTCAACACGATTTGCTTATGTCCTTACAGAATGGTTCTTTTCCTAAAGTCAGTAGTGAAAGGTAAGAGCGCAGATCCACCAGAACAGATTCAAACAGATGTACAGAAAATTAGAATTTTAACTATTAAATAACTGGACAGTGTTTTGCGATAAAAGCTTATCAGTTCACTATAAAACAGCAGCGCATACAACCGACCACTCATCATACAATTATATCCATCCACAAGTACACACTTCCAAATGACTGATTATATCACCAGTTGTACACAGCTAACACAACATTAAGAAATAAGAATGAGAAAGTTTATTATTCTCCGTAAATTGTCAGATTTAATGTTTGTGGTTCGCTTAAACATAGTCTCAGTGCTCTCCGTCAAACATGCTCAACAATATTCTTGACGCAGTCTTAAAATCTTCGCTGTCTCTTTGCTTCAAAGAAGTCCTCTCTCATTTGACCTCCATCAGGACCCATCTTTCCACCCGGTCCCATGTTTCCACCAGGCCCCATATTATTTCCAGGCCCCATGTTACCACCACCCTGTCCCCCCATTCCAGGGGGAGGATGCTCAAAGCGAGCCGGACCGCCACGCTAAAGAGACAAGTGCAGAGATAAAAATCGCCGACAAATGTTCGAAGTTCCACGAATCCGATGAAGTACAAGGTCGAGGTCGTTCAAGGTCATCACAGAAAGGCAAAAAACAAAATCACAATAACTAACATTAGACAAAGTCAGTAGCAAATCACTTTGATAAAAAAAAACCAGTATACAGTCTGGTCTCGTTAACACGCCGCCCTCGGGGGACATGCCTTATGATACAGCGCGTAAACCGGACCGCGCGTTAAACGGGATAACACTTAAGTTAAATAGTAACAATGTCTAACGACCTGAAATGTTCTCCAATCATGCCACTGTGCGGTTCTCCTAGCCAGACGCGAGTTGAAGTTACTTTGTTTCAATTAAAAATATTACAACAATAAATGCACGCTACGTGTAGTTTTTGATCTAATTTTAAAGTATAATGCTGAAATACTGTAACCCAATAACCTAATAAATAAAATTTTATAAAAACTCGCCGAAGTCACCCGATATTTGCATCCCATTTTCCCGCTCGGACAACAACATACTCCGCATGCCACGTGTAAATTAGCGTCAAAGTCAGAATTCCTTTGCCCAAAGCCACTTTATTTTCGTCACTTGATACGTCAGAGGGTTTTTCATTGTCAGATTCATCGAAATTGTCATCATTTGAATTTAATTCCTTGAGTAAACATCGATTTAGAATGTCCGCGAGTGTCCGCCATCTTGGATTATTTACACACGCGATAGATTTAGATCTGTTTTCATTGGTTGAAATAAGCGTTTACGTTCTCATTCTACAAATATCTTCCACTTATTTCTTTGCTGAATTATATTATCGGCCTAGATGAGATAAAGTTTCCAAAAAGGACAAATAAGTGCGCTGTTCAGAGCATGTGCCATGATTGAATTAGAATTACATCCGGCTGTAAAAGTCGATATTATAGCACTGTAATACGGTCAATATGCCGCACGCGTTAACGGGTATGGCGTGTTAAGTTAACTGCTTTGGGGGACATAAAATGACTTCGCGTTAAGCGGAATGGCGTGTAAAACGGGGGCGTGTTAACGAGACCAGACTGTACTTTTATATTTTCTCCCTATGCTGTATGTAGATAGTTCAGTTTATAAAATTCATTGGCATAAAATTTCATTGCTCCGCATGTTCCATTCAGGCATCACCACAATGGAAATGAAACTTTGCTCACGCTTATTACCAAACTTTGATAAACTTTTCACTTACAGCTAACTTTTAGTATGCATTTGTATTTTGTGAGGCTTAAATGATTTGACCACTACGAAATATTTGAAACAGCTACTAAGTCAGGACTTTCACTATAAGCCATAAGAAGTAACAGGTACCACAGATACAGATACAGGATATAATAACTAATATGGGAGCAGTTCCCTTGAAGGGGTGCTATATAAATCCTCAAATGAATGATTGACATCCTTCCCATGATTCTTAAGCTACAACAGCTCTTTTCACCTAATTCTTCCCAGAAAAACAACAAACTGTCTTCTTCCAAGTTCTCCTAATTTACACTTAATTTCCTATACCCCCATCGCCTTCACCCTTCAGTACTTCCCATTCTATTTCGGGCATCTACAGAAGTACTTTAAAATACTTCACACACAACTGACTGGGGAACACTCTGAAAGCTGCACACAAGGATTCACAAGGGTGTATTAGACACTATCACATAAGTCTCTAAGTTATGCAGACAGCAATACAAATAATGCCTTTGTAAGTTTTTGATCTACACAGACCACTATCGAAACTTGGGTCTCCAGTATCCATCCAATCTAATTTGAACCTTACCAATATCAGACTCAAAATGCGTTCTGTTACCTAGCGGTAGTAAGAACCATTATCAACGTGTCTTTTGCACCACCATAACTACATGCATGTCTCATCAACTGTCACATGTTGCGTCTATGACAACATGGTATGTCGAATAAACGAATATTGTATTATTGCTGTACTATCTCCAAACACTACTATGCCATTACTGACTGCATCACGACTTTATAAAAGATTTTCTCCACTAACTAACATGCACTACTGATTGATTATTCAGCTGACACTTTAACGACGAGCTGCACTCGTTTCCCAGTCGCATTTAGTACACTCTAGTCGTTAAGGTGTTAAAATGAATATTTTTGCAATGCACACACTACATTCAATTTTCTTTTAACATAAGATCTTAAATCACTCTTAAAGTTACTGTTTAGAAACAGCAAAGAATAAAAAATTTATAAGTCTGATGTGTGTATGTATGTATGTATGTATGTATGTATGTATGTATGTATGTATGTATGTATGTATGCGACACTTCACATAGCACATTTTCCCTCTGAAATGTGCACGGACACAGACTGGTAAATAAAGCCGTCACTGTGGCCATATCACTTGGCCTTTTGAAGTAATTAGATACTACTGCCTGGTGGTAGGTGACAATAAATGTGCCTTTACATCACAGTTTATGTCTGGCAGTTTTGTAGGTACATTAGTGTCTCCTCTTAGCATACAGTACTTTCAACAGTTCAGAAATGCCCTGCATAAAATATGACAAGCAATCCAGGAACAACAATCTGGCTGGCACCACATTTGACTCCTTAGACATAATGGTAAACAGTTGGAGGCTTTACACCCGTAGTCTCCTGGCATTCAGTCAACTGTATGTATGTATGTATGCATGTTTGCTGTATGCATGTATGTATGTATGTACGTATTTATGTATGTGTGTGTATATATATATATTTACATATCAGCACATTTTATAACATCTTTTTAGTACCTACAAAACTGCTGACTTCGCAATAGTATATACAGCAATAGTATTAGAGAACATAGTGTAGCGTAATAGTACTCAGAGCAATGACACTACTTAGTTGTTATAGCAGTAACAGCAACAACACTTGGTGAAACCTGAAATTCAGACCGTATATGCCAAGCTGACGCTACAATGCACAACAGAAACTTCGCTAGCGGTCGAAACTGTCTGCCCTGCGGAGGTAATGTGCTTTAAGATAGGAAGTATCAATATGCCATTTCTTGGAAGTGTTTCTGGCATTATATTCAGATACATGCAACAGAATGACATAATCGTCAATTTATCCTGATGTTCGAATGTTTCATCACCATTGAGGACACAAGAGGTCATCACAATGCAATAAGAAACATTCGTGCAGCCAACATCACAGAAACGCAACTCTGGCAGCACTAATGCAAACACCACTCAAAATCAATTCACTGTAAAATAGCACAACTCATTATTAACATAGCTGATCAGATTATCCACATCACACACACGCATAAACCTCGACATAACATATTCAAATCAGAACAATGTCACATTTCGTCATAATCCATAACCTAAATTCCCATAACTTGTATCCCACATAATAGTATCCCATGTAATTTAATTGTAAAGTCTTTCATAGCATCAATATTTGTCCTTTCCAAAGATATACTGATTTAATGCTACACTACGTCAATCCCAAATCAAGGTTGTTATATAGAGGTTTTCGTGTTTTCGATCTCATCACGATTAAATTCTTGAATCAAACAATAAGACATCTAAGAAACCTATCAGAACTGACAGAAGATTAAACCAAGTCATGCATCTGTTAAAAGGCAAGTATATAAGTAGATGTAGAATGATGCAGAATTATGTCTTTTTAGCTCAAAACATAACAAAAATCATGACTACAGGGTGAATGCCTGAAAGTATATTGCCAACATGACTTTCCTTCTTTGGTGCCACAGTAACCTTTCAGCATGAGCTTAATTGGAAGAGCACCTCCCAGTAGTTAATTGAGAACTATATACAAGTTATCAATTATATTACATTACAAACTGTTAGTGTGAATTTATCTATTACTTTCATCAAATTCAAAAATTAGTCACAATGTACAAAGGTGGCATAGTTACTAATTTAGCCCCTGAAGCACCACATATATATTTAGCTCTTCCCACAATCACACTTTTTGAGTTTGTCTAAATTTCACCTCCTTTTCTGAAACTATTTCCTCTACTAAAGCAGACAGAGCTAAAATGAAACATGCAATTTGTTTAAAATTTTTAATTTAATACCCTCCATATCCTTAACATTTTTTAAACAGAGCAGATTCAACATGTATAAATGTATTCATCGAGGTTCAAAAAGTTTTATCTTTTAGAAACACATTAATCTGAGTCGCATTCTTGATATAAACAAGATAGCTGAGGGCATGAGGTATTCTGAAAGTTTTTTTATAAGTTTTGTGTCATAAGCTTCACAAATCAAAAGAAATTGCTAGCATGGACTCTAAATGTGCTACCATTAATCTCATAATATTCTGTAAACTGCTTTTTCATAATAAGTATTATGAAAATAAAAATGCAAACTTTGTTGTTTGGTCACTGTGACTTAGAACTGTGATTAACAATCAACTTTGATTTACTGTCTGCTCATGTACAGAGAATATATGAATTTATACTGTTCAAAGGGTTAAAAGCACTTTTGAACTATATCAATTACCCAGTATGATTACCTAAAGCTGAATTTTAATCATACGTCCTGCCTACATCAGCTCATTATTTATTTGTTGGTAGAGTTTGGTGTAGCAGTGTAGTTACACAGGACCCCATTCCAACAACGCAGCATCATTGGAACAGCAACAAGCAATTGTACATTATGTTTTTAAGGAGTTCATATAAAGATGCTACATGTGTTTACAAACATACATGCATTCATATATTAATCAAATGGTCAAGGTCCCGCACTGCATCCATCCTGGCAAAGTTCAGACTCAAGCACTCTGCAGTTTGAAGCAAGCATTCAAACTGATTATCCTAACCCCGAGATCTCACATGTTCACACACAATTTACTTAGCAACTGTTGCTTCAGTTACCTCGACATAATAATATCTGTATATAGGGGCTTGTATATGAATGATATCCATTTTAGCGTAACATAATTAAAAAGATTTAGTGAATAATTACTTTATTTCAATGGTAATATATACATGGATGTTCTCTATGATTTCTTACTATAAACAATATGTTCCCAGTCATTCTTCCACAACTTTCACTAAAGTACCCTCAAATTTCAACGGCATAATTTTTAAGGCATTTCAATGAGACTGTCATAATTACTTGATTGAAAACAGGCATTCATACAGCAAAAAGAGTATAAACCAACACGTAATAATAAAAAATAGTGATTTTATATAGGACCATAGAGGCTGAAAACGGGTGTTGTACAAGCGTACTTCTAGGGTTTTTAACAGACACATGTGGCATTTTTGTGCCAGATTGGCATCATCTTGAAAGCACTCTATGAACCAGTGACTGATACCTGTTCCTAATCATTGTCAATTAAAGCCTGCATCACACACCAAGACCAATGACCACATACAATCAAAAAAGTCACATGACCATAACCAACAAGAGCTCAAATTATTTTACCCCAGTTTTGACAAATGCTTAGTTTTGCCCAGTTTCAAAAAGCGTGCAAAAATCATGTGCAAGGCCATATGAAGCTGCTTAGTGAACAGAGTCAGCAGTGTAAGATTTTCTTGTAAACTCTAGACTTTGATAAAAAAAACAAAGATGTTAAGTTTCATTTTACTGGTCTTGATATCGAGTTAAATGAAGTCATTCACATCAAATTCACTTAGCATTGAAATGAGTTTTAGGTTCTTGCACCCATATTTCGTTTCCATGAGAGTGGACAGGAAATCGCTACCAGTCAAGTAGTAGTATGCAGCAGACTTTAAAGATAACCAAGAGAAATAAACTACACCTCTCGCATTTTAATATGTCTCGTTCAGCACCATATCCAATACCACACTCCTTACTGGCATCACACCAACAGACATCATGTTATGATGTTTCAAAGCCAAATCGTAACATACTGATGAAACATTAAAATTTCACAATTTCACTTCAGATGTTATATAGAAGAGTGGTAGTTCAAAAGTCTGCTTACCAAATGTAAATCAACCACTTACCTTGAACTTGAAACAGTTCATCCGAGTACATTTCATCAGCGACACGCGCGGTCTGTGACTTTACTACAAAACTGATTTTTAGTAAGCACATAAAAAAAAGTGAAACTAACAGCAGAATACATTACCATCTGCACTCCAATCTTCTCTCCAGGTGGCTGCTGATTGGGATTCATGCCTCCGGAGCTGCTTGGTGGACCCATTACAGGATTGCCCATCCCTCCAATATTACCAGGCATCATACCAGGCGGAGCTCCCATTTGGTTCATTGGACCTCCCTAGAAGAAACATAGACCGATGAATCGTCCTTTGAAGGACCACTAAGAAAGTTTCTTTCATGAAAGCAGTTTCTATTTGTAATCAGCTTTCCTATCAATAATTAATGCTTTTCACAGATGAACATGACCTTCACTTGTAACGCTAACCAGTCCACAAAAACCTTTGTCCAGTTAAACATAAGAGATAGTCTTCATTTGCTGTCCATCAATTCAATATTTACATCCCAGTTCATCGTTTTTAGTTTTTATAACTAAACTAGCATCTGCCTTTTCATAAATATTATGCTCATCTATGAAGTTCAATCCCTAGACATGAACAATTCAGTTCAAGACTGCATAAAGAACGTGGACTCGTTAAAACGAAATCATTATGGGACAACATGTATTATGAAACAACATGTAAACCAGGCTGCATGTAAAAAAGGGATAATGCCGAGTCAAAATTATTTAGTGCTACACGTTAAGCGGAATGGCACATCAACCAGGAGCAAGCAAACAAGTGCACACTGTATTTCTTCTGTGAGGTAAACCAACTTTCCCACTCTTACTTGATGGATATGATCACGCGGCGCCTCTCAGCCCCTCGCAAAGTTTAATCTGTTCCCACTGTAACTGACTGCGGTGAGTTAGTCTGACTTACCAATAAAAGAAAATATCTATCTACTTTAAATTATTGATGTGTTAGGCCAACATCTAAACACTATAAACAATAAGGTACTTCTTGAAGTCAGATGCTAAGAACATTAACAGCTGAGCAAATTTTATAAATGCATAAACAGAATGTCAGTGACTTCTGACTTAACAAGCATAATCATTAACTGTAAACTCACAACTTCAATTGCACTGTTATCTAATGCACAAGGCATTGACCAACAGCACACAAAACCAGGCTCCAGACAGGCCGTAACCTGTCTGCAATGAGGTCAATATCTAGATTAGTCCACCAAGGCAGCAATCTGAAAAACGCAACTCTTAACTTGAGGACAAAATGATATAAGCAACTTTTGTACAGTGCGCAGAAACAGGGAACTATACAGCCTTATACCAGTAACTCATTACAGTTACACACAAGTTGACTAACTGTTTTAAGGACTAGCTCTTACCATTTGTGGACGCTGTGGTCGTTCCATACCAGGAGGCACTGGAGGAGGCTGCAGTGGTGGTGCATTGCCTCCTCTCTCTTGTCTCATACCTCCCTGTTGGCGCTCATGCCTATCCTAAAATGTACAGGCATTACAACCAAATGTAAAGTAATCACGAAATTTTGCATGAAGCTCTTATAAGAACCTCTGAAAGGTAACCATCTTAACACAGTTCAGTGAAACCCAAACCTCTTGTAGCATCTCTACAGAAAACTCTCAGAAATAGCTTTATAACTGGTTGTTAGATAAAGGTCAACAAACATCGCAACATTGCTACACTTAGCAGCTGAATGCGATACAAACGCAGACATAAAGGAGACAAAGATTATCTACTGACTATGCCAAACATATCGCCAGGCTTAAGTCCTTCCTCCTTCTGACGTCTTATCATTTCCTCCTGTCGACGCCTCAATTCCATCTCTTGTCTTCGTCTTTCTTCGTCTTGCCTCCTGAAACATTGATAAAAACAAAACATAAACAAGCAGAAAAAACACTAACCAAGCTACTCATAACTGGACAGTACTTTTGTTCTGCATGCCTTTGCCTAGATATTACGTTACGCTCTGCATGATTCAGTGCAATTAAGTACTCTAGAGACAGCGTTGACATTCATCTATGAAAATCTTTCCAATGTTGGTCAGCTGTTGGGTCACTTGATTTACCAGTTTTGGCTCTTTCTAGTTATTCATCTGATTACAAATTCAAACCTCAAGATGGCTCTGACATCTGAGTTGGCCAAAAATGAGCCGTTTTGACACTGTCACATTATGTTACATTAACACATCCAGACCCCATTGTAGCCTTCAACATAAGTTATACGAAATGAAATCATCGCACAACAACAGCAGAGCTCAGCCACTAGTTAGAACTTTAGGCAAATTATGGCTCAGCAACTCTGTTCCTGGTCACTGTTAATGTCATTATTCCCAGAAGTATTAGTAATTTAAAGTCTGCCCAGCAATTTATGCATTTCTAAGACTTCAAGTACATGCACATGTAAAATACTTCTTTCCTTAAGCAGATGTGGGACAAACTGCTCGAAGACAACTGCTAAAGCAACTAACTGTTAACAATTCCCACCTCCCCAAAAATGTTCCAGATTTGTTGAATAGTACTGAAATAGTACTGCTGGGTGAATCCACTCCCAAATCACACCTTCTAACAAAGACCAGTAAATAGTTAATTAACTAATAGTCCACTCCGTCACCTGTTCACATTTGCCATGTACCCAGTATCTAACAAAAAGCCTTTTCTAGAATTTAACTCATCCCTTCAACTTCCTCTGTCGATTTCTTCCTATTTTAAGTTCAACTGCAAAATAACCAAGTCACCAAAGTGTTACTCTACCAAGAACAGTTTAAACATGCGCAGTGCACCTAAATTATCATACTATCCACAAACTCCAGTTCAACTAACCTCATTTCCACACGTCTCTGTATCTCCATCTGTGTTTGTTCCTCCAACAAACGCAGCTCTTCCTGACGCCGAAGCAGATCTAAAACCAGTCATATCTAACATATACAGCCAGTTACAGAAAGAAACCAGTCTGTTAAGCCAAACCCATCACGCAGTCACAACCTTTGGCAAAGCAGCAAACAATCAATGCAAACAAATATCACTGATTCACAATAAACTTTTAAGGACACTTTGATGCAACTTAGGCATCACACTGCGTGACGACGAGAAAAGAGCAACTGACCTTGTCTCATCATAACCGCCTGCTGTTCAAGTAGCGCTGTCTCTTGGTCCATCTCCAACTTACGAACTTCCTCATCAAAGTTCCTCCTGAGTAGTTCCTCCTGCTCCTTGTGCATCTTATAAAGGGCCTTCCATTTCTGACCAAACTCAAATTCAAATGAACCCGGTGAACCAAATCGTGGTGGCTGCTCACGATCCCTGTCACAAAGAAATTTCAATATTTATTTTTTTATTTTTATTAATTTCAACAGTACAGTGTACACCAAATTTTTAAAATCGGTTATGCTCCAATCAGATTAGAACATAACTCTTTAATATTTTTAATATGTAAACTTGTCTCTCTTACAAAATATTCCTCAACTAACGCATTTTACCTACAGCCATTCATTCCCTCTGTGTCATTCTTCAGGACTATATTTCTTATAGGAAACAAGGTACATGACATTCTAGTGGTTAGCAGCTTCAGGTGTTGGGCTGTAAATCTAAAGGCCCGGGATTCAAATCCCTGCAGAGGGTTTTGCGCCACTTGTGGCAGCATGAGTCTGATTTGGCCTACGTGTTGATTTTCGATCTGTTACTGTGATCATGCCGTGCGCTTAATGTTAGTTTTCAGCGCCCTTGTAGCGGTATGGTCGGGTTACGGCGCTCTAGAAATTGTCCGTCTTATTATTATTATGCAGAAATTTGTTTTCTACTTCACCAGCAACCCCAGCAAACTCAGCCATACTTAGTACAATGACCAAGCACTGTCAATGGAACGATCAGGCAGCATGGGAGAACCCTCATATGCTGAGGCCAAGAAAAATGAAGTCACTAATACTTCGTACCAAAAGCTGTGTCACACAAGGTAATGCTCCTTTTTAGCTATAAGAAGAGGTCACATACTGCAGAGGGGTGGCAGTGAGCTTCCATACATTTTCCTCCACTAGGCTGGAACCATCTCACACACAGCATTATAACAAGGAGCAAGTAAATATTTAAGTTAGTTGAAGCAAAGTTCGAATTTAGCTCGAGTTGAATAACAATCAACATGGGCGTCCGAAGGGGGAGGTGGGCAGTTGCCCCCTGGATTTGTAAAATTGTCTCATTTTCTGTGTTCATGAATTCTATTCTATGCAAAACCGTCATTTTTCCCCCCTCTAAAAAAGTGTTGTCCAAACTAGAAAAATGTTGCCACCCCTAGAAAAATTCCTGCAGATGCCCATGACAATCAAATACAATTACTCATTTACTGTGATGCGGTGTGTCATCCTTTGTTGATTTATAATAAACGAATATACATATATGATATATCATCTAGCCGTCTCTGTGAGTTCATTAAATCTATACATTATTTGATCATACAAAACTTCTATATATGATTAAATAAAAACTACACTACAATTTTTATTGTTCAACTTTTTTCACATACTTCATCAACTCTGACGTCTTTTGAAAGAATATTTCTGGCAGTCCATCTGTCTCATCATTCTGATCTAATGGCTCAACAAGAACTGGTCGAGGATTTCTGAACAAACAGAACAAAAAATGTATCATTAGTTATAAATTATATGTGAAACACAATACTAATACAATAGTAAAGTGTGGACCCTTTAACTTGAAGTTGTTGACCAGGCCGAGTGTAAAACAGACTAATGCTTAAATAGCCTAAAATAGACTATAATAAACCCATAATATGTAATAATAATGCCACTAAAACCAAAATATGTGATAAAATGCCAATACAGAATACCAATCTGCCATCAGTTCCTTCATTCAGCACAAGTCAAATGTTTTACAAGCTTTAAAATATTAACACACACAATACATGATTAAATACAGTCTCATGCCTGAATTCGCTATGCTCCTCTATTGAGATGAAGGTCATAATTCAGATGATGCTAGCTACACAGTTCCCGCAGCTAAGAACGGACGCCAAGGCCTAAACACCTCATGGACATCACTTCTGAACACAGTTGCACACATCTAGACACTGACTTACGGGACTGGCCTCACTTAAAATGTCTTAATGCTGACACGACCCTATTTAGTTGTTTAGATCAGTCATGGCAGAAGTTCACAAAACTCTACTCTGAACATTAAATGAACAGGCATACAAAAGAATTTTCAAATGACTCTCCTAGCACACATTTTAAAAAATTTTATGGAAATGGGGAAGACAATTTCACAGAAATTGCCATCCAAGATAATCACCAAAACAGTTTAATACAACCTCTTGAAATATGTGACTTGCTCTGGCAAAAGGAGGCTTTTGTTAAAAAATTTAGTTTTGGATATTTTGGGCTAAACATTTTAAATAATAATTTCTGTTTCAAATGTTGAAAAAATTATTATTCTATCTTTATTGGTTCCAGAGATATGAATTTTACAATGTTTTGCTACTCGGAAATACAATTTCGAGAAAAACGCATGCAAAGTGTATTATCTTAATACAGACTAAACTCCTTAGCAACGCATGTTTGTTGACAACTTCTATTACTTTAATTGGTAATAAACATCATCTGAAACCTATTTAATACATTTCTGAACATCTAGTTGGTGTTTTTTTTAAATTAATGGCTGAAATGTACACCAAAGGGGTACTATAATTTTACACCAGAAATGTTAAAATCAGCATGAAATACAAATAAATTGCTGAAATTAATATTAATTTTGTTGAAATTTGTTTTAATCTAACATTGCATAAATGCAATATTACTAATGCTTTTTCTCATTCATTCTCTTTATGACTGGTTCTTCCATGACCTTGACCACGGCCTCGACCTTGTCTGCAGCCTCGAACTTTTCCGCGGCCACTTCTACGACCTTTTTTTACAATCTGCTCCTGTTCTTCTGATGATGATGACGAGCTCTCAATGCTTGTATATAAATTGTGCTCATTAGTTTTCTTCTGTGCAAGAAATCGTCCATGACCTCGCCGTCGGCTTCCAGTTTGGGCTCCCTGAGGATCGACTTGCTTATTGACTGCTATCTCGACAAGGACATCTTGGTGGAGCTGTACTGCTGCAATCTCTTCTGGACGAGGGCAGACTAAATCCTTTGTTGCATCTGTACAAAATTCTCGTATCTGGTCATACAAGTACTTCTTTCTCTTTTGATCCAGACCAACACGAGTGATGACCTCGGGCATTCCTATCGGGATCAGTCGTCCAAGATTCTTAACTACTGGAGGACTGTCAGCAAATTCTTTGCAGGTCACTGTTCCAGGTGCAGCAGCATCAACCGAAAAGTGATGGAATTTCTTAATGCCTTGCAGCTTCACAAAAAAATTAGACAGGAACGACACCCAATCGTACATCGGAACAAATACCTGTCCATCCTCTGATCCAACCAGATGCGCTATGTTGACTCCAGTTGCTGTTGATGATTTCACGCAGTCGACTAATTCATTCAAGCATGATACTCGGGTGTGTCGGAAAGTTTGCTTGAACAGACCAAAGCACCAGTCTGGTCCAAACTTGGTGTGTCCTGCCAGCAAAAACGAGATTGTGATAGAGGTGTGAAGACCAGCAAAGATCCGCCAGCATAAATACCACAACATGGCCGAATTTTTGTTCTGACCAGAACAGTTATCCGCATTTAAGATCACGATCTTCTCTCCCAATCCGTAGGTTTCGAAAAAGTGATGGATGAGACTTATGACAACGTTTGCTCCTTTCCCACATGAAACAGCTTCGTCGATCAAGTAGTTTACTTGTTTCGGCAGGCCTTCGGTCATTATTCCAAAAACTCCGCATTTTCTTGGTGTCCTGAAAAAAATCGGGCCAGGCTGAATTGGATCAACTGGGTAGTGAATTTGTTGCGCGAAATCGAAACTATAATGAAATTTGATCGGTCGAGAGTTTGGCACATTTTGCCCCAGCCCATCGATACCAAAAGTTTGAACAGCATTCTTTGCCACGTCACAATAACTTCTGTAGACAGACCGTTCCTGCGTTGCTCGCATCAAATGTTCCTCTTGCTTTTTCAGGACTGCCGATTTTTCCTCTTCTTCCAAGTTCACACTTCTGATAATCCTGTTATTATTTTTCTGACATTCCCAACAAACATCGGATCTTGGTTTGCCAATGACGACAAAGGGCAACAATTGGTTCCACAATTTTCTAAAAGTGGAACAGCCGACAACATGTAATCCAATTTCAGCAGAATTTTTGTACTGCCTCCAAATCGACGTTTTCGTTTCGGAGCTCGGAAGAATCTGTATATCAAATCGCTTGTAGCCAGGAATTCGACCAGGAAGAAGAAGTGCATTCTGTTCAGCGAATGCCAGCACAAATTTTGTCACAGCTCGAATGTCATCCAGTGTTAATGCTGTTTTTCGCCTGCCTCCCGAAAGTTTTTTCCTGGGCAAAAGACCATTCTGCAAGTACCATTTCTTCACAGCCGATAGTTTCTTTTTGGACATGACCATGATGTAGAGAAATGTGTCCCGGCAGATACGAAAATGTTGGTAGTAGAACCATCGTATCCTGGCATGCTCACGAACATTCTGCTGTCCCGGTTTCTTTTTACTTTTCATCGTGATTGAAGAATTGTTAACTGATGAACAAATAATTCCAAGAAGAAGCAGATCTTTCTCAGAGGATGTCATCTCCATCACACTTAACTGAATGTTGTCAATCTCTTCTTTGCTGAATTGTTCGATGCAGCGTTTACCATCAAACAGTTGACACACACAACCGCATCTGCTTGTAATTTCAGGAGCATCAACCAAATCCACATCAAGCTTTTCTGAAGCCGTCCTCATTATAATGCTTTCAATTTCACTTGTGTCATCAACTCTAGACCTACTGTCATTTTCGTAGATTAACTCATTATTGGTCTCTGCCTCACTACCACTATCGGCAATCCTAGCTTCGTTTTCAAGGACATTAGACGAAATGGTTTCTGATGGTGAACCAGTTGTAGAAGTAGGCAGATTAGGAAGGTCTTCGTAATCAGTGTCAAATCCTTCACCTTCACTTCCAGAACCGTCGTTTGTATTGAAATAATCGTCTATTAGCTGTTCTAAGTTTTCATTTTTAAGTCCACACGCTGATGCATCGTTTAATAAACGCGCAATTCTACGTTCTTTCTCAGTTTTATTCATCTCTAAACTGAAATAAGTTACTAAACTCTCAAGAAGATTGAAAATAACAGATCTAAATCTTTATCGCACGAACCCAGTATCCCGAATTGCATCCCACGTAAACAGAGCAGACGGCATGTGCGACCTACATTAGCAGCCTATCGAAAAGCCATATTCAGTCACGTGACTCAACGTAAACAGCGCCTGCATGTGCGACCTAGAATAGCAGCCTATCGAAAAGCCATATTCAGTCACGTAACTTCGTTGCTAACGAAGGGTATTTAATATCCTACATAAATCGAAAAGTTTCAGTGTTTTTAACCTTAAACTTACGGAAATTACTGTGGGAAATTCGCAAAATGAGGATATTTTTAGCAAGCTGAATGCATTAGCTTTCCAATGACGTATTACACGTGGTATTCCTATCAGAACGAAGGCCATAAAATACTCTTGAATGCGACCCAAAAATGATTTTAAATTCCCGGATAATTTTTATGAGTCACACAAACTTCTTAAATTTGTTATGAAATAGGTGAAATATTATAAAATCAATATTTTTTTCATATACTATAAGGTCTTATTTATTGATATATGCAAAAAACCGATAATTGAAAAATTTACACCTGATTGATGTTTTGGCTAAATTCTCGTGTTTTATCATTTGCGACTTCCGCCTCCTTTTGCCAGAGCAGGTCAGATATTACAAAGAACTATTTAACAGAACACTCCGACATAATAATAAAGCAGACTCAAGAAGAGAGTCACTTACGAAGACATAATGAACACTCCATCTGTTATTCTCTTCAGAGCTGACATAGCTGCTGGTTTTCGAGAAAACTCCACAATTCCTTCACCAGTTGGTCTTCCTCGATCATCGACGACCACAATTGCTCTCTCTACTTCTCCGAACATTGAGAAAGTTTGTTCTAGAATCTCGTTGGAGATATGCTGAGAAAGGTACTTCACTCTGAGTGCAGCGCTGTGTGCTGCAAACCGCACTCTCAAGTAACGACCCCGCTTCTGTTGGCAGTCGAGTGCCATACGCGCCTTCTCCGCATTATGTCTTGTATCCTTAAATATCAGCAAACAGAAGACTTGGATATACGATAATTTCAGAAACAACAGAAAACTGGAAGAACAGACATGAGGAAGATCAGTTGACTGCTTTTGATTAATATTCTTAGTAATCAGGGTTAAATAAGACAAGTTTTGAGAAACCAAATGAGTACTAGTAATATAGCAAACTTGTAGATGTGGTACGATCACCACTATGTGATATATCAAAAAGTAAAGTTGAACTTTCTCAGCGCCTTCTTTGAAATTAAAAAGAAGCAAATTACACATGTCCATGTTAACTTCTTATACGTTGCAATTCACACCACAGAAGGTTCAATTTATTACTAACATGAACACTGGATTTTATTACATCATGGTTAAATTGTATGCCATGTTCTATATAAAATACTAGCACCTCTTAAATTGAACCACTTTTATCAACTTTTTCACTTGGTAAATAAACCCCAAGTGTTTTGTGACATTACTCTGCTTACTCTTGTTCCACTTCGACAAACAGTACACTAGTGTCATGCTAAACCATTTTTCAAGCAGCACTGGGGTGCCCCCCATAGTACACATTGTACACTAAACATCTACATAAAATTTATAATGTTAACGTTTCATTTTAGTTCAGGTAATTCTGGCTAGCAACAAACACTAATGATATATCCAGATTGCAACAGAATATAGAGAAATTTAAGTGTGAAAGTAACTTTAAGGTTTTTTCAAAGCGCCTTTTTTCTTAAACTTATTAAATCAGCTTTGTGACATACACAGTGCAGTTCTAGATACTCTTGAGACAAAATTCACTGTAGCAGAATGCATGAAAGTGAACAGTTAAATGTAGCTAAAATATGCCTTTAATATGAAGCTGCACACTTATTCCCTACTTATTTTGGCAAACATTTACAATCGGGGTGCCTATGTACTACTTGGATGGGTGTCTTTGCATCGTGAGGGTCGGTTAGGGTCAGGGTAAGTGCTGTGAGGGTCGGTTAGGGCTTAGGGTCTGTGTAGCCTATGTATTTGTGCGACTAAAAAGGTATACCGTATATACTCGCGTACAAGTCGAGTTTTTTTGGACAATTTTGAAAGTCCAAAGTTAGGGGGTCGACTTATACGAGGGACAAGCCAAGATCGCAAGATTTATCCATCCGAGATCGCATGAACATGCAACGGAGGTCAACAACATACCCAGTCCGATACCGCATGACGCAACAATGAGCGATCGCATGACCGTGAAGGAAATAATAAATATAATGTTATAAACAAATGATACTATAAAGAATCAATTTTTAGCACAATACTGGCAAAATATCTGGTAGAATAAAATAATATTCTGTTCAGTTTAAATCATGCCGGGTAAAAAAAACGTCAACACCAGTTCTTATTTGTTGTTCTTTTTGGCTGAGTACGTGTTCCGTTCTATGCTTTTGATTTTATAGCGCATTTCTATGACGACCGTAAATTCGTGTTCTGCAATACTGAGAAAATGCCAAAATTGACCTGCGTGGGAATTGCACTGTAAACGTTTAAAGATAAAGTACCATTCAGGTCAAAACTATTGGCCATAATTAAAGCATTTCACTGTGATCATTAGCTGTCTATCAGATGGGACGCAACTGACGCCAATGTTTATTTATAGGCAATAGTGAATGACGGCCCAAAATGAGGTTTATAAGAGACTATCGTTCAAAGTTTGAATAAAGGATTGGTTGCAATGCATGTGTCTAACGCGAGGTCAGGCACGGCCTTCTAAATAGGAGCTCCTATCTAGAAGGCCGTGGGTCAGGTCACTAGAAAAGAGGAATGCTAGTAGCTTATTAGGACAGGTTCCGCGCGTATCTGACCGATCCACTTGAATCAAATGATGATGGTGACAGGCTTAACAATGATGGCCAAACCTGCTTGACCTTGCGAATGGGAGAAGTTCTTCCCAAACGATTTGCCAAGAGATATGGTACAGCAATTATTTTTAAGATGCGGCATTGTACAATTATATTATTACCGCCATGGACGGTTTGCAAAACGACGTAATTTAAGCAGGGACTCAGAGATCGATGACGATGACGGCGAAACTGATATTTACGGGGATGACATGAAATTTACAGGATACGTTTTAAAGTTCGAAACCGCAATTTAGTTTGTTAAGGCAGGTTAATTTAGGCAGTTTAGGTTGTTAAAACTTGTGATAGCGCTATAATATTTTGCCTTATCCATTTTCCGGTTTCTTGTCTTCATTAACGTAACTTCCACAAAACGGAAACTATAAGTCCGCAATAATTTGAAGAGGCGAAAAGTAACTTTTAAAACTAGCTGACTTGTAATTTAAAGGGTATTTTGATAAGAAAATGTGTAATTATTGGTAGATAATTTGTTGGGTAACATTCTATTTTGGTCGACGCACGTGTTCGCTGTGCACGTGTTTCATCCTAGGGTTTAATTCGTGGTTTACTTGATGTTGGAAAGGGCTATAAAATGTCCAGATTTACCGGGTAAACGTAAAAATACGCATCGACTTATACGCGGGTCTTAGACTTTTCCCCTATCCAAGGTTAAATTTTTAGGGGTCGACTTATACGCGACATCAACTTGTACGCGAGTATATACGGTACTTGTGAGTGGAAGCTGGATTTCAAAGTTCAGGGCTACGGCTATGCACTCCGACTGTAAATATTTTCCATTATTTTTTGTTGGATAATTTCTGCTAGGCCTATAGTTTCTCTTTCAATCTGGGGCCACCATGTTGTTTATGGTTAGAAGGATTTACCAAACCTAAAATGAAATTTAACGATTCTTAAAAGAAAAATATGTAAAAATTAAATACTGATTTGAAATAAAACTTTTTTTTAAATCGTTACACTTACCATACGAACAAAACCAAATCCTCGCGCTGCATTCAAAAAATGTTCTGTTGATTCTCCGAATGGTTCAAACAGTTTTCTAAATTCATCATCTGACATATCGTTGGGCAAATTTCCAACAAACAACCGGCAGCGGCCCGTGAATTTCTTTTCTGGTCGCGGCTCCGAAGCAGAGGGATCTTCTGTGTCCGGATGGCTGCCCGAGTCACTTGCTCCATCCCCAGATTGGTTTAGCTGACTGTGTGGTTGTGGTTGCTGCTGTTGCTGCTGGAAACTACGGAATTCTCTACGAAATCCAGAGCCTCCTCGGCCGCGATTTCCTTGTCCGCCACCACGACCGCGTTGGCCCTGATCGCCACGTTGATTTTGTTGAGGTGAAGGGCCCCCTCCAAATTTTCTATCGCTTTCGTTCTCGTCTCTTCTGCGTTCGTTATTCTGGTCCTTATTCACTGCCTGATCTTTTCTATCAGGCACAGGCTCCGGTTTAACTGGGCCCATATTAATATTTCGATGCATTTTACCGATTATTCTGAAGGTTTAAGAAATTAAATCGTGAACATTCACCAACAAAGAAATTAAACACTTGCACAAAATGGCGGATGGCGTAGAGTGTCTCACGTTTCACCCTCGTAAAATATTATCCACTTATATAGCGCTATACTTTGTAGGTAAGGTATAGCCATACATTTTAGAGTAAGTTTTTCCAGTGCACATTATAATAGTATATAATTATGAATAACTTCCATGTTAATGCACAAATCACGTTCTATGCTGCAATAACATTTGCTCATCGAAACCTGCGTGAGAAGCTGAATACCTGTGTACTTCCCATACAGCCACTTTCAATGGTCCCAAAGTTGGCTCGCATGATGCTACTACGCTACTCTAGTGGAAACTGGTCGTTTCTTTGGTCTTCCTTTCATCTTTTCCCCCTTCAGTGATGCATAGTTCATTGTTTGGTTGATTCTCTTATCGTTGTCCATACAAATGGACAAAGATACATTTTTTCAGTCTTCTTATTGTGATGATGTTCTTTCTATCCTCTTGGCACTATCCCTTCTCTTATAGTTTGATTTGATATTCCTGTCAGCCATCTTTTCTTGCCTGCTACCATCATTGATGAGCTCACATCCATGAATATAGCATTATGTGCTGCAACACTATAATATGATTTCATACGGACAAATCCTGGTCCTCATGCCACATTTGTTCTTTTTCCATTTTTGCAAGTCTCTCTACCACACATTTTGTCTTTACAACGTACAGAGTACATAATGTACTACAGCATAATGTATCTATTGTGATAGTGAGAATTATTATTTATTTATTATAATTATTATAGGCATTTTAGTTTCACGGCCAATATAGCCTGCATGTGCTGCCAAGTAGGCCTACTCACTCACTTAACGTGAATGCACTTAAAGGATTATTGTTGTTTTAAGGTTTATTCACAATAACTTGATTCACTGCTGGTGGTTGTGGATGTCAGATGGTAGGCTGTTCCAAAAGATAGTCCAACGGTGAAACTTCTTGAACCACGTACTCCAACACTCGCCCACCACACAATTAGCTATAGTCCTTGATAACTTAAATTGTAATGCTTTAGGCAATTCATACATGGAAAACTCAGCCTCTGATGGGTTCGATTCTCACAGTGTAAGAGGGAGCTAGTGCACAGCCTGATATCATTACTGTGTAGGGACTTTGAACAACTATTCAAACCCAATGCTTGATGCTTTTACGTTAGGTAGTGGTATTCAGTGGACATCGAATAACAGCAGTGAAACATGGATGCCTTGTGTCTCGCCTAATACACGGAAATATCTAATGTATATTATGTGCATCTGTTGTGGTACGAGGACAACTGAGGAAATGGACGCCTGTATAGACGCGTGATTAACTTAAGGATTTACCTGGCTATTTATTTAGCACCTTTCAACACTAAACACAATATACATTTAGACATATATAGATACCCAAGTCTGTTTAGCGTGAGGAAACAGACTCCTCATTTCATCTGTCTTAGGCTGATGTATCATTATTGTTTGATTCATCTGAATTTTGGAAGGAATGGGGACGACCTGTATTTTTATAATATATTGTGAAAGGGATTACTTCTGTCAATGGGAAGGGTAATTTCAGCTTTAGAATTAAATAAAATAAATAAATAAAATAACTATACAAAGGTGCAGAAGAGGTAGACTGACCTCAGGTTTTATCATAAATACAACCATGTAAGACAAGAGTAAATCGACCTAATAAGAGTCAGCTGGAGGACAGAGTAAACGGTTATGGGTTTGGCAAAGGAGTTAGTGAACCATGCAGCCACGTCTCCCACTATAGTTGACAGTCTGATGGAGCTAAGGAGAGATTGACAGGAAGGTCAACAGCGAGTGTGCAGACCGAAAGAGGACCTCATAAGAAGTGTGCACAGATGGTTCAGTTTTTTCTTCTGGTGGCGTCTTCTCTGGTGGTAAGGCAGGTTGTGGGGCTGGGTGGTCGTCATCGCCATCAGAGAGACAGGTGCAGGCATGGGTGTCCGCAGGAATTTTTCTAGGAGAGAGCAAAATTTTCTGGGAGGGCAAACTTTGTGTAAAGGGAGCAAAATGACATTTTTTGCATAGAAGCTGACTTACCTAAATAATTGTTTTCAGCATTGAAAAACATGTTGGGATGTTGGAATAATCATGATAATCAAATTTTTTTGTTTTTGTAAAATATTTTCAAAAAATCCAGGAGGGGCAAATGCCTCCTTGCCCCCTCCGGACGCCCAAGGGTGCAGGAACACCAGTTAAGCAGCAAACATGTACAAAGAAGTTGAGCAGCATTAGGATACAGTAGAAGCCCTGTGGTGTAGGTAGCCAAGTCTTGATAGGAAAAGATCAACACAGTCAAAGAGCTAACCATTGCGTTTGAGCTCAAAAGACCGACAGTTATCTGAATGGAATACATACTGGTTCCATTCAGCCAACATCGTTGCTTTTGCTCATTATGGCACATCTAGGTTTCTGAGTGGCCGGCCTTAAGCCAACAACTGAGCTTTTTACGTTTTCTCCAGTGGAGTTGATTCATCATTGTGCAATAGGACAGTTACATTTAATGGCTTGTTTTGTTGATTCTTATATATTTGTAAAGACTAAGATGCTCTGAATCTTTAAACTGGATCATTCCCCAGCCGGGTCTCGCAATATATATGCAGGGCACAGGATTCAACTCTCCCATGCCAGACCCACTGGTCACAGCATTACTCTGGCATTCAGGAAGCTTCTACATTATCCTGGCATGGAGGTCGTTCCTATTCTACACGTGAGGAGTTGGAGCCCAGTGAGTGTAAGCAAAATAAAAGCAGGAGTTTGTCACAACAATATCATGAGTTACATGTAAGAAGTAAGTATATGCTCTGATTCTCCTTACTTGTCAGTTTTACTATAGGACATAATATTCAAAGTATACACATGTATACAAGTTACACAAATATACCCATTCATTTGGGATGTTCAATATATTATGTCATAGTGGCCAACAACACCACATACAGATAGCATAAATGTGAAGTCAGTGTATGCTTAGAGGACTTCACAATTGTTGGCACTAAGTAGCGTTGGGCTAATATTGTAAACTCCAAGATAAGCAAATCAACAAATGAAGTACATTTTACGAGTTGCAAAAATAAGAAAATGGGTTAATCGAACAAGGAACGGTTTCTACCCTTCTACACATTATGAATTAATGCTATACAAAAGAAAAGAACAATTTTCATGATGCAACTGTAATTTCTGTAAATACAACAGCACAGAACACTTCCATTGTGTACCATCTATGCCTATCATGACAAACACCACATTAAAGCAATGCCAACGTGAACTGCAGCACCTGACCTTCTATAACTAACTTTATTTTAGTCAAAATCAGAATCTTACACAGATGGCATTTTAAATATTAACCAGCATTTTAAATATTAACCAAATATGGTTAATGGGTGCTTCGTCTTTGCATAACATGATATGGCAGTGAATTAGTCCAGTAGCCCAACAGGTCTATGCAGATTGGAAACTAGTGAACTTCTTTCTTGTCATTTCTCCGGAATAGATTCAACTGTACGCATTTATGCTTCAGTACGCAACAGTGACCAGAATGACTGCAAAATCCAGCAATGTCCAGCGAAGAACGATAGACTTCTGTCCTTTCGAGTAAAGAGATGATTCTGTGAGAAAATCACAGATATATATGAGTGTGTATTTATATCGCCCCTTTGAGTTACCTTTCTAAATCACTGCACACATGTGCTGTCTAACTGATTTAAACAAGTGTGCATATATAGGTAGGTAGTTTGATAATGTTTTCTGAGCAGAATCAACCAACTATTTGTCTCCAGTTAGATGTCAATAACTTTCCATGTGGACAAGCTTCACTTTGACCAGTGCTTTTTTTCAGCCGGAACGCGCCGGTACGGCAGCTTTTTCAGGTACAAAAAAATAATTTATTTATTTTAATAATAAAGACAATAATTTAGTTATTTTAATTTAATTTTAATGTTTTGAACTGTTTTCAGTGTTTATTGAGACCCCTCCCAACCCCCAATCCAGTTTTTCTCGGGATTTTAGCCCGCCTATAATTATTCCGTTCCGGAACCTATTGTTCCGTTCCGGAACCTTTTTCCCCAGAAAAAAGCACTGACTTTGACCATAGATATTCTTGTCAGCTTGTAAGCTTTTATTGTTTTCCATTATTCTATAAGCCCATTGCTATTACTTGGCTTCAAATTTGCATGTCTAGACTAGGGGATTTGCTCAGGCTGCAAGACAAAAAAATTGGCTAATCCCTAAAACAGTTTGGTGTATCAAAACTCTCACTTTCAGTTTACATCTTATCATCACTAACATAAATCCAGGATTCAAATTTCAAAAGTCCACTTATCTGTTTATTTCAATGAACAAGTTCACTTAACTCGTGTAGTACCACATACCCAGTAATCACCATAAATGATAATATGCTTAAACTTACCACTATAAAACTACAAAGGTTAGGTTTCATTTGTATCACCATTATTCACATGTCTTAATTCCCATATCTACATTGTAGTCCTACAGGAGCAAAGATATGCATAAAGCAACTTCAGCAAGTAGGAAGCAAACCAAAATACCACAACTGCCAGACAACTGTTTGTAAAACTGCACACATGGCTAAACTTTATCCTTAACTGTTATATACAAGAGCTCAGACACAACTGTTCAGTTGCAGAATTAAAACAATGAGCTGTCAAAGAACAAAAACCCTTTGCTGCAAAACGACTCAACAATTATTTTATTTATGAAGAACATTTCCTGAAATTCAGAACTGAATAATTCCTCTTTTTACCTAAACCAGTAGGAATTTAAAGTTGACAGTTTATTCACACTTCCTATGCCTTTACACTTCATCAGTCTCGGCACCATTTGAATTATCATGCAGAAGAACATAATCCCTGCTGCTGAATGCAAATTTTACCACATCTTTTTCAAACAGTTCTACATATCTTTGTGTTTCAATTCTCTTGTTGTTAACAAAAGTGCCATTTGTTGAATTTAAGTCAATGATATAAGGACGCACACATCTTCCTGTACTCCCATCAGCTCGTTTAAACTCGACTAGCCGATACTGCAAAACGGCGTGCTGTTTACTGCAAGATGGATGATCAATGGGAATGTCAGCAACCCGTCGATCGCTACCCAAAAGATATGCACTCTGGCGATGTATTGGCAGGAATGGCAGAGTTGTAGTTCCTTTGAAAATATAAAATCGCCAATGACGCTTTGGTTTTCTTGCTTCTGGAGGTTCATTGTATTTGATGACCACACCTCGAAACGTGTTTGAATCTTCAGTTAATTTTCCAGATGTCTCAAAATTTGGTTTCTCTTTCTTGATTGGCTCTGACTTAATTTTAGATTTGTGGTCACCACTGGTGGTATTGCGTTCATCCCTCTTCGTGTCACGAGGTTTTTCACCCCAAGCCGGACTGTGGGGCGACTCTTTATGCCATGTAGGGCTGTGCGATCTTTCACGGGTTCGCTTTTCAAGACGTCTTCGGTCATGGCCAGATCTTTCTTCTCGCTGTCTCCTCAGCTCATCATGTTCGTCTGAACTGTCTCTCCTTCTTTTTCTGTGTGAATCTTTTCTGTGATCCTAAAATGATGATCAGAACTAAATTAATTAACTGGCTAACACAGTAACAGATTCATAAATTATTTTAATGGATATGTTGTGATGTGAGGTTAATTTTCAAGCAAATTTAAAGGATTACTGAAAGCTGGGGACATATAATAAGTATAGAGTGGACTTCCTAACGCATAGCTGTTGAGGGACATAACTTACCACACAGAGTGTACACCAGGCCCTTCTTTAAAAAGGATAATATTTAGTGTTACAGTGCAGTTATTGTACACAACATAACACCACATAGTGCTGAAGCGAATGGCAAGTAAACAAATCCACATTGTAATGACTTATCTACAGTTGCCATTTAAATTAACAAGATATTCACGCCAAAGAACTTCCACACAACAAACAAGTTGAAACAATCACACATTTATTATGCCTCCATCAAGAGTTCTTCAAAGACGTAGTCCTTGCATTACAGAGCATTTCGGCTGTTAACAGGAAGTAAACAACTGGACGACCTTGGTAACATGACGTGACAATGAATTACTGATTACATGTACTTATATATAAATGATAGTCTTTCTGGCAGCTTGCAGTACTCTGATATCTCTTACACTTTGTGGTGGCCCTTTTGTGGTAATCTTTACCATTTGGTCTGTGGGAGGGCAAAGCACTGTAATAGCAGGCCCTTAGCCAGCCATCATTCCACCCGTCCTTTGGACCAGGCCCTTAGACAGCCACCCGTCCTTCCTTTGGACGGGTGAAAATTATTTTGAATGGGCATAAATTGTGCGTGTTTCTCCTCCAGCACCATCCAGCTTTTTCTCTACAGCCACTGCGAGTGATCAGATGACAGTTCTGTAAGGAGCATGGGTTGATATTAGGCTCTGTAAACAGCATAGGGACACTGCAATCGGACTCGTAGGGCGGTGGGACTTCGGGCGGTTGCAACTTCGTACGCTCATGGCGTAGGGCGGTCATGACATCGAATGCTTTTGGATGGGCTACTCTGTATTTCTGGCTAATGGCCTGCTTTGGACGGGTTAAAATTATTTTGGACAGGCATAGATTGTGCATGATTCTCCTCCAGCACCATCCCGCTTCTTCTCTAGAGGCACTGCAAGCGTTCAGATATCCGTTCTGTAAGGAGCACGGGTTATTAGGCTCTGTAAACAGCACAGGGGCATGGCAGTCAGAATCGTACGGCGGCAGGACTTCGGGCGGTTATGACTTCATACGCTCACAGCGTCAGGTAGTCACAACTTCGAATGCTTTTGGACAGGCTATTCTGTAGTTCTGGCTAAGGGCCTGTGTAATAGTGGCTCTATATAAATTTTCAATTACCATTACCATTCTATCCACGTCTGGGTTGGCCATATTTATTTTTACAGTGATAGGCCGGGGCGACCAACAGGTAAAGATGACTCATGTTGTTTATAAGTAGGGCTACTAGAAGCGACTGCTTCTGCAAACTTACCCTCTAAATATTATTTATCGGAGACCGCAGCGCTAGATATATCCTAGTCTGGGGCGGCCATATTGTTGATAGGTGAATGGCCGCAGGCGACCCAAAGACAAAGATAAACAAAATAACTATTGAAGCCAACAATATATTTAATTCTGAGTTACTATGACTTGGGTTGGGTCATACGTGTTAGAAATAACCTAGGCCAACCAGTAATACAATTTCTCCCTATTGGTTTAGCGAAATTGACAAAATCCGCGACAATGATGATTACTCAAACCAAAATAGTATGTTGTGTGATACGTACCATTGATCGATGCGAACGTTGTTTCGGTGGATTCGCTCAGCTTCTGCACTGATAATTTCGCTTAA